>LLCB01000025.1:0-338454 GCA_001414345.1 Hymenoscyphus infarciens | reverse complement strand
TAAGTAACTTTAAGTAGTAGAACTACGTAAAAGCTAGAAATCAGTATATTTTAAGTAGTAGAACTATGTAAAAGCTATAAATAAGTAACTTTAAGTAGTAGAACTACGTAAAAGCTATAAATAAGTAACTTTAAGTAGTAGAACTACGTAAAAGCTAATAATAAGTAACTTTAAGTAGTAGAACTACGTAAAAGCTAGAAATCAGTATATTTTAAGTAGTAGAACTACGTAAAAGCTAGAAATAAGTAACTTTAAGTAGTAGAACTACGTAAAAGCTAGAAATAAGTATATTTTAAATAGTATAACTATAGCTTTAAGTAGTAGAACTACGTAAAAGCTATAAATAAGTAACTTTAAGTAGTAGAACTACGTAAAAGCTATAAATACGTAACTTTAAGTAGTAGAACTACGTAAAAGCTAGAAATAAGTATTTTTTAAATAGTATAACTATAGCTTTAAGTAGTAGAACTACGTAAAAGCTAGAGATAAGTAACTTTAAGTAGTAGAACTACGTAAAAGCTATAAATACGTAACTTTAAGTAGTAGAACTACGTAAAAGCTAGAAATAAGTATTTTTTAAATAGTATAACTATCGCTTTAAGTAGTAGAACTACGTAAAAGCTATAAATAAGTAACTTTAAGTAGTAGAACTACGTAAAAGCTAGAAATAACTAATTTTAAATAGTAGAACTACGTAAAAGCTATAAATAAGTATATTTTAAATAGTATAACTATAACTTTCAGTAATAGAACTACGTAAAAGCTAATAATATATAACTTTAAGTAGTAGAACTACGTAAAATCTAGAAATAAGTAACTTTAAGTAGTAGAACTATGTAAAATCTAGAAATAAGTAACTTTAAGTAGTAGAACTACGTAAAAGCTATAAATATATAACTTTAAGTAGTAGAACTACGTAAAAGCTATAAATAAGTATATTTTAAATAGTATAACTATAGCTTTAAGTAGTAGAACTACGTAAAATCTAGAAATAAGTATATTTTAAGTAGTAGAACTACGTAAACGCTAATAATAAGTAACTTTAAGTAGTAGAACTACGTAAAAGCTAGAAATCAGTATATTTTAAGTAGTAGAACTACGTAAAAGCTAGAAATATATAAAATTTAAGTAGTAGAACTACGTAAAAGCTATAAATACGTGATTTTAAGTAGTAGAACTACGTAAAAGCTAGAAATAAGTATATTTTAGGTAGTAGAACTACGTAAAATCTAGAAATAAGTATATTTTAAGTAGTAGAACTACGTAAAAGCTAATAATAAGTAACTTTAAGTAGTAGAACTACGTAAAAGCTAGAAATCAGTATATTTTAAGTAGTAGAACTATGTAAAAGCTATAAATAAGTAACTTTAAGTAGTAGAACTACGTAAAAGCTATAAATAAGTATATTTTAAATAGTATAAGTATAGCTTTAAGTAGTAGAACTACGTAAAAGATATTTAGATTAAAGAAAAAGTTAGCTACGTCGCTTTTTTAACTTAAATATAGCTAGTTTTAGCGCTAGATTAGAACTACTAGAGGCTCGTAGAATACACCGTATATAGATATTAAGTCTTTATATCTCTAAGCTTATTTTAGAGCTTAAATATATATATATAACGGCTTCTAAAACGCCGACTCTATACAGCCCCTGGCTCTGTAGCGAGTCCTATATTAGGGTTTCTAGCTATATTATGCCTTGTCCGCGACTTATGACGTGGCCTAAGAAGGCTTCTAGGGGGCTGTAGGACACATGCCAGAGGTGGTAGGAAAAGTATGCCTGTGGTGCTCCTGTTCGGGCCAATGACCGTGTGTAGATAGACTTGATGAAGGGTCGTCGAAACGGAGATTCTGTAGAAATGCGTCGCCCTCCAATCAGCATGTTAAAAAAAAAACTCACTCCGGGTCAAGGTCGTCGCCCTCCAATGGCAGGTTCCAGTCGAAGTCGGGATTGATGTTGTCGAGCAGCCAAGCAAGGTGGCCGTTGCCCTGATCCATGGTATTGGTTGGTGATATGCGGGCGTTTTGGAGTGAGGCTGACAAGCGACTTGCGGTGTGGGATCGGTCGATCGAGGTTGAGAAGAGGTATGAGGCTCGAGGATTTTTGGTGCGGAAAAGGCTAGGAAAGTCCTCGGGGAAGGGCAGTTGCTTTAAGGGTTGGAGGGCGACGGTTTGTGTAACGGTAGGTGCGATTTGAGGCTCATTCTCGAGCAAGGAGCAATCAGATAGTTTAGCATTTTCTCGTTTTCCCGTGCGGCGATGTCCTCCCCAGTCTCCAACCCAGATCAAATACCCATTGAACAATTTGAGATTCGCTTAATTATCTGGAACTTAGCACAAGCTAAACGCAGATAAACTCTTAGTCTTAATTGGTGGATAGTAACCATGCAGCTCTGCTCTCAATATTGCATTGCCAATCGGATTTTATCGGGGTATTGCAGCATTTCTTAGTTTTTGAAGTTCGACGCGATTACTCAGTGGGTTTCCATCACTCTCGAATTGCATCGCCTATCGCTATGATATTTTGGATTATTTCGAGCCATCAACTCAACCAACCCAATTCTTGATGATCTCGACTTGCCAGTTACTTTGGAAACCTCACAAACCATCTTGATGCTTAAAGTGCTCTCCCCGCCCGGTATTGAACGAACCTATCGTTTCCCACGCAATCACTTTGTCTTTATGACTTCACTAAGTCCACTTGGCTAAAGTATAAAATTCACGAAGCTTGCAAGTTCTGACTGGCCCAATGACACCTGAGAAAACTCACCAATTTTTGATCGCCTCGATGTAGCTCTCAACAAATGCTATTGCATCTATTTTTCCTAATTGAATCAAAAGCTCTCCTTGATGCTGTAAATTTCGACTTCAACGCGATACATTGACAAGAATCCAAATGAGGTAGACACGGCATTAAGTCATAATTTCGCTTAAGTACAAGAGAGCTTAGTCAGAGCTGGATCAAAGTTTTGTTGCTACAACCTCTCATGGTAATCATACATATGGAAAATTCATCAAAGCATTAGAGTTACTACGATATTACGGCATTCTTACTATTCCATTCTTTAAACAGCTTTACTCTAAAATGAACCAAAATTTCAAAATCCAAATTGCTATGAACCTCGCTTAGCTTAGAATGATTCCCGCTTACCTTTAATATAAGTCCACTTCTCTAAAGAACCTCTCTCTCTAGAATGCCTACTTTAAATTCGCCGATTTATTTAGCTACTAGGTAGTTAGAAGAAACATAAGAGTTAGAATAACTAATACGCTCTCTTATAGTAACCACTTGCTTCTAACTCTTCCTAGCTATATAAATATAAGCTTGATATATCCTATACGAAAAAAGAACAAAGAGTATATCTAAATATATAGAGAATATTATTAGTATAACTCTCTTTACTTTAACCTCTACTTAGGTCTTGAAAATCTCTACTAAAACAAAGGATAATATATTTAATAATAGCGTTTTTATTCTTCTAGCCTCTTCTTAGCCTAAGTACTATCTAATCTAAGCTAACTACCTCTTCTAGGCTAGTAGCCGTATTTAGCAGAAGAGGCTAGGCTAGACGAGACTCGAGAGAGAGAATAGAATAAGATAGAAGAAGTAAAAGAATTAGATAGCTAAGAAAGGAGAATATAAGCTAGGCTAGGATCGACAAAAGTAGTATTAAATATAACCTCTAAAGGTATTAAAAACACTAAAAACTAATAAAGATATAATTTATATTTATTAATAATACTAATATATCGTCTAAATACGAGAGCTTATCTCCGTCGAAGTAAACGAAGGTTATAATCTATAGCTAGTAATCGACTACGGAGGTCGCGGCTAGAAGTCTTATAACGCTAAGATATTATAGCTAGAGAGGTATAGAAGAGTCGCGAGGTTATACTGTCTCTTTTTTATTACTTTTTACTCTTTTTTTAATTCTTTTCTCTTATTCTAATATTCTTTTTAACTCTAATATAGCTCTACGTAAGAATTATAACAATACTACTAGAGTATAAGCTCTTTCTCTTCTTCTTATTATTAGTATAAAAATAGCTGAAATTCTATATTAAACTAGTTACTATAAGTCTACGATTCTCTATAATAGTAAGAAAGTAAGAAAAGAAGAGCTATAATCTTAAAAACAACTCTATTTTCTATACTTACTAAATAGAAAATAGAATCTAATCTAGTATACTAGAGAAACTTATACTCGAAATAGAAGCTAAAGTAGTAACGTAAATATTAAAATACTCTACTATTTATAAGCTCTCTATATAAGTAAAAGCAAATCTTAATTCCTCTTTTATTAAAAGAGATATCTCTACTTAATTAGTTTACTAAATTTATAATAGAAAGAGTTATAAACCTATAAGACTAATCTAAAAACTAAGCTTTATAAAAGTTAATAAAAATACTTATTTAGTATAGTATTTAGATATATAAGAACTAGATCGTAGAGGACTAGAAGAAGATAACCTAGTTAGCTAAGACTAGTATTACTTAGAGAGAATAATAAAAGAAGATAAGAATATAAAGACTAGAAAGTAAAGTATACTATTATAACTATATTTATAATAGTAATTAACTAATTTACTCTCTGATTAATTTAAAAGAACTAATTTATCTCTTTTACTAAAAAAGAAAAGAGAGATATTCTAGTTAGCTGAATATTTCTATTATTTATTAGTTTTATTATATTAATATACTTAAAAAAGAATAAATACGATAAATTAACCTACTTCTATATTATATACTTCCTACTTTATAAGCTACTTTATAATAGCTTTATTTATAATAGTCTCTTACTCTTACTCTAACTATTAGCTTTATATATATTATAGATAAGATACTCTTTCGCGTTTCTCTTTATAGTAGTTCTCTTAAAAGCGCTTTCTCTTAATAAACTAGAGTGCTAGTATATTAGTAGTAGTAGTAAATAGCTAGTATAATAGTTAAGTAATTAAGTTCTACTATTTTAATATATAAGCTTTTATTTACTAAATTTCAGATCTAACTATATATAGAAAATAGTAAATAATTACTAACTAGAATATCTCTCTTTTCTAATCTAAATACCTCTCTTTTAGTAAGAGAGGTAAATTAGTTCTTTTAAATTAATTAGAGAGTAAATTAGTTAATTACCTATATTTATAAATACTAAAAAGAGTTTAAGTAATTTATATTTAAGAGTTATTTTTTATATAATAAGAAAGAGCTTTATTATATCTAAGAAGATAAAACTTCTAAAAAGAAGAAAAAATCCTAGAAATAGCTTAATAAAGTAAACGTATACTTTGAAGTAGAATACTAACTTAAGTAGAAACTTTAAAGATAAGAAGAAATATTAGAGAGATAAAACTAAAGTAGATTTAGAATAAGAAGAATAGGAAGCTTGTTTATAAGACTTCGAAGAGAGAGAGAGACTAGTATTAGTACTATAAGTATATCTTAGATAAGAAGCTTCTTTTAATATATACTTACTTATCTTAATACTATAGTTTAAGAAGATAATACTACTCTATATACTTATAAGTATTAAGCTAAGGTTTATAACCTTTAGTATATTCTAGAGCTTATCTAGTCTACTAACTTATCTAAGCTTAAAACTATTAAATAAGCTTAGTTTTAGATAGTATAGTCGATAGTATTTAGAATATTATACTACTACGACATATTATTAGAAACCCACTTTAATACGTACTATTTATACTATTTAGATACTACGATATCTAATAATATTATTCTTTATATTATTAGTATTTTAATCTATATTATAATAATATCGTAGTATTACTAAGCCTAACTATTTAAGCTTTTTACCCCGGATTTTAACTCTACTTCTTTTTAGTCTTATCTTTTAAAACTATATAGTATAATATATAGTATAGAAAATATATTACTAAATAGCTAGAATTATAGATCTATTTAAATAGAGGATTTTAAAAAAAGAATCGTATAAATAGCTTATAAACTAGCCTTATAAGCTCTTATATAGTTTATATTAATAAAAGTAGGCTATATAAGATATTGAATTTTATAATACTAAGAACTAATTCAACGATAGTAACGTTAGTTTACTAGATAAATTAAAATTTCTTAGAGTATTAAACTTATTAAGTTTAGCTCTTTATATATATATAAAAATTTAATAATTAATAAATTATATAGTGTTATTACTATATAGTTTTAAAGTAATAGAAGTGTATATAGAAAAAGTATAAATAGCTTTATTTTAAGAAAAAGTAGGCTTTTACACTTACGAGTTATTAAAAGATATACCTTTTAATATTACGATATTACTATAATATTATTACGGATTTAGATACGTACTATTATAATATTATAATAATATATTAATCTAAAATACTATAGTATTTTATTACGATAATACTATCGACTATACTAGTTTTAGATAAAAAGATAAACTACTAAGAATAGATATACGTCTAAGATAAAAGACTTAGAGAAAGACTAGATAGAATACTAGGATTAGCTTAAGAGTAGATAGAGTATATTCTAGAGTATATAAAAAGAATACTAGAATATAAAAGTAGAAATAAGTCTAAGAAAAGCCTAAGAAGAGATAAAGCTAAGAGAAAGAGAACTCTAATATAAGTATATTTATAAATATAAGTTTAAGAGAGCTTTATTCTCTACTTATTTTTAGTAACCTTTATAACTTAGTATTATACTCTAGCTAGCTTAGCGTTATAAGACTTCTAGCCGCGACCTCTATATCTCTTAATTTATCGACTATAGCTAGTAATCAACTATCTCTTAATTTATCAACCTATAGAATAAGCGCCTTATCTAGCCTATCTATCTACTAGGTCTTAAAAGGCTTTAAACACTCTTTAAACTAGAATAGAAAAGAAGAATTAAGCGATTTAATTAGCTAGAAGAAGGAGAGCGAGAGTAAAAAGTAAGGCTAGAAGAAGAATAACTAAACTAGCTTAGAAAGGCGTATTTAGTAGACTAGAAGAATTAAAACGCTATTTAATAACAAAGATAGCTCTCTTAAAAAATACTATTTCCTACTTAGTTCTTATACTAAAATCAGTCTCTTAATAGAGAAAATAGACTAGATATTAGATTTATTATAATATATCTCTTCTCTTTTCTCTCTATATCTTATCTTTCTATACTCTCTATATTCGCCTATCCTTCTAATAAAAGTACTAATAAACTCTTATATAGAAAGGGTTTATAGTGAATTAAGGAATTAGCTTATTAAGTAAGGAGGAGGTATATATATATATACTTTCTCTCGTGTCGAGTAACCTCTATTCTACTAATAACACTTCTTGTCGCTTTTGACGTCTTATTTAGTATTAAGCTCTTTTTTAACCTAATAATACTCTTATCTATCTATCGAGGATGCCTTCGAAGCGTAGTAAATAAGTCGCTTATAAGAGTGTTATTACTAAGGCTAGTAATAGAGCTGCGGAGATGCTTTAAGCTTAACTAGTAGAAGACGATATCGAAGATAACAAGTGTAATAGATAAGTTAGTAAAGCACGCTATAATACTCGAGTAGCTATATAAGTATAATATACCGTCTAAGACGTTACTACTGATTAAGATAATACTATAAACAGCGCTTACTATCTAGCTCGTTAAAGAAGATAGCTATAAGTATAATAGGACTAGAGTTAGGCTTAAGACAATAATAGTATAAACTTCTATCTAAGAAGTGAAGGTAATAGCAATAGTAACAACGATAACAACGATAGTATTAATAAAGCCTCTCTCTAAGACTCTGTCTAAGTGAATAGGCCGGCTAATAATAGACTATTAAATAGCTCTCTTCTCTTTTAAGGTAACTAATACCTCTAAGTTAATAGATATATAAGTAGATATAATAGCAGATACTAGAGTTATATAGAGGGACTATTTAATAGAGGATACTCTTAGAGCTTTACTCTTAGATATTCTTAGAAATACTCTTAAGGCTTCTTCTAAAGCAACTTCGGTTAAGACAACTTTAGTATAGGATACTCTAACTTTTAGAGCCTCTAAGGTTTTTAGAGCTACTTATAGGCTAATTTTAACGTGGGATACTCTTATAACTTTGGCGCTACTACCTAGAGTAACCTAGTAGGAGTTTTAGAGCTTAGCTAAGGTAATTAAGGTAATATTACTATACTAGTTACTAAATAAGAAGCAGATAAGTAGAGCTAACGATTTAATATACTAGGAAGAGAGATAGTATATACTAATAATACTTAATAAGCTAACCTCTCTCCTTATTAAGAAGTACTACTAATAGGTAAAGGAATTAATCTAGGAGGGAATCTGTTAAAAGGAATATTAGTAACGAATAATAATAGTAAGAATATCCTCTCTTATATACTTAGTATAATTAATAGCCTTCTCTTAAAGTATAAGAAGTACTTAATATAAATTATATAAGGTATATTTAAGCTAAGAGATCTCTACTACTTAGACGATAATACTCTTCTAATTAATAATAACGAAAGTACTATCTCTTTTAATAAAGAAGCTAGTACGCTGAATATTAGAGTAAAGAAGATACTAAAGGTCTTTAAATCTAATACTACTAAGTAGTCCTGTTACTTTCTAGTATATACTATATATATAATCTCCTTATTTAGCGAGAGTATCTACATTTAGCTTAATAACTTTAACTATAGAATTATAAGCCTAGCTAAGGATTATACCTAGATAGAGGTAATCTAATTAGTACTCTTCTAGTAGGAAAAGGTAGTTAGTAAAGGTAGATTAAGAGAGGTAGAATTATAGGAGATACCTAAGAGTGTAATTACTTGATACTATTAGATAAGAAGACTAGACTATAGTAGTAGTAGAGAAGGAGGAAGAGAGAGTTATTAAAGTTATAATTAGAATAGCGATATCTCTTTATAGACGTGCTTTAAGGTAAGTAAACTAAGAGGTTATAAGAACCTGAATTATACTTAAATCTATCTACTAAAAGAGAATAATAAGAATAATAAGAAGAAGATAAAGAAGAGCTAAGAAGTTAGTATAAGAGAGATAATAGATAGAAACTATAGTAGTACTAATAAAGATCTTTTACTCTAATTTATATCTTCTTATCTATACTCTCTTATACTTATTTAATCGAATACTATAGTCTTCTTCCCTTTATATAATATATTAAAACTATTACTAGATATATTACTCTCTTTATTATCTCTTAAAGTATAAAAGACACTATTACTTTAATATCCTAATTATTTACTTCTAGAAAATATTAATAATATACTTTGATTTAGAGTGCTAATTAAGTATAAGGGCTTAGAAGTTTTATATATATTAAAGAACCTCTTATTAGCTACTAAATTCGATAAGCTTTTAACTTTAAAAGTAAGAGACAATTTAAAAGCTAGCCTAATTAAGAAAGTTAATCTACGTTAGAGAGCACCTTTCATAGCTTCTCTACTTAGTTTTATACTTAAACTAAAGCCTAATAACAATCGACGCTAAATATACTATTTATCCTACTCTAAAGGCTACTTAATAAATTATTATATATTAAATAAATATATATATCTAAAGTACGTCTTCTTCTAAGAAGTATTAGCTATAGTATAAGAAGCTAGCTAAGAGTATATAATACTTAAAAGAGATATATCTAATACTTTTCAAATAGTACTAATTATACTACAAATATACTAGCTTTTAGGTTTCTAATAGAAAGGGATTTATTACACTTATATAGTACTACTCTTTAACCTTACTATAGTACTATTTATCTTTAATATCTTCGTAGAAGCTCTTAAATAGATAATATAGTTATACTTAGAGTAGTATATTATAAGCTACTATTTAGATAACGAGTTCGTTATATTTAAAGCTATTAAAGCCACGTCTTAATTCTTTAAAGAATAAGCTATAGAGTATAAGACTCTTACTTAAATATTAAGTATATTAATTAATAATAAAAAGAGTGCTTAAGGTATACTCTTAGAAGTAATAGAGTACTTAATAGATACTATTACTTTTAGAGCTTCTATACCGCTAGAAAAGCTAGCTAAGATAAAGCTTAAGATATACTAATTTATTAACCGTAGGAGTATTATCTATAATAAGCTTAAATCGCTTACTAGCCTTCTGTCTTTTTATGCCTCTATAGTATAATTAGACTAGGCTTTCTACTATAACTTCTAGATATTTATATATATATAGCCTAACTATATACCTTATATAGAAAAGAGGTGCTTTTTAAAAGAAGTCTAAAAGGACCTTAGATAATAGAATAAGATATTACTATAGTTTAATAGTATATACTTCTTTAATAATATCTAGTTATATATATACCTTTTTTATAATACCTCTATTAAAGGCTTAAAAGCCTTCTTTTTAAAAGTAGATAATCTAAGATATGTTTAATAAGAGTATATATATACGCTACTAAAAGAACATGCTCTTTAGTTATCTCTTCTAGAGATTAAAAAGGACTTTTAATTTAATATAAATATTTTTAAGATTAAGGTGATAAGAGTATTTTTTAAATAATAGAGAGAGGTATAGGCGACGAAGAGAGTAATTATTTATATAAATAATACTACTATATAGATTAGACTTCTTAAGTAGTTCTTAAGATGCTTCTACTAAAATCGTCTCTTATAAGCTACTTTATACTTAACTATTTAATTCGATATTAATATATAATTAGAGTATATACTAGGAGTAGATAATATCTTAGTAGATACTCTCTTATATAATTTATATAGAATAGTAGCTAATTAGTACTTATACTAGTAGTCTCTTGATTTGATAATCTCTCTCTTAATTACCTTAAATATATAAAGAATAAAGTTAGAATATCTAAGATATATATAAGGCTCTTCTATTATAGCCTCTTACTAAATACTTAGAAAGTATATAGTACGTATATATGCTCTTTTAAGAGGTTCTAGATTAAGAGACTTTAGTAACTATAGCTAGTAACGACTTTAGTACTTTGTAAGTAGGTTTTAAGAAGAGTATATAATAGGATTAGTTAAGGACTTTTAAAGATAAACTCTATATAAATTAGCCTTTCTATAATTCGATTAATATATATAGAGTATAACCTAGATCTAAAGCTATTTAAGTCTCTGCTTTTATATTGAATTATAGTAGGTGTTTAAGCGATATAGGGCTTTTATAAGAAGAAGAAGATAGAGCCTTTATTAATATTATAATTATACTAGATTACCTCTTAAGCTCTAGAGGCTAGGCCTCGAGTCCTATAGCTAGGATAGATTAATAGCCTTAACTTCGAAGCTGCTATAAAGCTAGCTTTTACGAGATTCCTTTATACTATAGAGATTATATATAAAGACGCTGATTTAGTTAATTATAGAGTATTTATATATATACGCCTTTAATAATAAGATATTACTTTTACTAAAGAAGACGAATATATAATTATATATCTATAATTAAGTAAATTAGACTATAAGTATATAAGAGTAGAGATATTAGTATTAGGTATAGAATTACCTACTTACTCTATAGTAGTACTTTAAGTGCTATTTACTCTTAATCCTTAACCTTTTATAGCACTACTCTTTTACTAGAAAAGCAGCTCTTTTATAAGAAACTGATATATTAGCTCTTTATACCACTGCCTCTAAATAGTCGACGTTAGTAATAGTATATTATATTTAAGATATAGTCCGTATAGAGGCGCTATGTAATATGCTTTTAATAATAGAGTATTAGATATAGATATTCAGATACTTAGAAGGTAGACTTTAAATACTTTTAAAAGGTACTTTACTCTAAGCTATTAGAAGTAATACCTTTTAAATAGACGCTTTTTAACAGATAAGGCTCCCTCTCTCCTAGCCTAGTAGGCTTTAGAAGACCTCTATAGTTAGTAGATAGTATATTCTCTATTATAACTATGTTATATTACTATTTATACTACTTATAGTCCTTTTTACTTTTAAAAAGCCTTATTCTTTCTTATATTTATAGTAGCTTCTCTTTAATTAGTTAAGTAACCTCTCTTAAGACAGCTAATAGTACTTACTCTTTTTACTCTTATATTAGTAAGATACTTAGAGAGCCTTCTAATTAGCCTAAAAAGAAGGTATATAAGAGAGTATAGAGTGAGATACTAGAAGCTAGCTAGTAAATATAGAAATTCTTAAAATAGCTTTAAATACGTATATATAACGAAAAGTAATAAATAGAAAGAGTTTATAGTAAATTAAGGAATTAGCTTATTAAGTAAAGAGAAGGTATATATATATATACCTTCTCTTATACTAAGTAATCTCTATTCTACTAATAATACTTCCTATTGCTTTTAACGTCTTATTTAGTATTAAGCTCTTTTTTAACCCTACTCTTATACCTCTTCGTAATACGCTTACTAGAATTAGTTAGTACTTTTTTAGCCTCTTAAATAAGTGCGATAGCTAATAGTACTTACTCTTTTCACTCTTATATTAGTGAGATACTTAGAGAGCCTCCTAATTAGCTTAAAAAGAAGGTATATAAGAGAGTATAGAGTGAGATACTAGAAGCTAGCTAGCAAATACAGAAATTCTCAAAATAGCCTCAAATACGTATATATAACGAAAAGTAATAAATATTAACTAAAACAACTAAAACACTAACTCTAATAACCTTATAACGCTCTAAAAAGAAGTTCTTATCTAGAATATTAAAACCTCTTCTATCTACTACTAGAGTATCTAGAGTATCTCTTCAAGTTCTTAAGAATATAAGAGAATATAAAAAAGTAAAAGCGTTTAAATAAAAAAGTAGAAAGAGACGTACGTATCTCTACTATATATATAGACTAAGAAAATATAAATAAATAGCTATAATAGAGATTTTATTATTTTATTATTTTATTATTTTATGATTTTAATAGCTTAGGCTTCTTAGTACTTTGAAACTAGTTTAGTAGTATTATAGTCTAAAACTATTAACTAAATAACTAAACACGTCTCTTTATAAGATATGAGAATAACTAAAGAGATATTATAGTTTTCTATTCTATTCTATTCTATTCTATTCTATTCTATTCTATTTATTCTATTTAATCTACTAACTAAAGTAATTCTCTCTAATTCACTTATTAAGAGATATTATTATTTACTTAGAAAAGTCGATATATTAACGAGCCTAGGGACACGGGTCTATGCGTATAGAGCATTTTAGCGATTTTGACGATTTTGACGAGTTTTACTCTCTCTACTAACAAATATACCTTCTATTACTCTCTAACATAGTATTATCTTAATACCTCATCTCTCTACTTCACCCGATATAAATTCTATAGAGAAGTGCTAGCAGTAGATTAAATAACGACTTTATAGAAGACAATACTAATCTACTACTATAGAGGAAATACGCTAAGTAGTTATAGAGAAATAGAAGGCTATACTATAGAATTAGATTAATAAGTTGATTTAAAAGTAGGAATATTAGGTTACTATACTTATATAACGCTATAGGTGGTCTACTCCTAATTAAATTAAGTTACTATTTAGTAATTTAATAATAAATAGTGAAAATACTCTATACGTATAGACCCGTGCCTCTAGGCTCGTAAAGTAGATATATCTAAGTAGAGGTAGAGACTAGAGTCGCTATAAGAGTTTATCTTAGCGTATAACTAGAATAGAAGTGTCTAAATAGCTTTAATAAGTGTTAAATAAGTACGATATAAAGTATTATATAAAGTAAGAGATTTAACTATCACTCTAATAACACTCTATCTTACCTCTCTTACTCTACTAGATAGTAATACTATAAGTCTAAAGATTATAAAATATTAGAAGAACACTTTATCTATAATTCTACTACTATTTAAGAGATAGTAGAGACGTGATAAAGTTCCGTCTAGAATAGACAACGTATTTCTATCTAGCTTTCTTCTTTAATTCTCTTAAAAAGCACTTTTTCTCACTTACTACTTCTAAGAATAAGCGCCTTTCTTATCTTATAAAGGTTAGTTATAACGCTTTTATATCCTCTTTTTAAGAAAGAGATATAAACTCTTCTATAAACTTTAGATTACTCTACTTCTTTCTCTTTCCTTATTACGAGAGATAACGAAGAAGTCTTCTATTAAGAGTCTTCTATTTATAGTTTAGAATATCTTGTTTAGTAGTATAAGATAGTCTTATATCTATTCTTTAAAAAAAAAGTTATAGAAGTCAAAGAGTTAGAGTCGAGGTTGAAGTATATTATATCTTAGAGCGAAACCCTAGCGTTATAGTCGGTGTTTTACTAAATTAGTCTACTACGTGAGGTGTTATTAGAGTAATACCCGAATCTCTTACTAAATAAGCGAGTAAAGTAAATAAGTATTAAACAAGCACTATACAACGTACTAAACAACGTACTAAACAAGTACTACTATACAACGTACTATACAAAGTACCACTATACAAAGTACCACTATACAAAGTACTAAACAAGCATCAAACACGCATCAAGCAAAGTAACAAACACGCATCAAGCAAAGTACCAAACAAGCGAGTAAAGTAAACAAAGGGTATCTATCTTTCATAAAAATACAAATTACAAAAAGGGGTAATCAAATCATTCTCGCTCCTCTTGTTTACCCCCATCTCCTCATTCAACATCCATTTCCTCTTCACCTCCATCTCTTTTCCCTCATTTTCCTCCATCTCCATCGTCCTTGGCCTTCCACACTCTCACTTCCGCTCTCACTTCCACTCTCACTTCCACTCTCACTTCCACTTCCCTTCCACTTCCCTTCCACTTCCACTCTCACTTCCACACTTCCCTCTCTATCCCCCTATTCCCTCGCCCACTTACACAATACTACTCGCTTAATCCCCCTCTCAAAATATTAAGATCATAACCTTGCCATTCCTAATTCCATTCCATCTACCTACTCCTACTCCTACTCCTACTCCCCACATTCGCCTTTCCCATTCCCCATTCCCACTCCCTCCTCGCGTCCATATTCCTCGCCTGTCCTGTTTCCTGCCCTGATACTGCGGGGTATAAATAAAATTTCTCCTCGACGACAAAGAAAAAAGAAAAAGAGAGCAGAGGAACCTAATTACGTGTGAAAGAAAGAAAAAAAGACAAGTATGCTAAATCAAAAAAGCCCCCACACGCCTTGCTTCAAAACTTTTCCTCTTCTTTCCTTTCCTTTCACTTCAAACATCACCTCCCCCTTTAATCCTCTAGCGTATCCTCTTCCCATCCAACCACTTCTGCTGCTCCTGCCTCCCCCACTCACCCCCTTTAAAATCCTCATCCGTCATCCTCCTCCTCTCCTCAAAAGCCCGCTTCTCCTCCTCGCTCAAGCTAAAAGCCTTCTTCAACCACCCAAACGCACTGCGCTTCTTCTTAACCTTCTTCCCATTCTCCGTCATCATGGTAGTGTCACTCATCATACTCATGCCCATGGCGCTGGGTGCTCCATTCCGATTCCCGAGTTGACTCGGGGTAGGTGTGTGTCCAAACCTTAGATTCGAAGAGGAAGAATTATTATGTATATGCACGATATTACTCGGAGCCGCTGTCCAGGGTCGTTGCAGGGGCGAGTGAGGTGAAGCATTAACAGGACGGAAGAACTGTCTATCCGATTGTGGGGAAGGGAGGAAATCGCGTGTTAAAATGGAGGGAGGAGCAGTTCGTTCCGGTGCTCGAGGAGGTATTCGTGGAGACGCGAAATGCGTCGAGGTAGGTGTAAGGGTCGCGGATCTAGGAGGATGAGGGAAGACGCTATGAGTAGGTGTGTGCAACGTGGTATGTTGTGGAATACCGGGAGATGATGGTTTCTCATAATCAGAACAATAAGCAGAGTCGAGACCACGTGAAGGGGGTGATTTTACAGTGGGTTCAACTTGATGAGGTGGAGGCTTGGAGACCGATGTCACTGCTTGTCGAGGTCCCCAATAATGCTCATCCGGCTGTTCTTGTGGTTGTGGTGCCTTGATGGTTATATCTGATGGCGTCTCTTTTCGTTTTAGTGAGAATCGTTGACGAAGAGAAACTCGCTTGCTGACTTCTGGACGAGGGGTTTCCTGTACTGGGGGTGTTTGCATGGGAGGTTGTTGGAAGGGAGGGGGTGAAGGGGGTCTTGGCGAAGCAAAGGGGCTATATGTATGCGGCTTCAAAGTAAACTCGGGTTCTGGTATCGTTTCTAATTCCGCAATCGACTCCTCGTCTTCTGATTCGCTTTCAGGTGTTCGTTCACGTTCGTCGACTAATTGAAAAGCTGGGAGTGCCGCTCGGATAGCAGGGGTAATTGGACTTGGGTCGGTGGGGAGTTCTCTCGACATTGATCTTCGCATTTGTAAAGAGGGCTGCCGAGAGTGACGAGTGGAGGTTGCGGAGGGCGGCGATCCCGGGGGCGAAGACATGGCGGTGCTAAACTGTTCCATTGTCAATACAGGACCGAATTGCAGAAATTGTCAAAAGTATACATACTCGCTGTTTTCTGCTCACTTCACCTGCCCGTCTGTCCATCTCCGCCACGGTGGTTCCAAGTTGCACCAATGCAGCGGCCAGGTGATTACCTTTGGTCTGTAGTGATACGTATGCTTTGTACCATCCCTCAACGTTCCCTTTCATGGCCTCAAAGACCTTTTGCATGTCGGGCCGCTCATGTTTCCACAATTCATCTTCCTGCTCCTCTGCCAAATATATGCTGAATTCCTTGCATGCTTCTATCCCTTGCTTCACGTCCTTCAGACCCGCATTCATAGCCAAGGCCGTCCGCTGAATGCAATGCTCAATCTTTTCGTTTCCCGTCACAATCTGGTATCGGAAATCCCTATCCTCGAGCATGCCGTCGAAAATGGCGATATTCTGCAATGGTAGCTGAAGCATCTCCAATCGCTCGCCGATATCCTCCTGTGCCAGATCGAAATCCTCCAGAGTAGTTTCTATCGCTAGATCTACCTCATCCACATGCCCTTGTAATATGCTTATCACTTGGTCCTCGTCCCTCGCAATTCCGTTCAGCAACAGGTAGATGCCAAAGGAGATTTGCGACAACAGCTTCCAGAATTCGTGATATTTCTGACCGGGTCGCCTCTTCCATTTCCCAGCGTGTGTCTCCTCGTTGATGTCCTGATCTAGTAGCAGTTTCCTCCTCGCCATTGCGTCCTTTATAACATCAGGTTTCGAATTGACCCCATTGGCGACCTCTTGCATGGACTCTGCGAATGCCTCTTGCATGGAAGGAATAGGGTGTATGGGAACCTGGAGCTGATTCTCCTTTCTGGACTCGTCCCTCGGCGACGGAGCCATGGTTGCGGTGGGTGTGGGCGTGGGCGTGGGCGTGGGCGTGGGCGTAGGTGTAGGTGTAGGCTTCACGACCGGGCTCGTCTTGGTGGTGGGGTTGGAGTTGGGATTGTACTGATATACGGTCGGACTCAATTGAAAGGTTGAGGAGCGGGAGATGTCATTAGGTTTGAGGAGAGTTGGAGAATCGCGGGTAAGTTTTTGATCAACTTCATCCTCACCATCGGAATCATCGAGGTAGAAGTTCATTACTTCAACCGGCTAGACGGGGCGAGCTAGCTGGCTGCACCACTGCACTGCACTGCTCGAGCCAATGCGAGGGGAAACCTTAGGTGGTGTGCTAAGGGGTGCACCAGGAACTACCAACCAGCCCAACCTGGATGTGCCGATGGCAATGCCAATGCCAATGCCAATGCCAATACTCCGTACCACCTTGACCTCACTTTCCAGCAGCAGCAACAACGGTCCGGGCGCGCATCGATGGTGCTTGTTAAAGTTGCAGAAGAATGTCTCTGAAAGTCCGTCACTAGCAGCGATCGTGTTTGGGTGTGTGAGACTTTTCGTATGCAGATGGTGTCTCCGATTTGCAGGACAAAATGGCACGCAATGCCAGGACGAATCAGCGTGGGAGACGGGAACAATGGGTGGGCAAGAAAGGGGGGGTTGCTTGAGAGAGATGGGACGACAATAGCAACGGGTACAAGGAGAAGGCCTGCAGCGGACGCAGTGACGGGCGGGCGAGATCGCAGCAGCAGAGCAGAAGCAGAAGCGGCACGCTAGGCCAGCACAACACAGCACCGCACAGCACACCTCGCTGCGGGTGATGGTGATGGTGAGAGAGGAGACTGGGAGGGGTTGAAGGGAAGGCCACCTGCAGACAGGAAATGTCGATAACCGCGCCTTGAGAGGAGGTGAGCTAGTTAGTTACGGTGTTGGTGTTGGCTTTGGTGGTAAGTGGTATAGACTGTGGTAATCTCTCTCACGTAGTCTGTCTGTCTGTCTGGTTGGATCGGCCTTGCGCAGGAACGAGAAAGCGTGATGTTGGGTCCTTTTTTGGCGTGTTGGGATGCTCGTTGCTATGATTTTTGGGCTGAAAATAGCATCCAAATGAGCGAGCGGCCAGAAGATGCTAATTCTTGCCGCTTGACCTGTTCCTGAAAGCGGCCAGCCAGACTGGAAGGGAAGAGGGTCCTTGGGGTCCTTGGGGTACTTGGGAACAGTCCAACGTTCCACCAGTTCGTCCGTTCTTTTCCTCCTGCGTTGCGGTTGTTTTAGCTTTACTTAAGGGTGGCCTGGCCTGGCCTGGATGTCCTGGTTGGGAGGTCGAGCGTTGCGCAGAGAGGAAAAGATCGTCAGGGCAGCGGGTGGCGACTCTATACCACGCACTACCTAGGTACCTCCGTAAGGTATTTAAGTATCAAGTATCAAGTATGGACGAGAGGAAGGAGCGATGAGTCGTAGGACGAGAAGGAAGGTTTTTGCCAAAACGTGAAAATGTTTGGGAAGGAGGGACTAGATGGAGGAGAAAGGGAAAGGGAAGAGGAGGTAGATGTCAACGGCATCCATCGGAAATTCTAGCTACAAAATCTCCAAGATTGCGCCGGCCACAATCCACGATCCAGGTCCAGGTCCAGATGGGCATCGACGAGTGCCAGCAGGCCAGCAGGCCAGCAGATTGCTCGCTCCCACGAGGTCCCCTCGCTACTCCGTATGGTGCCCGCCCGCGTGAGGTATTGTGCAGAATGTACAGGCTCTTCCTCTGCTTTGCAGGCTTCGAGGAAGCTAAATGCTAAATAGAAGGGATTCAATCTTGCCCTCGGCTTCCCCTTCAACTTTGGGAGCAGTTGGGCGGGGAAGGCGTGATTGTTTCCCTCTCTCCCATGGATGTTGCCCATGGCCTGTAGAGGAGGTAGATGAGATAGATGAGATAGATGAGGTATTAGAGCGGATTAGGAAAGCTTTTCAATACGTGGGCTCGCAGGCTTGCCCTGATGCGGGACCCTGTATCAATACCCGCTCAGGGGTTCACTTCCATACCGTGGAATTGAATCGCAGGCTAACCCATTTCATCCCTGTACGGAGGACTCTCCCTGTGAGTCGTGACATGGCATAGGCGCAAAGGCTTGCATTGCAGACTCACGGTGTCATCGTTCGTTCCCCCATTGAATGAAGATCGTGGGGTGAGGTTGGTGTGGTGTTCACTCATCCTCCAAGAAAGCATCAGCATCAGCATCAGCATCAGCATCCACCGATGTAGCCTGTCAGCACTTGCTACCGCCAACGGAAAAATTCCTCTTCTTTCCTCTTCAAGACAATCAAGGGAAATGAGATCTGGTAAGACAACAAACACCAAGATGCTGCACTCGGTTAATGGGTTATGTACCGGTACTCCGTACACATCTTTATGCTCTCCACAACCTCGGGAGCCCTCCCAGGTGTCATGCCATGCCAATGCCATGCTCGTTGATATGAACCCGCGCTATTGCTCAACCCTTCCCATGTTGGAAAACTTTTGCGCAACACTACGAGTAGGTACGAGTAGATACGAGTAGATGTGGGGGAGAGAGGGCGCGACCGAAAAGGAGAATGAATGACTAAAGGGGAGCTATAAGAAACACAAAGACACAGGAACCTCGACAAATCTAGTTCGTCCTAGGAAAAGAGGAAGGCGAGACGATTCCAAAAGGAACCGTGGTGCGTGCTGCCTGCCGGCCACCATGTTTCAACCCCCTTCCACAACCGACAACGCCGCCTCCTGCTCGAAACACTCACTCGCCCACCTGTGTGACGGCTGTGTGACGGCTGTGGTACCCGAGTCTGTACTTCCTCCTTCGCTTTCCGGCCTTTTTTGGGGGGTTTGGTGTTTGGTTTAGAGGCAGACGATGGAACTTGGTGATCGGGTTTGAGACCGCGTGTTTGTTCGAGTTGGAAAAGATGGGACTTTGATTGTCAACGTCTTTTTTTTTTCTTTTTTTTTTTTTTTGGTTAGAAGTTTTAGGCTCCTTGTTGTATAAGTCTCCTCTTAGTACACGACTTTATATTAATACGACATGTGATTATATGGGGGAATACACGGGGAGAAACTCTAGAAAGTAGTATATAACAACAGGAGAAATTTGGGAAGTGGTTTGTCATGACCATCCGTTCGAAAATAGACTGTTATATAAATCACACGTACAACAGTCGCCCCCGACGAGGGGGTGGGATCTGGGTATCTTTTCATGGCAAAAGAGTTATATTCATCTCCGATTCACATCGTACTCCCTCAGTAGTTGCTTGATAATAGCTGATGCGCAAATACACCCCCCTGATGCATTCTTCACATTACGCTCTTACACTCTTTTAGTCTTAGGGGAGTATTTCTGATGCAGACTGCCATACTAACCTTCATCCCCTCCCATACACGAGGATATCCACTCATCCCTGGGGAAAAAGAGCAGCGGCATTCTAGAACCACTTGGGAAGAGACTGAAAAGCGAAAAACGGGCAAGGAAAAGACGAGGTCAGTCGACTGACGCTAGAGATGGGTGACTTGTGGAAAAAAGAGTAACCGTGGAGGTGAGGATGCCGGAACAGCTTGTGGACTCATCGAAGTAGTAATAGACTTATTTCGTAGGATCTAGTTATAATAACTTTATTCGTCTTGGAGACTGGGGAAGACGAGCTTGAGATGGGGTATCTTTATAGCTAAGAGTGTAAGAAGCTGGTGTGGGTGTCTTTCCGCATATTCTCCAGCCACTTCTCTAGGAGTCTTTTATTTTCGCTATCAACTGTTGGCGGATATTCTCAGTAATTGCTAGGCTCTCTTCCCAAGTAAGAAAACTATAATTACCTTTATAGTGGATGGCTTTAACGGCCTTGGATGGTATGAATTCGGAGACTTGTGTGGACGTTAGAGTTGGCAATGATATTACGAGGCACAGAAACTTACTCTCGTAGGGACCTTCCTTCATGTTCTCGAAATAAGCATTAATATCAAGAGTTTCCAAAGTTATCATTCTTCATTTTGCCAACGACAACACAGAAGGAGAGGGAATAAGGAATCGAAGAGCATGTGGCTCAGGTACATCAGCTGCGTAGCATGTCTCCACATTCCAAAAAGCCCGAGGCCGTGAAATGACCATGTGGTAGTACGCCAAATCGTCTCGTTTATCTCGGTGTATGTGGTGTGACAAAGGGGGAGTAGACGAGTGTCCATCTTAGATGGATCGCGAAATGGCCAGCAATTTCTATGGCGGCTGAAACCAACCCTCATGTCGTCTATGCACGGCAGCTTCGACATCTTAATGTCGCGTTCCTGACTTTTGGAAAGTTGATATAATTCATTTTCTGTTGTTGTAGATCTGCGGAGGAGGTGACCGATTTGCCCGTTCAGACCCTGCGTTTTTCCAAAGATGTACTGTACTTCAAGACTCAAGAGGTAATCGAAAGAGCAGGGAGGAGGCATTCCGCTCGCGACTAAATCAAGTCAGTACGTTTGAGAGATACTAGATAGCTATCGGACTCTAGGTGATTACCTGCATGGCTTTCACTGGGGCATTGACATTGAATGCTAGCCGCGCTTGCTGGAAAGGATTTTCTTCGCCCCGAGAACGAGGTTGGTGTGTTGAAGTTGTGGTGGAGCTAAGCCTCGACCTGGGTGCGACCTGAGGGACCTGATGCTAGATTCCTTGGCATCACCCACGTGCCTGCCTTCGCTCTAGGTCTAGTATAGCTTATTATTAGACTTTTTTAGTAAACATAGATTCTGCCGGCAGAAAAAAAAGAGTTAGTAGAGATAAGAGAACTCTTTTATAAAAGTAGTTATATCTAGCTTATACTAAGTATTATAATAAGATATAGTTAAAACTAGCTTAATATAAATTTATCTTTCTATTAACTCTTCTATTAAAGAAAACAGAGCTAAAGGAAAACAGCTATATTCTCTCTAACTTATAAGCTAGTAAGAAGATATTAAAAAGATAAATTTATATTTAAATAGCTTTAATTATACTTTATATATTATATATAGATTACTTTATTAATATACTTAAAATAAGCTATATATACTAGAAAGTCTCTAGTATTTACTTTTTATAAATAATTCTACTACTACTTCAAAGTTTTACTCTAGCTTATACTCTATTTTATTATATACTAATATATTTTAAATTTTAGAGTTTAATAACTATCTTTTTATAAAAGATTATTAATAAGAAGCTTTATTATAGTATTCTAGTATAGCTTAGATTAATAGAAGACTTTATAGTCTTAACTTCTAATTAAAGATATATATTTAATACTTTAGATTAAGAATAAATTAAGATATTTTAATTAAATTTATATATAGCTATAAGAAACTAAGAGAATAAGTAAATGATCATTAGATTTCTATATTATTATCTATTTTAGTAAAATTTAAAGAAGAAGATAATTTTTCCGTCGTGAGACGAGGCTATTCTCCGTAGTGAATGCCAGTACCTCAGTACTCGAGAAATGGCGTCCAGGGTACAGAGTGGTCCCACCACCAAAACCCCGAAATGCAACAGAACTGTGGCGCTTGATTCCGGGTAGGAAGCGTCGATGGTCAAATTCTTCGACATTGGAACCCCAAATATCGGCGCTTTTATGCTGGACTGGACCGGGGATCATGACTGTATTTCCCTTTTTGAGAATACATTTATTGTCAAGTAAATGCTCTTCCATCACCATCCTGGTAGAAATTTTAATTCCGTGGAGCCCAAGGACTTCTTGAACAGTGGAGAATAAAATAGAACAAGAGCTTTTCAATTGTGACATGTCGATAGGTCGAACTTTGACACCTGCGTCATCATCGGCTGTGATGGCTTTAGAAAGCTCGTTTCGGCAGATTTCGAAGCCACCGACCTCGAATACAAGTGAAACACCATCCAGAAAGATACAGGCAATGTATTGGCTAAAATACCAATGGCACCTCCATTCTCGAGTCTCGCGATGTCTTCAACAGCAGCTTGTGTTCCGGGCTATGCTCATAACGAGCTTTGATCATAGTTGATGCTTGGTTATGGGCTCCATCTCTGAAGTATCGAGTGAGAACCTTGGTTCATGAACTCGCGAGATTGATACACTCTTTGGCAAGTATCGATGGAAAGAAATTCATGATTAGAATTATGATTCCATTTTGGAACCTCCTATAAATTGTAAGTTCCTACACTTTTTTGAAACCGACTTCAAAGCTCAACTAAAAAGATTTCTCGATCATAGGATCCTTGAAGGAATTTAGAGGACCGTAAGCAGAGTCCGTTGCGATAAGTGTAATTTCATGTCGTGTGTATTCAAATAGTCGAATAACCTTTTCCCCTTTCTACTGTTCAAGTAGGCCATCCGTTGCGACGGCAACCTTTTGTGCCATGACACGATTCATTGCATCAAGCTCTGATCCTGGAAAAAGTGATGGATACATTGCATTGATTTGGAAAACCAACTACCTGCGAATATCCACTGCTTTTTGTTGACTCCCTGGGGAGAGTTATATGTTGCAACAATCTCAAAAGCCAACTAGTGGTTTTAGCCACGCATTCCAAAATTAATACGAAGTGTTGCAAAAACAGGGAGTGCGAGTTTGTGATATCATGTGGTGGAGAAGTAAGTGTAATTGCAATAAGAAGAAAAGAAGACAACCATCTAAAATAATAAAGTAACAGAAATACATATCAGATTTGAAGAAAACAGGCTAGATACCACAAATTCCAATAGGAAACGATAAGCTTCGACATTCTCGTCTCATGAAAATTCATTCCGGGTTGTTTCTTCCAGTACTCCCGCAGATGGTGTCTGAATAGTCTTTCTATCGATGGTATCGTCTTTATGGAATGACTCCTCCGCTGAAAAACTCCTTTGTAAAACAATGCCCTGACGAGTTGTCTTGGATCCACCATCGTCTTTCCACGAATTTCTATTCCCTTTGGTGCGGAGGCTCATGACGCTACTCCTTATATAGAAACTAGTGCTATCCGAAACAGACTTTAGGACTTTTGCGGAGGGTGCCAAACATGGTACAATGATCCAAACAACAGCTTCCATATTTCTGCCCTCAAGCTCAGTATCTTACTTAACGGGCCAGTGTTGATTGATGTTTTACTTACGAGACAATGAGGTAGAAGGTAAATCTGTCCGTGACATCACTGTCCCCACTAGGAGTTTTATAACTTCGTGCTCGGCAATAAAGACCTAGAACACTCATTATACAACCACTGGGGGTTTTTAGCTTCCATTTGTATTATCGGCGGAAATTTGGGTACATAACATACATGCCTCCAGTGAGGAAAATAAAAAAGACGTAAGCTTTCTCGTTTCGAGGAAGTTTGAGCTTTGCAATTGCCCGCAGAGGGATTATCAGCAAGTAGAGGTCGACGACAAAATTGAGTATTCCTGCGAGGATGCCAAAAAGCTGAACATTTGAGTCAGGATCAGTGCACCTATATGAAGCCGTCCCAGATAGGTACGAGAGCCTATCAGTCCCCCCACGAGCTGCAGGAAATATCGGAGTCAGTATTGCCATTTCTAGAAGTATGTCGAAGCGAGGAAACAAAGCTGTCTAAGGAGGAAATAGTGTGTCAATCCTGGGGAAACAACACCAAAAAGGGAACAATAATTTGGAAAATACCCACGGCCACAAGCGACTCCGTTCACGGTTGTTGTAGCAATGTAGAACCCCCCTGAAAGAATAAGTCCAACGTAGATCAATCGGCGAACATATGCCAGCGGGCGGAAGGTGTTGAAGATGAGGCTCCACAGAGCGAGTTTGAGGAACCAAGTCAATAGAGGTGCAGTTACCAAATAAACGAGAACTTGCTAGAGATATTCTCAGTACTGCCATTGGAAGAAGAATCAAGTGGAAGGGGCGTACTAGCAACATGGACTTTGTGAGGCTCCCCACCTTCACTTCCCACGCGTGATACCCAAGTATTCCATTACAAACTACTTGATAAAGTTAGCAGCAATATTTGGCCAAAAGATTGAAGCAGAAAATTACCGCCAATGGTTTGAGAGATTAAGACCATCGCAGCAACCTGTAGCACCAAATTCAGTACCAACAACTCGACGTCAGGTTAGACGGGCCTCTTACCAGGCTAACAAGGAAAACAGCTATGAAGTATTAGTTTGTTTTAAACTCAAAATGGCACAACTCACAATCGTCCCAAACCCAACATCTAGGTAGATAACATTTTGAGTATATCCGAGTCGCTGACATTACCAGCATTACTGGAATGCCAACGCATGCTGCGATGACAACTCGTTGCCCATGCCATGTGGGGTGGTTCAAGTTGGGAACAACACCCTATTGAACGTAGAAGTCAGCAACCAGTCTCGAAGCTGAGGTACAGGAGGAATACAGACCGGTGGAGGCATGGCAAGAGGGCGATTGCCAAAGGTTGCCCACACCTCTTTGGGGATTTCTCCAGTCGCCATTTCAAGAACTGCTGATACACTTATGTAGGTCTGATATTCGAAAGGGGTTAGCCAACTTTTCAAAAGATGTCCTGTAAACAGGGGGAAATTTTCTCACCTGCAGAAAGATTTGTTAGTAGAAATACTTTCAGCTCTAATGAAGCTGGATAATCAATCACCTTGTTCCGGAGGTTTAGCGGGGGTAAAAAAACGTACACGAGTTACATAGATTGACGGTTGTATAATACAACTGCAGTAAAATCACGCAAATATGACAGTCTGCTGGCATCGTGTTTTCAATTTGTGTTTTGAGAGTGCGAGGTTATGAACTAAAGTAGTCAGGTGGCTGATTTTCAGCTGCCCCGTAAAAACTAAGTACTTGGCAACTCACTCATAATTACGGGACTGGGACCGATCCCCGATGCGCCTCTGGGGAACAGGCATACTTTTATTTCCGTTTGTCTTCGTTCCTGCTCCTCTAGTAACCTCAATTTTATACATAATTAACTTTCTCTTCATTTGAGCATACAGCACTTGGAAACTTATCTTAGAATAGATTGTGGTTGGCAATAACACTTTGTAGAGGAAAGACATCAGGTGAAATAGTGCGAGTAGAGAATGAAATTTGTAAGCTTTTTCCCCATTCCCTTTTTTCCCTAGGTATTCCAGCATATAATTCCCAGTCCTATCTTTTCGAATTTGACATTGGATCAAGACTGTTATTAAAGCTCCGAGATGGTGATGCGGTTACGTCCCCGTGAGGTCGTAGGTAAACAACAACATATTAAGCGAACGCAAAAAGGGGTCCGTTTTCACTTCATCATGATGCACCACCAGAAGACCTACCATCAATTGTTTTCTTTTGGAAATTGGAAAACCATTTTACTGGGAGTGGGCCCGGTCGGAGGACCGAAAACTGACTAGCATTTCATTTTCAAGCGCTAGGTTGACTATGCAAGGTCCTTGTTCACCACCTGTACTCACGAAAAAGCCGGAACTTGAAAGAGGGCTCAACGATCGTAATTCAATTGAAGAACATGTAGCGTAATCTATAAGAGGTATTGCATATTGGGATTCTAAAGGTTAAGCTGTCAATATAGCTAATATTGAACTGAAATACCTTGTCTTCGAGGTAATTCGAAAGGGATATTCGATTTCTTGGTACATTTGTAAAGCTGACACTTCTTTTAGATGCCAAGAAACTATAAAGGCTCTTTTCAATCAACCGGACAAGCGGTTGATAGCTCTTCATGCTTTCGGGGATTTTGCGGTTGTTCCGAAGGAGGCAGAGAAGGAATGAGCCAAGTTCAGTGTGCGCCTGAACTTTACGATGGTACCGTTGCCGATGCTCCAGCGATGCGAATTGGTCACCAACAAATGAACCATCTTTTTGCCCCAGTCCAGGTTCAAACTGAGGTATATTATCTCTCAACTTGCGAGTTCGAAATCATCTTAAACAGCACCATCACTATGGGAAGATAGATATTGTTGTTACACGCAGTGATCTTTGTGCTCTCAACTTCAACATTTCCTCGCTTATTTTACTCTTGTGCTGCCACTTCCACAGCCGGTAATGGTCTCGAATACGGAAAGGTCAAGAGAGAGATGCCTTCATTATCTCCAGCAGAGAATGGCACAGTTTCAGCAGAAGGCGTACGGGTGATGCAACCTCGAGGCCTCAAGGACTCGCAAGGCCATCGTGCTTACTTTCCCTTCCAACCTGCAGCTGGCTTCGGAGCTCGAGCGGTCTATGACAGCGACACTGCAAAATGGTCAATCACCAACCCTGACACGAATGGAGAATGGGTTGCCAAGTTGCTCGAATGGCAAGAGCTTGGATCTCTAGACTTGACCAATGTCAATGTTACCATTGACAGATTGCGAGACTGAATGATCGTTGGAATGGAAATGTACGCCGACTCACTACAAACCACCCTCTCAGATCTCACTCCCTTCTTCGAAAAGAGTGGTCAATTGATGCATTACCATGGTGAAGCAGACACCAGCATTCCACCTGCCTCTTCCATTCACTACGAGTCTGTACGAGAGATCATATATCCAAACATGACTTTCGAGGCAGGAAACGAGGCTTTAAACGAGTAGTACCGATTCTATCTCGTTCCAGGTGCTGCGCATTGTGCTACCAATGATCAACAGCCAAACGCCCCATCCCCGAAGAATAACTTCGAGGCTATGATTAATTGGGTTGAGAATGGTGTTGTTCCAACTACCTTGAATGGTACTGTTCCTGCTAGCTCGCCTTGCGCTGGGGAATCAGGAGAAATCTGTACTTGGCCTGCTCGTCCATACTGGTCCAATAACAGCACTATGACTTACCAGTCCAACCAGCCTTCTGTCAGTGCTCTTCTTTTCGACTTGAGCGCTTTCAAGGTACCAAGCTACTAGATGGGTTTCAGTTGGTGGATGGTGATGAATAGTTGGGGAAGTGGGAGTAGAGCTGGAAAGGGGACCCATCACAACTTTCGTGTAAATATTTACCAGATAGACGTATATATTATAGATGAGTTCTAGACCTCAGCCAGAGTGGCATCATGCCATGAGAGAATTGAGTAGAATATCCAAACAATAATCAAACATGGAGTTGGTAGCTGGTGAATCTAAGAATAGCCAGGCACGGCCCTTTTTCGTCCCCCTCAAAAAGATACCCGCCACTTTCTGACTGCGCCAATGTTCGTCCCAAACCCTGCCTGGAAGATCATCAGCTAAATCAAGTCCAACTTTCCTCCACCCTCTCTCTCCTTCTCCTCTCTCCTATTTCTATACATAAATTTTCCCTATCAACTCTAAAAACCGCAAACATGGTAGGAGCAGCAGAAACCCACTCCTTTGATCTGGCGGACGGCCGCTCAGTCTCCTGGTCTGAATACGGCTCCAAAACCAGTCCTCACCCCCCAATATTCTTCCTCCATTCCTCCCCCTCCTCCCGATACGAAGGAGCAGTCCTCCACACTCCCGCCCTCTCTCTAAACCTCCGAATCATATCTCCCGATCGTCCCGGAATGGGCCTCTCCTCCCCGCAACCAAACCGAAGCTTCCTCGATTACCCCGCCGATATCCTAGCCCTCGCAAAACACCTGAATATACAGACCTTCAGGTTGTTGAGTCTAAGCGGTGGTGCGCCGTACTTGTTGGCTTGTATGAGGACGATACCTAGGAATGTACTGCTGGGCGCGCATAGTGTTTCGGGGGTTTATCCGCTGGATTTGGGGACGGAGGGAATGGCGTTTTTGCAGAGGAGTATTATGTTCGTGGCATATTACACACCCTCCTTCGTTGGATCGCTCATGAACTATCAACTCGGTGCGGCAGCGCGGGATCCAGATACCTCGAAACTCGAGGCTTCAATTACAGCGCAAGCCAAGAATTGGCCGGAACCAGATGAGAAGGCGTGGACAAGTGGAAAGGTGAAGAAATTCATGATGCAAGGACTACGAGAGGCTTTTAGGGATGGAGGTACGGGCGTGGGTGTGGAGGTGGGACTTTATGCTAAGGATTGGGGTTTCGAATTGGAGAGTGTTGATACGCGGGGTTTGAAGGTTTGGCATGGTAGGTTGGATACTACCTGTCCCTTTGAGATGGCGGAGAAGGCTGTGGATTGTTTGCAGGGCTCGAGGAGTTATTATTTCGATGACATGGCGCATATGGTTATTGCGTATCATGCTGAGGAGATTTTGAGGGAGATGGTGCCTGCTGTTACAGAAGAGGAACCGGTGAAGGCTCCGGTCGAGGTTTTGATTGCGCCCCCTACACCTGTCCCTGCGAAGGTTGAGCCTGATGCAGTCTCTGAAGCAATTCCTGTGGTCGTTCCTGATGTTCCAGCTGTGGTCCCAGAAAAGGCGAATGCTGAGGAGAGTGTTGCGGCTTGAGGGCTAGGATCTTGATTTATCTGGCTACGGAGAATATACCCATATGTACAACATGGAGCGTATTCGTTTTCCAACCTTTATCCTTGGATGATCTGTTTACTTCTTCCATTTTAAATATTGCCCAAGTGGACGGAGGGTTCGAAAAGGCATGGAGCTTTTCCTTTGACCAAGAATCTAAGAATTGGCTCATACGCATTACTTCATATGTGTTCAAGTCAAGAATTTACGGTTCCATTTTATATCTATATCGGTACTTCCGTCTACCTATAAAGCAAAAATACTCGACGGCATTGCCGTGAGACATGTAGTTACACTAAAAGCCGGTGGTGTACTGATTGTACTTCGTCCCAGGCGTAACAGTCCATAGCGGGACCCAGCAAAGCAGGGTTTATTTAGGAGGCCCCGTTATGGACTGTTACGCCTGGGACTAAGTACTCGCGCCTTAATCGCGGGTTTACTGAGGGGGTACAACTGTGCTCCTCGCACAGGGACTTGTACTTTGTCTTGGGCGAAATAAACGTTATTCCAATGGGGTAATCGCTACATTTCCGATCTTCATGCTACCCAAAAACCCCTGGAAACTCTATAAAGTGACCCCCCTTGTTTAACGAAGTACTCCCTATCGCAATCGAGGCGTCAGGGGCAATTGGAGCCGAAAAACAAATAAAAACTCGAGTTGTCCAGATGTGACCGAAGGAAGTCAAGCCCAATACTTCAAGTTGTGAGACACGTACTCTATGTTGGAAACATCGCCTCGCGGCTGAGTTGAATTCAGCTCCAACCCCTTTAAATCGCACCAAATTAGGACGTTTTCCGGTCGCGAACACCACCTAAGTGCATCAAAAACCCTAATCTCTAGCCACTTACCCTAATCTCAAAATGTGTGCGCGCAATGAGAGTACCTAATCGGGTTAGAGTCAGGCGATTTAGTTAAAAGGGTTAGCTGAAGCCCAAAATCTCAACCGCACACTCGTTTATCTTCACTTCGCTACTCCCATCCCATTAGGACTTCTCCTCCGTCCACCAAAACTCAAAGACAGGGATATTCCCACATAAACAAGGCGGAACATCTCCTTTGGGCGGGTGTCCAATACAAAGAGTCGCAACCTCCGATCCCATATCCACCTTCTTCTGATCTCGTACAATTCCAAGGGTCCTCCCACGAGTAAACGGACCAGACCGAGCAGCGAGTGATTTTACGCATAAACGCGTCCTCTTCTAAGCCTTTTCTACTTGTGGACCTTTACGTTTCTGGAGGGGAGCTTTTTCTTCTTCTTTACGGTTGGTTACTTAATTGGGACCTCTTCCTCGAATTGACTTGGGGATATCAACCAACGAACGCGCACGAGGAACGAATTGACAAGGCGTTAAAGGGATTCTAGAAGGGTGGTGATATTTTGGGCTGGACTGGTTGGAAACATATTACGAAAATGGTACAATTAACGAATCCCTTGAAGTTCGGGACGGAAATCTGGGATCCAAGTAATCGGTTTGTGACTTCGTGGTGTTTGACTCCTTGGGTGTTATTTGCTTGCAGAGCAGCGATTGTATGTTCTCCCCCAACAACCTCGTCGAGGGGTTTGCGCTAATGATGTTGGTGCTGTAGTCACTCTACGCATTTGTGGTTATCATTTTCATAATCGGTTGGGAGGCTTCGAATCACGATGGACTGAATATCCACGACGTCCATAAATCATTTTCTTTCTTCACTGGTAGGCCCCTCCTCCCTCTTCCCCCTCTGCGATCGCAAGCGAGCTAACAAACAAAAAGTCCTCTGCTACTGGGGCGCAGCATTCTACTTCCTCATCGCAGCAACACACACTTTCTCCTACGCTCTCAACGGCGGAACCCCCCTCCTAAACCGCTTCCCTCGTCCCCTCCAAGCCCTCCACTACCTCTTCTACTCGAGCATCACGACTTTCCCATTCCTCGTCACGATCGTCTACTGGGGAGTCCTTTTCAGCGGGCCGTTCACGAATACCTTCGGTTTATGGTCCAATATTTCGCAACATGGTCTCAATTCCGCATTCGCACTCTTCGAAATATTTCTCACACGCATAAACCCACAACCATGGATACATCTCCTCTTCCTCATCTTCCTCCTCATCGGATACCTTGGTGTCGCATACATCACATATGCCACGAAAGGGTATTACGTGTATGGGTTCCTAGATCCAAGACCCAGCCATAAGAATGCGGAGGGCAAGGATGATGGGGGTGTAGGCAAGGGAGGGGTGGTGGGATATGTGTTTGGGATCGCGGTTGCGATTATTATCCTCTTCTGCATATCAAAGGGGTTGGCGTGGGTGAGGAAGTGGGTTACTGAGAAGAGGATGGGGAGGAAGGGGGTCTTTTATGGGGGGAGGGATATGGGGCAGGGCGAAGTCGAGTTGGAGACTGTGAGGATGTGGGAGAAGTGAGCGAGGGTGAGGAGGGAAAGTGTTTGAATGATGGCTTTGCCATTCAAAGGAAATTTATGGTTGGGCATATATGAGATCGCCGATTTGGTTTGCGATTTGCGAAGGAGAAGCGATGGACCATGAAGAGAGACTTCATGAGCGAGAGCGTCGCATTGCGTATCATATACCCCCATTTTCTTGTTGTTTGCTTTGGCTGTCTGATTCTTCTCGTGTTATTAAAATGGCATGCTGAGTACAGTGATCATAACAACTCAAGACAAAACAATTTATTAGTTAAATTCACTCTTAACTTATTTAAGTACCTCACCCTACTTCGATCAATTTATATATTTAAAAATTTCTTATAAATCGACTCATCTCAATTCATCGTTTTAACAAAATAGGACAATTACGGCATCCCGTACGTACCTACGGCATCCTGAATGCACCAAAAAGTCGGATTAACTAAATCGCAAATAGCAAATCGTAAATCGCAAATCGTAAATCGTAAAGCTTAGATTTTTAAGTATATAGCCCTTTAGAGCTAAATCATAAATCGTAAATCGTAAATCGATAAACGTAGATTTTTTAGAGGCTATTTAAACGTAAATCGAAATACTTAAATCAGTAATCTCAAAGCTTAAAGTAAGAGTATTTGTAATTCATAATACTTAAATCGTAAGACTTAAATCACAAAATTCAAGTATAAGCAGGGGTATAGAAAGTAGAAGGTAATATAGTATATATATATCTATTAAATATATACGTATTATAATTACTCGCTGCTTACTCTCTATTAATATATACTACTTAGTACTATACTAAATATAAGTGTAATATAACTTTAAATCTATTATCTAAAATATTATAAATTATTAAAAGTAATATATATACTTAGTATAAATAATAACATTATATAAGTATCTAATAAACAAGAAAGGAAAAGAGATAATTAAGACTTTTAATACTATAAGTATAGATATAATTCAACCTAAGAGCAAGAGACGCTAAGTCTAATTAGGTAATTAGTATACGATTAACAAAGTAGTACTTAAAGTATTTAAATAATCTTAAATTATAATTATTTAAGTACTTTAGTAAAGAGAGTAAAAGGAGAGTAAAGGTAGTAAAAAGTAACTAAAAAGTAGTAATAAAATCAAGGTATTATAGATAATCCTTCTAGTATCTATATCTAAAGTATCTACTACTATATACTCTTACTTCTTATCCCTCTTCTTATTATACTTACTATATACGATTCTAACCTTTTTAGTAGTATAAGAGAGTCGATTAGTAAGGGTTATTTAAGAGAGAGTATCTCCTCTCTTTCTCTTTAAATTAAGGCTATTTATAGAAGTAATCGTAGTAGTAGATATTATTTTACTTACTAGCATATTTATAGATATAAGAGGAGTAGATAAGAGCGAATTAGAGACTCTCTTATTAAGCTCTTAATCGAGTTTTAATTACTCTTTCTTATTAATTAATTTAAGCCTATCTTTAGTAATAGTAGTATTAATATCTATATATAATTAAGTATTAAGATCTCTTATAATTTACTTATCTATATTTACCTATTATTACACTATCTTATCTACTCTTTCTAGTATATTTAACTTAGTAGATACTATTAAGCTCTTCTTCTTCTTATTCTCTATAAGAGGCGATAGCGAGTATAAGCCCGGGGTTAATACTCCTTTACTATCGACATCCTTCTCTATATTTATATCTATATCCTTACTTCTTATATTACTCTTAGAACTATCTTTAGAATTATTATCTCTATCGTCTTCCTCTTCTAAATAAGTAGTAATAATTATAGAGTAGTCTCTTAAGTAAGTAGTAATAATTATAAAGCGGTCTCCTAGGTATATAGTAATAATTATAGATATCTCTAGAAGATTGTCTAATTCTAAATCGTCTACTAATATTATACTTACTCTAGTACTAGTACTATCTCTTAGCGATAGTATAAGCTTAGTATCTCTCTCTCTATCCTAAGCGTTATCTTCGAGTATAATAGGCTTATTATTAGGTACCTTAATAGATACTAAGAGTTAAAGCAGAATTAGTAGCTCTTAGGTATTTTATAAGAGCGCGATAGATTACCTCTTTTTAGAAGATTAGAGCTTATTATTAGTATAGCTATTAAATACTATATATACTTTATAGTACTTTTTATTAGTAGAACCTTTTAGTAAATTAAAGTATTATATAAGAGCTTATACGTTATCTACCTTCTTATAATCTATAGTACTTAATTACTCGGCTTTCCTCTTTCTAATAGTAACGTTTATAGCTAAAAAGACGTCTTCTATCTTATTAGTAAGAAGTAGTATATTAACAGAATCCTATCTACTAGAAGTAGGGATTATATAGTAGATATTCTCTAGAAGCTTAATAGTAAACCTTTTAGCTTATATATTCTAGAGTACTAATTTAAAGTTAAATAGATTCTTAGAGTTACTAGTAGGTAAGTAAGGCACCTAAAATAGAAAGTCGTTATTAATTTATACTTTAACTGTCTTACTATATTATACTATAGAAGTATATATAATTATAGGGATACTCTTAGTAGTAGAGAAGTCTTTAATACTTGTTATATATATATAGATATATAAGGCTACTTAAATATAGATTTTAGTAATAGAGATAGGCTTTAGTGCTTTATAGGTTAGAGGAGGAGCTAAGAAGCCTATACTAATTAGTAGTATATACTAAATTTAAGAGTACTACTTACTTTTAGCTTTTTTCTTATTAGAGATAAATCCCTCTTTATATACTTTTACTCTAATTATTTTAGTCTTACTAGAAGCCTTTATAAAGAAGGTTTATCTAGCCCTAGCCTTTTCCTCTTAGATAGCTTACTCTCTAGCTATAGCTAATTTATCCTCTTTTTACTTAATAATAAGAGTAGAGTAGTTAGTAGTAGAACGTTCTCTAGTAGCCTCTTACTTCCTCTTAGACTTTATAATTAACTATTATTTCTTCTCTTAGCTATTAGAGCTTTATACTATAGCTTTTATAAAGTAGTTCTTTGTTTTTTATAGACAGTTCTTAATCTTATTATTAGAGAGTAGTTTACCTAGCCTCTAAGGAAGCGTAGACACGTGATTTTCTAGAGTACTTACTAGGTTTACTAAGAAGTAATAAGAGTATACTTTAAGCTTTAAACTCTTAAGATAAGAAGCCTAGACTTCTAGGCATTTAAGAGACTAATATTAAGATATCTTAGCATATTTTTAATATTATAGAGTAGTAGATATAAGGCTTTTAAAAGTATAAGTAAAAGTAATAGAATAAAAGTAGGAAAATTAGAAAACTATTCTACTTAAACTATATAACCTCTTATACCTCGCTTCTTACTTTTAACACTATTTATAAGGCTCTAATATACTATTCTAGCGTATATTAAATAATTACTAGCTATATGATATATTATCTCTTATAAAGGCTAGGACTTTATTTACTATTTTATAAACATTTATAAGAGTAGGTATAAGTAAGGCTAGATTAAAAGATATTCTACTCTAAGTAACTACTTAGAGGCTAGCTTAGAAACCTCTCTAAAAGACTAAGGAGGTTCTAAAGGTAAGCAATCGACGCTAAGCCTAATTTGTAAATTATTTACTACTATTAATAAAAGTTAGTAATCTATATACTTAAAATAGCTTAAAAACATAATATTTTAAATTAATTCTTTTACTTTTAATTTAGATATAGAATAGTATTATTTATATCTATAAAGCTAACTAGAACTTAATAGACGTAGAATCTATAATATTACGATTTTTTAAAGATTTAAGAGTCTAAGATTACTAACTTTTATTAGTAGTAGTAAGTAATTTATAAATTAGGCTTAGTACTAATAGTCGTAGTTAGTAGGTTTACTCTATTAAAATCCTCTCCTAAGTACTTAGAGAATTATATATCTATAACTATACTTAAAACCTTATATAAATTACTTCTAAATTTAATTAAAAGTCGATAAACATGTCTATTTCTCTCTAAAGTTATATTAAGCCTTTTTTTACGCTTAAAATACATGAATTTTAAGTCTAGAGCTTAGCTTATATTTAGTATAGGTTTATTCCTAGTTTAGTATATCTATTTACTTATTAATTATAGATAGTAAAAGCGACGCTACTAGCTAACTCTCTACGCCTTTTATAAAGAGTAATATATACTTTCTTTATTATATTACTTTCTATCGACGTTCTATTTACTCTAGCTAGTAAGTAATTATAATTATAGACCGTCGTAGAGTCTATAATTAGTTAGTAGATTACGATACTATAATCCTAGATATACTACTACGGCTAAGGATATATATTAAGTATAAGGTTACTAATATAGAAAGAGAGGATAGATTTAAGACCTTACTCTTTAAATAGATTTAAGAGAGTATCTTTTAGTAGACGACCTAGGATTAGAGTTATTAAAGCGCTCTACTATAACGACGACGTTTAATACTATTTATTAGTAGAAGAGCTTTATAAAGGAGAAGGTCTAATCCTAAAGATAAATTAGTAGCTTCTAAGGTAGATTAATTAAATATAAGTTTATCTATTAATATTTATCTCTAAATCTTCTTCTAAATTATCTTCGACTAGCGAGGTATACTTATTAGTTATATACTCTCTTAAATCCTTATTTAATTCTACTAAACTATTGTTATCTAACTCCTCTAATTCCTTATCTAAGAAGTTACTATTATATAGATAATCTAGTACTACGTTCGTTGCTTAATTGTTTTTACCTTTATTATTAAAGTATATACTAAATTTATCTTAATTAGCTTTCTTAGCTTTCTTTAATCCTTAAGCTACCTTAGAGTATAGCTCTTACTTATATACTCTCTCTAGCTTACCTAAAAGGCCTAATCCTACTAAATTACTCTCTTAGATATACGCTAACAATTCCACTCTTAAATCTAAGTACGCTATAGTATGAGTTTCTCTCTCTTTAGTATATATTATCTTATCGATTAGTAGTATATATCTATATACTAATAATTTTGTTTTATACTACTCTAGAGTCGCCTAGAGCAAATATATATTAATATTCTAATCCTTATATAATTCCTAAAGCTTAGTAAGCTTCTTAGTAGGCACCTTAATACTATAATTGTCTACTAGATACTCTTTACTCTTAGGATAGTAAAAGTTAGTCTATAGTACTCCTAGTATCTTATACTCTCGATTAGTATTAGTACGAATATAATAGCAATTCTATATATATATAAACATTTAAACCTTCTTCTAAATAATTAGAATATATATATATAATATAGCGATTATATTAGAGAGGCTCTTTTTAGAAAACAACCTCTTTTTATAGATACTCTAGAAGTATATCTTCTACTTATTTAGAGACTCTTTTATAAGCTATCTCTACTAAGCCTTAATACGTTAGTTAGCTATAGAAGTACTAAACTAATATAGGTTTAAAAATTAGTATAGCTCTCTACTACTTTCTATAGCTTATTATTAATAAAGTATATAGTAAGCGTCTACTACTATTAGAGATTCCGATCTTCGATCTAATTATATATAGTATAGTATCTTTCTAAGGCTACTTATAGTATCGCTATATTACTATAAAGTAGATACTACTATATTATTCGAGATATTATAATAATTCTAAGAGATAAATTAAGTGTAGGTATTAATACTAGTATATATCTCGATACTAATAAACCTTAATTTGTAATATCTATTAATACTCTATATAAAATTAAGCTCTAGTATAATATACTTATCTCGCGTATTTTTAATCTCTTATAACCTTTGAGTATACTCTTTCTTATTAACCTTTTAAAGCGCCTTTTAGATCTTATCTTTACTTTACCTTTTATCTCTATCTCTATTAATACTACGAGTATTTAAGTACGTATAGAGGAATCTAAGGCCGAAGCTCTTTATAGTGCTAAAGTAGCTATATTCGTAGATCTTATACTGAAGTATAGCTTCTAGCTTAGTACGCCTCTCCTAGATATAAAACTTCTTACGCTAAAGTCTTATATTCTATTATATTCTTTAGAGCTTTTAAGGCTTAATTATAAAGCCTTCTTAATTTAATATATATACTATACTTAAATTAGATAATCCTATATCTTTAAAGAGATATACTACTTATATATATAAGACTAGTAAGAGTACGCTATTAGCGTTCCTTTAAAGGTTCTATTTTATATTAATTCAAAGCTTAAGAGTAGTATTAGAGACGTTAATATTATAATTACTTTTAAGAATATTATATATCTCTTAAGTAGAGGTTCTCTTTAGGTATAACTCCTCTATAAACACTCTATATAGCTTTAAATCGATAAATTAACATAGTATATTTAGGCTCTTATTATACGCTTAAAACCACTCTTTTTATACTTTCTACTATACTTGAAATTCTAGGATTATTACGTTATAATACTACTACTAAGGATATTATATTTCGATAGATGTCTAGAGCTACTACTAGAGCTTATCCTCTTCCTTCTTCTATTGTTGTTAGTACTCGAATTTAAGAGAAGAGAGAGAGTATATATAGTAGTAGAATAGTACTTTTAAAGAAAGGAATAATATAGAGTAGTATTTAAAGGAAGGAGCGACTAATTCGATTTATCTTAAGAGGTTTTACTACTAAGGATATTATACTTTAATAGATATTTAGAGCTACTACTAGAGCTTATTCTCTTCTTTCTTCTATTATTGTTAGTACTCGAATTTAAGAGAGGAGAGAGAGTATATATAGTAGTAGAATAGTATTTTTAAAAGAAGGAATAATAAGAAGTAGTATATAGTATTTAAAGGAAGGAGCGATATAAGAGAGTTAGTATATAGAGTAAGTACACTTTTTAGCCTATAAAATAAATAGCGCTAACCCTAATTAGGAAATTAGTATATAATTGAGAAAAGTAGCTAAAAGTACTTAAATAATCTTGAATTAAGATTATTTAAGCTTTTAAAGCGAGCTAATTACTTCGATATTAAGTAATCTAGAGTAATTAGCTTAAAAAAGGCCTAGTTTTAAGACATAATTTAGGAACTTATTATAGTAATAAAAGTCGATTTATATGGTCTTTTTATATTATATATATATATCTCTTACTATAATATATTTTAATTTAATATTTAATACCTTTTATAATTATCTCTTGATTTATATAACTTTTGCGATTTACGATTTACGATTTGCGATTTACGATTTGCGATTTAGTCGATTCCGACTTTTTAGTATATCTAGGACGCTCTAGTACTAAAAGTCGGAATCGACTAAATCGCAAATCGCAAATCGTAAATCGTAAATCGCAAATCGTAAATCGTAAAGCTTAGATTTTTAAGTATATAGCCTTTTAGAGCTAAATCGTAAATCGCAAATCGTAAATCAATAAACATAGATTTTTTAGAAGCTATTTAAACGTAAATCGAAATACTTAAATCAGTAATCTTAAAGCTTAAAGTAAGGGTATTTATAATTTATAATACTTAAATTATAAGGCTTAAATCGTAAAATTTAAATATAAGTAAGAGTAGAAAGTAGAAGGTAATATAGTATATATATATCTATTAAATATATATATATTATAATCGCTTAATACTTACTTTCTATTAATATACACTATCTAATACTATACTAAATATAAGTATAATATAACTTTAAATCTACTATCTAAAATATTATAAATTATTAAAAGTAATATATATACTTAGTATAAATAATAATATTATATAAATACCTAATAAATAAAAGAGGAAAGGAGATAATTAAGACTTTTAATACTATAAGTATAGATATAATTTAACCTAAGAGTAAGAGACGCTAAGCCTAATTAGATAATTAGTATATAATTAATAAAGTAGTACTTAAAGTACTTAAATAATTTTAAATTATAATTATTTAAGTACTTTAGTAAAGAGAGTAAAAGAAGAGTAAAATTAGTAAAAAGTAACTAAAAAGTAGTAATAAAATTAAAGTATTATAGATAATCTTCCTAGTATCTATATCTAAAGTATCTACTACTATATACTCTTACTTCTTATCTCTCTTCTTATTATACTTATTATATATAATTCTAACCTTTTTAGTAGTATAAGAGAGTTAATTAATAAGAGTTATTTAAGAAAGAGTATCTCCTCTTTTTCTCTTTAAATTAAGACTATTTATAAAAGCGATTATAGTAGTAGATATTATTTTACTTACTAGTATATTTATAGGTATAAGAGAAGTAGATAAAGACGAATTAGAGACTCTCTTATTAAGCTCTTAATTAAGTTTTAATTACTCTTCTTTATTAATTAATTCAAGCCTATTTTTAATAATAGTAGTATTAATATCTATATATAATTAAGTATTAAGATCTCTTATAATTTACTTATCTATATCCATCTATTATTATACTACCTTATTTACTCTCTCTAGTATATTTAACTTAGTAGATACTATTAAGCTCTCCTTCTTCTTCTTCTTATCTCTTATAAGAGATAATAGTAAGTATAAGCCTAGGGTTAATATTCCTTTACTATTAATATTCTCCTCTATATTTATATCTATATCTATATTCTTACTTCTTATATTACTCTTAGAACTATCTCTAGAATTATTATCTCTATTATTCTCCTCTTCTAAATAAGTAATAATAATTATAAAGTAGTCTCTTAAGTATATAGTAATAATTGCTAATATCTCTAGAAGATTATCTAATTCTAAATCGTCTACTAATATTACACTTACTCTAGTACTAGTACTATCCTCTAGTAATAGTATAGGCCTAGTATCTCCTTCTTTATTCTAAGCGTTATCTTTAAGTATAATAGACTTATTATTAAATACCTTAATAAATACTAAGAGTTAAAGCGGAATTAGTAGCTTTTAAGTATTCTATAAAAGCGTAATAGATTACCTCTTTTTAGAAGATTAGAGCTCGTTATTAGTATAGCTATTAAATACTATATATACTTTATAGTACTTTTTATTAATAAGACTTTTTAGTAAATTAAAGTATTATATAAGAGCTTATATATTATCTACTTTCTTATAATCTATAGTACTTAATTACTTAGCTTTCCTCTTTCTAATAATAACGTTTATAGCTAGAAAGACGTCTTCTATCTTATTAGTAAGAAGTAGTATATTAATAAGATCCTATCTACTATAAGTAGAGATTATATAGTAGATATTCTCTAAGAGCTTAATAGTAAACCTTTTAGCTTATATATTCTAGAGTATTAATTTAAAGTTAAATAGATCTTTAAGATTACTAGTAGGTAAATAAAGTATCTAAAATAGAAAGTTATTATTAATTTATACTCTAACTATCTTACTATATTATACTATAAAAGTATATATAATTATAAAGATACTCTTAGTAGTAGAGAAGTCCTTAGTACTTATTATATATATATAGATATATAGAGCTACTTAAATATAGATTTTAGTAATAGAGATAAGCTTTAGTACCTTATAAGTTAGAGGAGAAGAAGCTAAGAAGCCTATACTAATTAGTAGTATATACTAAATTTAAAAGTACTACTTACTTTTAGTCTTTTTCTTATTAAGAATAAATCCCTTCTTATATACTTTTACTTTAATTATTTTAGTCTTACTAAGAGCTTTTATAAAAAAGAATTATCTAGCTTTAGTCTTTTCCTCTTAAATAGCTTATTCTCTAGCTATAGCTAATTTATCCTTCTTTTACTTAATAATAAGAGTAAAGTAGTTAATAGTAGAACGTTTTATAATAGTCTCTTACTTCCTCTTAAACTTTATAATTAACTATTATTTCTTCTTCTAGCTATTAAAGCTTTATATTATAGCTTTTATAAAGTAGTCCTTTACTTTTAATAAATAGTTCTTAATCTTATTATTAGAGAGCTTCTAAGAAAACGTAAATATGTGATTTTCTAAAGTACTTACTAAGTTTACTAGAAAGTAATAAGAGTATATTTTAAGCTTTAAACTCTTAGAATAAGAAGCTTAGACTTCTAAGCATTTAGAAGACTAATATTAAAACATCTTAGTATATTTTTAGTATTATAGAGTAGTAAATATAAAGCTTTTAAAAGTATAAGTAAAAGTAATAGAATAAAAGTAGAAAAATTAAAAGACTATTCTACTTAAACTATATAACCTCTTATATCTCGCTTCTTACTTTTAGTACTATTTATAAGATCTTAATATACTATTCTAGTATATATTAAATAATTACTAGTTATATAATATATTATCCTCTATAAAAACTAGAACTTTATTTACTATTTTATAAGTATTTATAGAAGTAGATATAAGTAAGACTAGATTAAAGAATATTCTAATCTAAGCAACTACTTAAAGACTAGCTCGAAAACCTCTTCTAGAGACTAAGAAGGTTTTAAAAGTAAGTAATTAACGCTAAGCCTAATTTATAAATTATTTACTACTACTAATAAAAGTTAGTAATCTATATACTTAAAATAGTCTAAAAACATAATATTCTAAATTAATTCTTTTACTTTTAATTTAAATATAAAATAATATTATTTATATCTATAAAGCTAACTAGAACTTAATAGACGTAGAACTTATAATATTACGATTTTTTAAAGATTTAAAAGTCTAAGATTACTAACTTTTATTAATAGTAGTAAGTAATTTATAAATTAGACTTAGTACTAATAGTCGTAGTTAGTAGATTTACTCTACTAAAATCCCTTCCTAGGTACTTAGAGAATTATACACTTATAACTATACTTATAACCTTATATAAATTACTTCTAATTTTAATTAAAAGTTAATAAATATATCTATTTCTTTCTAAAGTTATATTAAGCCTTTTTTTATACTTAAAATATATAAATTTTAAGCTTAGAGCTTAGCTTATATTTAGTATAGATTTATTCTTAGTTTAGTATATCTATTTACTTATTAATTATAGATAATAAAAGCGACGCTACTAACTAATCCTCTATATCTTTTATAGATAGTAATATATACTTCCTTCGTTATATTACTCTCTATTAACGTTCTATTTACTCTAGCTAGTAAGTAATTATAATTATAGACTACTATACTTATAGTTAAGAGTAGTACTATTAGCTAGTAGGCCTCTATCTTACTCTACTCCTTAATTATTTTACTTAGTTTTCTTAGTACTACTACCTTTAAATAGTAGAAGTAGAATAGAAAGTGTTATAAGTAAAAGCTTACTTCTACTATTATAGTAAGTACTTTATAAAGTAGTTTATTATAAGCTTTTAAGAAGCTATTTACTAGTATATTAAATCTTAGCACTTTTTATAATACTAATCTTATAGCTATTTTAATATACTTCTTAGTTATATGTTAGCTTACTAAGTACTTTCTAGAGAAGCTCTTAATATTCTAGTCTTTATTAGAAACGCTTAAGTAGTTAGCTATTAACTCTAAGAAGAACTTTTTTATAAGAATATAGACTTTCTTTTAGTAGGTCTTGTCTTTTATTTTATTAAGTAACGTAAGTATTAGTAGTACTAGTACTTCTAGTCTTATATATCCTTTAAGACGTGTCTACTTCTTAAGTATTTAGAGTTTTCTTTTATTCTTTACTACCTTTACTAGTATCTCTCTTTAGCTCTTTATCTTTGCTTTTCTACTTACTATTTAGAGTTCTTAAAGAGTATTATTAAGCTACTATCTTAAGCTTCTTATTTAGTACTTCTTCTAGGTCCTTTTATATCTTCTTATTTTCTTTAACGCTTTTTTAACCTCTATATTCTACTAAGGCTATACTCTTCTTTTATCTAGCTTTTAGAGTAGTATTAAAGCCTTTACTATTTTTAAAAGTCTTCTATAAGTCTTTATACTACTTTCTTAAGTTCTTATATATTTTAGATTATAAGTGTTTCTAAGTAAGAGGCTTCTACTTTAACTAGAATCTTATCTATTAGTCTTTAGCTAAATCTAGATACTTATAATACCTTTCCTCTTCCTCTTACTTTTATTATAAAGAGTTAAGCTATATAGTTTAATCCTAGTAAGTTTAGAGACTTTTACTAGGTCGCTACGTTCTTAGTAGAGAAGGTAAGGTTAATTATAGAGTTATAGAAGCCCTTTCTTCTCTATATAGCTTTACTATAAAGTATGTCTCTTTTTAGTACTTCTAGTATAGTAAGTTTAAAGACGAGGTCTACGTTCTTATTATATCTCTTATATATATCTTATAAGAGGTAGTAAGTATTTAGGTTATTTATTATAAATACTCTTCTTAGTCTTACTTATTAGAGTATATCTTTAATTAGTATCTACTCTATTTATAGGTTATAGACTAAATAGACTATTATCTTATCTACTCTCTTTCTTATTATTATACTTACTTAGTTCTTATTTATAGTATACGTCTAGCTTATTTTTAAGTATCTTTTATATATAAAGAGTACTATTATCTTATCTAACTAGATTATATTATATCTTAAGCTTAAGAAGTAGCTAGGAGAGTCTCTTATACTATTCTATACTAGTTCTTAGATTACTAATATATTATATTCCTCTTTATAATTTAGAGCTATATTAAGAGCTTCTAGTATCTTCCTTATATTCTAGTATAGTACTATTATACTTATAGTAGTCTTATAAGTAGGGTTTAGGTTACTTCTATTTCTTCTCTATTTAGATCTCTTATTATACTAAGAGAGCTTCTTAGCCTCTTTAAGAACTAGGTTAAGTTACTACTATTTATATATTCTACTTTATTTATATTTGTTAGCCTTCTTAGTATAGATCTCTATTTCTACCTCTTCTTTAAGCTTTATAAGCTCTCTATAACGGCACGAAATACACACTATAGGAGAAGAGGCATATAGGAGTGCGTTCGAGACTGAATAACGTGAGTAGATACTAGGCTCTGATACGGAAGAAAAGGAAAAACTATCCTGCTTCTATACCGAGTATAAACATCTATATATAAGAGGTCGGAGACTACTAAGTCCTAATAAGAATAATATCCGAGTCCTTTCTAATATAGCTACTAAAATAACAAGGGCTTTGAAGCTAAACATATAAGACTTTGAAGCGAAATATATAACATCTGATCCTTACTCTCTTCGGCCCCTTCTATCTTATAAGTCGTAGGAGTATCGGCAGTCGTAGAGGTATCGGCAGTTTCACGAATACTAACAATTCAGAATAGCGTGCTATTATACCCTCTTTCTAGCTAAAGGTAAATAGGTAAAGTGTCTTTACTTTACTCTTCTTTAAAGGTCTTTATAGGTTTATAAACGTAGTTATTCTATTAAGATATTATTCTCTTTCCTATCTATAATATTACTCTCTTATATAATACTCTTTTATAAATACTAGATATCTTCTTTTATAATTCTTATACTTTACTAGGTATTCTTTTAGGTTCTTCTTACTAGAGTACTCTTTCTTACTTTCTTTATATCTCTTATATATATACTAGATATATCTCTTATCTTATTTATAGAAGTATACTATATACCTCTACTTTTAGTACTTATAGTACTTCTATACTATTATCTTTAAGACGTATCTTTTATATAAGAAGTATTATACCTCTTATAGTATTCCTCTTATATATAGCCTTTTTACTTCCTCTATTATTACTATTTTAAGAATATAGTTCCTTTAAACTAGTCTCTTTTATCTCTAATACTCTCTATATCTATTTCCTTATTATATAATCTTTAGTATCCTTATACTAAAGGCTTAAGAGATACTTTATAGTATACTCTCTATTTTATTCTTAAGTATATTTATTAGAGCTCTTTTTATAAGTACTACTAGTATTCTTACTACTACTACTATTCTTTATTTAAATACCTTCTTTATTTAGCTATTATCTTATATATATCTTATCTACTTCTCTTTTTTAAATCTTATAATAATATCTCTACTTTAGAGCTTTTAAGCTACTATTACTTCTACTCTATATCTATCTATATTTATAGTTCTAATTACCTCCTTTAGTAATAGCTTATCCTTCTCTTTATTTATCTCTATTACTTAGACTATAATCTCTCTAGTATATTTAGCTAGTACTATATATTCCCTTTATAATATAGTTACTACCTCTCTCTATAGTTCTCTAGTTCTAGCTCTCTCTACCTACGTTAGACTATACTCCTTTATTCCTTCTATTCTCTTAACTATAATAGCAAGCTTCTCTTATAGGATTCTATATATAATTATATTATCCCCTCTCTTCCTAGTTCTCTTATACTTAAGTACTTTTCTTATTACTTTAATAATTACTTTAATACTCTTCTCTTCTATTACTAAGTTAAGTATTATTTAGATTAAGCTCTTCTTTATTATATCTACGTAGTCTAATACTCTCTTCTATTCTCTTATACTCTACTCTTCTTAGTTTATTATACTATCTTTGTTAGTTACTAGTACTCTAGAGAGAGGAATAGAGGCTCTTTATAAGCCTCTCTTTTTTCTACTACTACTACTACTATAATTATTCAGTATAATTATAGAGTACTTTAGTCTCTTTCTAGACTATCTAATAGTTATTTAAACGTATTTTAAGGCTTTTAGAGTTACTTTATTAATTCTGAAAAAGTTTTTATATAAAAATTATTTTATCACTCTTAATTAGTATTAGTATAAATATAATAGTAATTCTATATATATATAAATGTTTAAAGCTCTTTCTAGATAATTAGAATATATATATATAATATAGTAATTATATTAGAGAGGCTCTTTTTAGAAAATAACCTCTTTTTATAAATACTTTAAAAGTATATCTTCTACTTATTTAAGAACTCTTTTATAAGCTATTCTTACTAAGCCTTAATATATTAGTTAGCTTTAGAAGTACTAAACTAATAGAAGTTTAAAAATTAGTATAGCTCTTTACTACTTTCTATAGCTTATTATTAATAAAGTATATAGTAAGTATCTACTAGTATAGTCGATAGTATTTAGAATATTATACTACTACGATATATTATTAGAAACCTACTTTAATATATACTATTTATACTATTTAAATACTATAATATCTAATAATATTATCCTTTATATTATTAGTATTTTAATTAATATTATAATAATATCGTAGTATTACTAAGCTATAATATTTAAGCTTTTTATCTTATATTTTATTCTACTTCTTTTTAGCCTTTTATTTTAGCTTTATATAGTATAACGTATAATATAAAAAATATATAGTTGAATAGCTAGAATTATAGATCTATTTAAATAGAGTATTTTAAAAAAAGAATTATATAAATAGCTCTTAAATTAACCTAAATATTATAAAGTTAAAAAGGTAGCCTATACGAGATAAAAACATGTCTAGAAATCTCTTAATACTAAGTACTAATTTAACGATAACGTTAGATTACTAGCTAGAATATAATAAACTAGTATATTAAATTCTACTAAGTTTTACTCTTTAATTATAGGTAAATATTAACTAAATCGATGAATAAAAACTTTTTTAGTCTAATAAGTAAGTGATAAAAGAGTATATAGAAAAAGTGTAAATAGTCTTATTTTGAGAAAAAGTGAGTTTTAGCGCTTATAAGTTATTAAAAGATATACTATATAATATCACGATATTACGATTATATTATAGCGTATTTAGATATATACTACTAGGATATTATAATAATATATTAATCTAAAATACTATAGTATTTTATTATAATAATACTATCGACTATACTAGTATCTACTACTATTAGAGATTCTAATCCTCGATCTAATTATATATAGTATAGTATCTTTCTAAGGCTACTTATAGTATTGTTATATTACTATAAAGTAGATACTACTATATTATTTAAGATACTATAATAACTTTAAAGAAGAAATCAAGTATAGGTATTAATATTAATATATATCTTAATACTAATAAACCTTAATATATAATATCTATTAATACTTTATATAAAATTAAGCCTTAATATAACATATTTACTATAAGTATTCTTAATCTCTTATAACCTATAATTATACCTTTTCTTATTGACTTTTAATAGTATCTTTTAAATCTTATTCTAGTCTTATCTTTTATCTCTATCTCTATTAATACTATAAGTATTAAGATATATATAAAGGAACCTAAGGCTAAAGCTTCTTATAATACTAAAGTAGCTATATTCGTAGATCTTATACTAAAAGATAGCTTCTAGCTCTTTATACTCTTTTTATATAAGAAACCTTTAATATTAAAAGCTTATCTTAAATCGTAACTTTTAAAGCTTTTAAGGTTTAATTATAAAGTCTTTATAATTTAATATATATACTATACTCGAATTAGATAATTCTATATCTTTAAAGAGATATACTACTTATATATATAAGGTAGAAGTAGTCTTACTTTTCTTATACTAGCGAAGGTTCTACTCTATATTAATTTAGAGCTTAAAAGTAGTATTAGAGACGTTAATATTATACTTACTTTTAAGAATATTATATATCTTTTAAGTAAGGACTTCCTTTTAGTATAACTCTTTTATAAACACCTTATATAGCTCTAAATCGATAAACTAACGTAGTATATTTAAGCTCTTATTATATGCTTAAAATCACTTCTTTTATACTTTCTACTATACTTAAAATTCTAAGATTATTATACTATAATACTACTACTAAGAATATTATACTTTAATAGATACTTAGAGCTACTACTAGAGCTTATTCTCTTCTTTCTTCTATTATCGTTAATACTCGAATTTAAGAGAGAAGAGAGAGTATATATAATAGTAGAATAATACTTTTAAAAAAAGAAATAATATAGAGTAGTATTTAAAAGAAGGAGTAACTAATTCGATTTATCTTAAGAGGTTCTACTACTAAGGATATTATACTTTAATAGATATCTAGAGCTACTACTAGAGCTTATTCTCTTCCTTCTTCTATTATTATTAGTACTTAAATTTAAGAGAAGAGAGAGAGTATATATAGTAGTAGAATAGTACTTTTAAAAGAAGGAATAATAAGAAGTAGTATATAGTATTTAAAGAAAGAAGTAATATAAGAGAGTTAGTATATAGAGTAAGTATACTTTTTAGCTTATAAAATAAATAGTGCTAACTCTAATTAGGAAATTAGTATATAATTAAGAAAAGTAGCTAAAAGTACTTAAATAATCTTAAATCAAGATTATTTAAGCTTTTAAAGTAAGCTAATTACTTTAATATTAAGTAATCTAGAGTAATTAGTTTAAAAAAGGCCTAGTTTTAAGATATAATTTAGGAACTTATTATAATAATGAAAGTTAATTTATATAGTCTTTTTATATTATCTATATATATCTCTTACTCTAATATATTTTAATTTAATATTTAATATCTTTTATAATTATTTATTAATTATATAACTTTTACAATTTACGATTTATAATTTACAATTTAGCTTTTAAAAAATCTACGTTTATTAATTTACAATTTACGATTTACAATTTAGCTCTAAAAGGCTATATACTTAGAAATCTAAGCTTTATAATTTACGATTTACAATTTATGATTTACGATTTGCGATTTAGTCGTCGTTTCCGACTTTTGGTATGTACGGGACGCCCTAGTAGGTGACCTACTAATTGTACTGAGTGTACTATCTTGTGAGAAGGTCTTGTAAAAATATCTTGTAGAGATATCTTGGAACAAAATTCAAACTATTTGTAGGGTACCTGGAAATAGTCGAGGCTGAAGAATTCAAAATGACTTGCACCACTGCATAGAACATAAGTGGTGACAGCTAACCTGCATAGTGACAGCCTTATCCAGAAAGCCATGGTGGTAGCTTACCTGGATAGTAACAGCTTACCCGTGACGTGATAGCTTACTCTCCAAAAGTATATTTTTTTTTTTGGCGCTCTCTCTCGCGCCAAAGAGTAGCTTACTTGCAAAGTAGTATTTTACGGAGAAAAAATGTTTACTTGCAATGTAATTGATGGCTTACTCGCAGAATGGTTGATTACTCGCTAGACGGTAGATTATCCGCAAAGACAGCTAGCTTACTTGCAAAACGACAGCTTGCTCGTGAAATCGTGGTGTTGGGTTATTCGCGAAACAACTGCTTATTCAATTTTACGACTTAACTCACATACTGTGTCTGTCTCATCGTTAACAAGTTTGAGCTTCTTGATTAGGTGGACCGTATCGTGATGATGGGAGTGTTCTGCTTTTTTCCAAGGGGCTCGATAGTGATGGTGTAAACTCTTCAGGTAAGATTGTTGGGGGATTTCTTTCGGAGCGCATGTGCAGGTGGCTTTTTTCCAATACGCAAGGACACGGAATAACATGGTGAGCTTTATGATGGGTATTTCGTTTCTATGAATTGGAATACATTTTTCGACTGAACAGAGGGTGCGCTATCGAACCATTCCTTCTCTTCCGATCGAGCTACTCCCCTCGTGTTACAATACAATACAAACATTTATACAACACCACAACAATCTAACAATCAAACCCCCCGCTCTTCCAAAAATTCGCGTCTCCGAGCCCTCGGGGTCGCCGTCATCCACCACCCATCCGATCCCAAGTTCGACGCAAGCATCAGATGACAACAATGGTTAGACATTGGTAAAACCCCAACGTGGAGTGTCAAGTTTCACCTGATCCCTTCCACTTCCCCCCATAATGCCGAGAATATGCCAGATTCCTCGTCAGCCCTATGCTGCTTGGCACTCTGGAATGCCGGTCATGGATCGTGAGAAATATACTTTGTCGTAATCAATTCTCCGTCGCTTGCGTGGTGCCTTGGTGGCGCGTATGTGTACATGTGGTGGAGAGATTGTTGGTGAGGAGTTATTTCGCTGGTGGAGTTGCGTGATGATTTCGGGCGGTCGGTCGGTTGGGACTTGGCAGGGCAATTTGAACGTCGTTGCTGTGTCGTTACTGTACTGTTGGTTGCCAGAGGACTTGCTGAGATGGAGAAAAGCGTATTGCTTCAATCGCTCCAGACTTAACCTCTTCCCCGTCCCGTCGTCCCGGTAATCTTCACGAGAACCGCAATCAAACAAGAAACCCTCACGCGGTGGGGGGAACAGCATCAACATACTTCTCACCCCCCTCCTTAACCTCCATCCCCTCACCACACCTGAAAATCAAACTCCAATACTTGCTCGGATTCTTAGCCATACAAGTCCCCTCCACCTCATCCAAATCCATGCCCGCCGTAGTAAAAGAAGGAAGTCCGACACATCCGCTTCGATTATAGTACATCAAAAGGGGCAAGGAGCCATCTTTACAAACAGCATACTCGTCGATAAGTAGGTTGTAGTAGAGATAATAGTTTCCTGATAAACAAGTTTCTATTTCTAGACTGAGGGGAGAAGAGGGGAAGGCTTTGGTATTGCATGTTGGTCTTTGGGCGTGGGCGGCGGGTTTTTTGGTGCTGTCTGGGAAGAGGGTGAGTTTCCCGGGTTTTGAGGTGAGCTTCCATGGTTTTGGTTGCTTGATGGGAGTCTGAGATGAAGATTGGGGCGATCCTAGATGGTGAAGAGTTGCTTGTTGTTGTGGTCTTGCGGCGGAAGCGATTCCGGTGAGGACGAGCAGAGCTACTGCCGGGGTTTGAGAAGAGAAGAACATGGTGATAGATTTGATGGTGTTGATTGAATCTTTGAAGAAGAGAAAGAGGGGGAAAACAGGATATACGGAGTATATCAGAGAGAGCGAGAAAGCAAAACACCAACAGATTCTGATCTCCGCAAGCAAGCGCGCCTTGCTCAAAAGGGAAAAGTCCCCCAACCTTACGTAGATGTTGGTGTGAGGAGTTACGCGTCACATCTTCCATGCTGGTGGTTCCCGTGATCCCCATTGGCTGCGCCGGTACCAACGGCTGCAGAAAGTGGGGCAGATAACAGGCCTAGGCGTTAAAAGAATCAGGGCAGAATCAGACATGTTTGTGCAGCACCGTTGATGCTGGGAAAGGAGTTTGATGGAGTTGTGAATCCTCTTCTCCGTAAATGGAATGTCGTGAGATCTCGGGTAGGGCGAGTTTGTTGTTGATATTTTCAAGGTGGAACCTAATGCCTGAAACTTGGCCTAAGAATGGTTGCCAAGATAGTTTCATCATGCCAAGGAACCTTGGAAAGCTTGATTCGATCACATGATTCACCCCCTCTGCTTGCTACTGCTACCACGCCGCTGGACCCAATCGGGAAGTCTAGTTTGCAAACCACTCAAGTAAAGTCTTCTTTATGTAGTTCCAGCTCAATCCATAAACGCCCAAAACGGTGTGTTTTCTCCAAGAGGGGATGAAGCCCTCCAACCATTCGCTGACAAGAAGTTGATTCCATCCATAAATCCCTCCTTTCTTTCTCACTCACCCTTCTTAGCCAGAACCCACAGAAACTTGACCGCAACCTCGTCCTCATCAACCTTAATCTCCTCAAGAACAACCTCCAACCCAGCCTCCGTGATCTTCTTCAAAGTCCCCTCAGCACCCCAACCACTCCAATACATCCACCCCTTCTCCTCACCCAACCAATTCGGCGCCTCGCTCGCCTTCGTCTCTGCAGCCCCGAAATTGGCCAACAACCATCCCCCGGGTTTCAACCACAACACGATCTTTTTCAACATCAAAACTTGCTCCTCGCGTGGGAGATGGATAATAGAGTACATCCCAACCACCGCATCGAAAGTGGCGGGTGGAAAGTCGAGAGCGAGCATGTCGCCCTCAGCCAGAGTGAGTTGCTCAGATGGCAAGTTCTTGCGGGCAAGCGCGAGTTGGGCGCTGGAGAGGTCGTTTCCAACGACGGAAAAGTGGGGGTACGAGAGGAGTTTCTGGGTTACGGGGAGTCCATAGCCGCATCCGAGTTCGAGGACTGAAATTGGGGTTGTGGTTTTGGTGGGGAGATGACTGAGAAGTTGGTCTAGGTAGTGGAGTTTCTTGTCTGCGTGGGAGGTTGTCCATTCGTTGTATTTTGGTGCGATTGCGTCGTAGGAGGCTTTCATGCGGGCTTTGAGGTCCGCGGGGGTAGTTTCTGAGGCCATTTTGATGGAAGTACTCTCAAAGGAGTCGTAAAGGTGTTTGTTTGTATTGTGTGAGAGTTGAGTTGAGTTGCGGGAATGAATTTGATGAAGTTATCCTGCGATTAAGTACAGTTGAAGTTGATTGTTGTGACTGGGTTACCGGGAAAGTTCGGTGTCGAGTCACCGGTGTACGTGATATTGGGGGTCAACCACAACAAGGAAAAATAGTTTATATAGTATCAAGAATGACAAAACATATTATCTTTAACTACAGTCATACACTAGTAAACCCAGAAGTATGACCAAAGGATTAAAAGAATCCACTTCAAACAGCACATGAACAAGATTCATATGAAGAAATGACTAAATGTATCAAGAAGAGGAGTTATGAATCAACATACCGAAAACTCAGCCATTGAAGATAGACCCATGGCAAAAACAATAGACTGCAGCGGGGCGAACCATACAGTGCCAAAGACAGATTACATTCAACTTGGATGAATATCTGTCTGAGGAGTTTCAATCTAAGGTAGTTTCGAGGAGAACCATCAATCTGTACGCTTATTGTAGGGAAGTGAGAGAATACCAAAGAGTTTCGTTTAACTACATGCCTACATCTAACGCCTATTTATCTTTATTCAAATTTGATAAAGAGAATGAACAGCCAATCACACGGAATGAGCAAGTAACTGGAGCCCCTTTACCCAGTCGTACATTCCGTTGCGCAAGCTGTAACCCCTATTCCTATTAAGCTATCCTTCTTAGACACTCCCTAGCACCTTAATTAGGAAATGGACCAGAGAAGATATCGAGCCAATGGTTAAGAAAGCAATTGCCATAGCGTTACTACAAAAACCACTCTTCAACTAACTTCAAGCTCAAGCCGTCACCAGATGACCCGCTGAAACTGACAGAAAATGCCATAACTGGTTCATTCCCTCCTTCTCAGACGCTCTTCTGTCTTCCCGAAATCGTCTAATATCTGCGCAATGCCAATGCGTTTGAACTCATCGCTCGACCCTTCGACCTTTTCAAGCTTCAGGGCGTGTAAGATACTTTTGTATTCAGGCCGGCAGTGTTTCTCGAAAACTCGTGCGATCTTTAAATATCTAGAAAGAAGGCCGACTTCCACGCTGGAAATTGCTTGGAATCTGTCAGAGGAGTAGGTAATGTTGCGTGAGGAAAAGTCATCAACAACTTTATACCACCAATGAAGCAACTTAATAGATATCCCCAAGTTGCTGCTTTCATCTCCTCTCTCACGTGTTTCAGTTATTACCGCGATTCTGACTCTTTTCTTTGACCGTGGGCTCTCCTTCATTATAATACCACCTAGAATGGCAAGCCCGGGTCAGTTGTCGGCCGGAGTAACGCAGGATCCAGGCCGATAGAACCTCTTCTTGCAACACCTAAGCGCGCCAACTTAAAGGGCTGCGCGCGAATTTATCACTATAAAGCTTCTTTCGGCGAACGTACATCCTGATGATACGGAATTTCCAACAGGTCCATCTCAACTTGTCTCAACTCATCGGCTGAATTAACTATCCCGTCGTTGCAGCCGCTAGAGCCTTCCGTAGCAATATTGAAAATAGCATTGCCGCAAACGTATTGCATTTGGGCAAGAGCTGAGATATATTCCTATCTTGTGCCTCAAATGTAGACAAGTGAGATTTGAGACCTCTGAGACTGTGTGCCACTGTCCAACGGTCAAGCGCAAACCTCATCGCGATGAAAAACAAAGCGCGGACTTGCTTCAAGGGTTGAGACTGTAATAAGCTATGAACACTAACATTGGAATCAATGAGAGCGGTTACATGATCTGGAAGTATGGTTTAGAATAGGTAGCCGGCGAGTTACGAGATGAAACATGCAGTAATTAATTTGAGAAAACAACAAAAGGAATACATCGTACAATGGACTGTTCTACTTTCGGGGTTTGGAAGCTACCTGACATACTTAAATAAGAGGGAAATCTCACGAACAATCAAGGACCCAAGTAGGTAATAATCATCTCACTGGGGGAAATAGAAGTTGGCGAATCGGCCTTGGGCGCTACATTATGAGCTCCCTGCAACTTTCCCGATCCGACCTTTGTGTTCGATACCCTTTTCCGGCCTCCGAGATAATTTTTGTCTTGCACGTAAAGGAAAGAAGGTGTTTTTCCAACAAAGCGATTACTGACTTTTCTGGCGGGAATCTCCCCTTCAGCCCCGCCAATTGTACTGTAGAGTCATACCTAGGTAACGATCAAAGTTTCAAACACCAAACGCCTCTCGACCATCAACATGCCATCGTCCGAAGTTCATCCGTCTACTTTCGAAAGGGTTCCAAGCGAACTGATGCTAGAAATTCTGGGTTCCCTGACCGATATCCGAAGCCTGATTGCAACAACTTGTTCATGTACCAAAATTTACAAAACCTCCACCGAAGCTCAATCAAAAATTGTTCTTCTGGTTTTATCTCGAGAACTGGGCAACGAGATCCTCCCGGAGGCAATTGCCGTACTTCAGTCTTCCAAATCAACCTGGACGAAATCAACAGCGTAAAGGTTCTTGAGCGAGACTCTCAACGAACGGAAAATACCAAACCACAACTGGAGTATCGCCGATGGCGTTACAGTTTCTCGACTATACCACCAAATCACACAACTTGCAACCAACTTTGCTTCGGAAGCCTCTTCAGTTGTCGGCACTACAGTTTCGAGAAGCGAGCTCAATCGATTTCAACGCGCATTCTACAGGTTCGAATTGTACTGCAACATCTTCGGCGGTCCAAACAACCCTTTGATGTCTGTCGAAGAACAAAGAGATGCCTTTTTCTCCAAATTCTCTCTATGGGAAAATGAACAGCTCGCCTGCGTTCATGATTATTTATATCGGCTTCTGATTCCAGGTAGCCATTCGAGCTACTGTCAAGACAATTACATCAGGATTCCTTTAGATTTCAACGACCTTGTTGAGCATGATGTAGAATGGGGTAAATTCATGGTCGACTATGCCGAACCCTCGGAACCTAACTTTTGTCTTCTGCCCATTCTATCTTATGGAATTGACATGGCGATCACTATTATGAAAGCGAATGGATACGAAGAAAAATATCCGCTTTTTTGTAGAGAGTACCGTCCAGGTTCCGGTCGTCTGATTTTTTTACCAGCAGCACTGGATGGGTCGAACGCCGACACCAATAGACGCCATCTGATGGATTATGATGAGAGGGAGCTCGCCAGTCTTTCAAAAACTTACTTTCAAGATCCTGATACAGGTCCCTATGATGCATGGTTCTCCTAACATGAACACTCTTCTGAAGCAGATTTTGCGAATGGCGAAGACCAACTTTCGTAACGCAGATGGGGATACGTTATGTGGGATCGGGTAACTCTTGATAAGATGGGACTTCTTTACGGTGACTGGGAACCGCCCGAATCCATTTCTGTGACCGCTGCCCATACTAGAGAGTATAAGAAGGATTGGGCTTCTCTTGATCGTTGTGAAGAGATTTACAATCAAGGGGGGAGAGGCTGGTGGTCTTTCGTGGATGAAAGTAAAATAAATTGGGAGATTCGTGACAAGGCAATTGCTGAGAAAGCTGAGAAAGAGAAACTATTTAAACTAAAAAAGTTTGAATCTTTTGAGTCGATCGATGCGGCAAGAGAATACTTTCTTCCTAGGCGTCCGAAGATTGATGAGTAGGCTTTTAGTTACTTGTTATTTACGTTCAAACTTATAAAATAGAAGCGAAGAAGAAGTATAGGAGCCTAGGAACTGGAGGGGAGGCCGAGAGATATAAAAGAGTTATAAAACAGGTATAGAAAGGACGTCCTTGTAGAAGTGCTAATTTAAAAGTAAAAACTTGTAAAGCCTAGCTTTGTTCCCTGTTCTCCGTTCCGTAAGTTCCTCAAAACCCTGAAATACATCAATATTCCCTCAACTCTCCCCCAAAACAACAAGTAAAAAACAGGGCAGAAATCATGCTCCCAAAAATGCCCCCTTCCATTACCGAAAGAATCCCTATACCATACTCCATTAATGTCTACAGCCCCCGGACAAGCCTGAAGAAATGCCCACCCAGAAGTACAGCTAGCATAAAAAAAACATCACACTAGCACAAACAAGACTAACAACAATAACTTCAATCTTTGGTACCTGAGGGATCATATGGTTCGCCGCAGCCGTCGACAGATTCTGCTGCTGCTTACTACTCGTCGGTGTATGCGTTGGAATTGCGACGGTTGTATGGCTTGATGAAGGATTTATTGTGGCTGATGAGGGAGATGTGAGGGTTGGTCCCTGACTGGGTGTGGGAATTGGGACGGGGATGACTGTTATTTCGCTGAGGATTGAGGGATCGATGCTTGTTGTGGGCGTGGTGTTAATATCTGCTGGAGAGAGTGGACCGAGAGTTGTTGATGGGAGAGAGCCGTTCGAGGGAGGGACCGTGGAGGGAGGGACCGTGGCGGTAGATACGGAAAGTCCATATATGACATCCCCTATATTTGCACAGAACCCCTCGAGGGTAGAAGCGGTCGCAAAAATACCAGGTGCCGCAGTTCTAGCAACTCGATTGCAAGAATCCACAGCGTTATCAAAAGCAGTCGGAGCCCAAGAACTAACAGTGGGGTAACAAAGACATTTCGCTCGTCCAACGTTATCCATCGTCACGAAACCCGGAGAATACTTCGCACAAACACTCTCCATCGAGGTCATGGCGTTACATTCTGGCGGCACGATAATCGTGGCAGTAGCTGAGGTCGTAACGGCCATGTTGCTCGCTGGTTTCGCAACGTCCCCAATGCTGGTACAGAAATTCTCGATATTGGCAAGTGCTGAATATGCAGAGGTTGCGCTTTCAGAGGCAAACGCAACACATGATTTAACGGCCAAATCAAAGAGCGAAGGAGCCCATGCGGTACTCGAGTAACAGAGACATTGCGCTTGCGAACTTGGATCGAGGTCTTTGAAATTGGTTGTGAGAGATCCGCATATCGCTAATGCTTCACCGAGGATGAGACATGAAGGGTTGTCCTTCAGTTGTGCTGTTGGCACGGTGGGAGGCGAGGTGGGCAATGGAGGTGTTTGTGGGCCGTTGCGGCTATTAAGAACGTGTGCAAAGGTCTGGATCAAAAGTAGTTGCAGAATGAGGAGGAGAAAGCGAGTATTCATGACTACCGAGAGCCCGGCTGGAGCAAGGATTGTGCAATGAAAGAAGTTGAGTATGTAGCTTGGGCTGCAAAGAGAAATCTTTCAGAGAGTGTTGTAATCGAAGGCGCGAATGATGGCAAGACGAACCTGGAAGTTGCTGGCAAGGAGCGCTTGGCTCGAGTTATGACTTCCTAACCTGGTCGCTCCTGCCAATATTGTCAGCAACGAGAACACTCAACTGAAAGAAAAGAATGGGGGGAAATAGTTGAAACCATCCCATGCGAAAACATGGAGAATTCATTAAAAAAGGTATCTATTCATCGTGATTTGTAGTCATATCTGTCCGTCCTACCGCACCCAGCCCCATCCTGAATTGGAAATGTATGTACAAAACAATATACCAGGAAGCCAAACCCTCGGTTGCCCTTGGGCTACATCTCTTCTTATCCCTAGAGGACGCCATAAAACAATGCTGTCATGCAAAAATTGTCCTCTCAATAACGAGAACAAGCGCTATCCCATCCATCATCTCGCATTCATCGTCCTCGCCATGCCATGCCACCTCATCCATCTGTTCGATAGAACTTCTTGTACAACAAATGCAAGAACAAATTAACATTGAGTCTCATCCCCCCTTCAAACAAATCCATATACTGGTGGTTGGCGAATTGAGCCGCCAAAAGGCTGTCCATTGGTACTTGAGCACTTGCACCGGGAATTTGGATACTTCCTTTGCTACCTTCGATAAAGAAGACGCCAACCTCATCGCAAGAAATTGTAAGGTTGATCTTCTCCCATTCCCGGTCTTGTGTGCCTCTCCAGGAGACGAGCACACCTTTGTCGGAAAGTGTTCGTGCTGAATACTTGAAAGATCCAAACTTTGGTTTCCGACCAGAGCGTTCGAGTTCGCGCTCGTGGTTGTATTGTTTGGAGAAAGGCATGAGGAAACGTTTCTTGCTAAATGGAAACATTAGTGTCGATGCACATAGGAATAAGGATCAAAGCTTACCCCTTCTTCTGGAGAGTCATCATGGCCTGCTCAATATAATTGTCGTAACTCTTTCTTTGAGATTCAAGCCATTCGGCCTTTTCACTTAGATTTCCAAGAGTGAGTCGCACACCTTCCAACTCACGTTGACGTTGCACACGCCTTCGGCTCTTTGTGCGAATATCCAGGGCGATGGCATTGAGAATATCCTGGTAGTAATTGTGTCTTGAGATACGGCCGAATTGCTCCAGTCGCATGATATTTTCTAATGCCGTTCGCTTCAACTCCTTGTAGGACATGGATTTGATATCAACCAAAGTGTTTGCGTCAGAGTAAGCACCCCGCGTCTTGCTGTCCGAGGAGAATTCCTCGCAAAGTAGCGAATGCCACTTTTGGTCGTCCTCTCGGGTGATGGGACGAACTAAGATGTCCATGAGATTTGGACCAGATTGTACTCGAATGATGTATAGAATGCATCTTTTCGTCTCCATGAAGAGGGCCTTAACTTCAGCTTCGGGATCTTCGATGTCATGTAATTTGGGGTTCAAGGTCATTTGTATTTCCCCAGTAGCCACTCCCAGCATCTCCGTTTCGTTGACCTTTGCGCTGCCGAGTTCCTGAACCATCTCGCGGAGCATATCATCTCGGTTGGGGCAGATATGTGGCAGATCCCCCGCTACCAGATTGTGGATCTGGAAAATGTCTGCCATTTTGATGTAGAGAGTTGGTTTGACCTTGGCATATAGGTCGTTGAACTCGTCAATGTCGAAAGTACTCTCGGCATCGGGAACGGAAATTATGTTTGAGAATATAAGGCGGATTCGCTCAATAGCATCACCGACATAGGCGTTCAAGGGTTGCAAGTATATGTTTTCGCCGCCAAACAAGCGCCCAGATGCGACTTGTCCAAGGACCTTTGCAACTTCACCCAAATTCCTCTTTTGTAGTGGTGTAAGTTGCTTCTCAATAACCCCCATTGATTCGGGCGAAGTAAGAGCGGGCTGTAGGTAGAATTTCCAAAGCCAATTGCCGACAAGTTGTAAGAGGCGCTCTTGGGGTTCTCGAGGAAACTGTTGACATAGAGCATCGAAAGTTTGTTCGCAAATAAATCGGATTCCATAGGGCATTTTGTGCAACAAGCCTTGCAGAGCAAGCAGGAATTGATCAGAAATCTCTCGAAGATCTCGCAAATGATCGATGAACATATCTCGGGTCTCAGGGTCTTTGATGGCAACCTCTCGAGGAATATCGAGCGGCCGTTGGCTGGGTCTCCCTGTTCTGAGCTCTTCGTTGTTGATCGCTGAACGATAAATCTGCATTGGATCGCTTTCTAGGTCTAGGGCAGGATCTTCGATGATGTTGGTCTGAATGAGCGGGCCAAGAAGCTCTTTGAGATATTTGCGGTCCCTTGGTGAACGGGTATAGTTTGCGAGGAGCTTGCACCAAAAGAAATTACCCCTCGTATATTCCTGGAGAGATGAAACACCCTCTACCTCCTCCCTTACGGATCTGGCAATCAACTTCAACAAGTAGTATTCTTCACGTCGTTTTTGGGCGTATCCAAACAATCTCATCATCAATGTCTCGATTTGCTTGCAGTCTTTCTCGGCGGTTCCCTGCTCTCGGATCCTCTTGAAATATCGAGCAAGATACTGAGGCTGAGTTTGAAGGGTGAAGAACAATTGCTGGTAAGACTCGAGCTTTTTTCGGGAATTCTTGTTTAGGGCTTTCAGATCAAACTGGTTTCCAGAGACCATGGATGTGTTGACCAAAAGATTACCTGAATGACCACCGAAATTCCTTTGGTGCTTCACAACTTCGTCGAGGGTAATTTTGTTCTTGACCAGCAGGGCAATCTTGATATCGAGTTGATCAATGTATTGCTCCGCCATTTCGTTTTGACGTACTTGCTGAACAACGGTTTTGCGCATTCGCTCAAACTCAATTTCTTCGTTGAAATCAAAGTCACTGTCGTTGAGCAGGTGTACAAAGTTCTTGACCGTATTCACAGGTGGGTTTTTGCCGGTGGTGAGACTCTTGTACGCCTCTCCTTGTAATCGGCCACGAACGAAGCTCTGAAGTTTGACCACCTTTTCCATATTCTCCTTGAAATACCGCTTCTTTTCTGCAAACTTCGCTCTCACCAAGCATGCTTTCGCAGCAGCTTGAATGGCGATGACAGATTCTTCCTCGGAGTCAAGTTCGGCAAGTACATTTCCAACATCATTTCGGAGAAGGACAGCACGAGAGAGAGCTTGTAGTTGAATAATCGTCTCTGTGTGACAATCCAGCTCATCAAGCACGGCACCAACTTTCTGTCGTTGCAGGCATCCTCGAGCAAGAGCTTGGAGTTGTGTGATCTGAGTTGTTTGGGAGACCAGCGAATCATGATCAGCGGCAATCTTCTTCCTTAGCAGCATCCCCCGGATGTTGTTCTGGACTTCCTGTACTGAATCTTCCGATTGGTGTAATTGTGATGTGGTATCTGCTACACCTTGTCGTACGGCGGCGGCTCGAATGAAGGACTGCAATGCCGTAATTTCTACCTTGTGTTCATTCAATTCCTCCTTGGTTGATTGAACTTCCAACCGGACCTCGTTTCCTCGAATCAAACCTTGGAGGCTCGTCCAGATTGGCGACGAAGCCTCCAGTTCATCTCTCTGCCTCGAGATCTGATTTCTAGTCAGCAGGGCTCTTGAGAAAGCCTGAATCGCATTAATGGAATCTTCTTCTCGCCACAGATCTTCGTGGTCATCGGCTACAAGTTTTCGAAGAAGCATTCCTCTAACAGCAGCTTGCAACTCTTTTACTGGACCGGATGAGTTGTGCGTCTCCTGCTTTTGAGCTGCCATCGTATTTCTGGACAAGAAACCCCGAATGCTTGCTTGTAACCCGCAGACTCCTGATTCTTCTCTACGCAGGAGAGATTTCGTCATGCGTACCTCTTCGCGGGCTTTGTTGCCCCGCACTAGATTTTGAAGCATCAGAACATCCCCTTCTCTGCTTTGCCAGAAGGATTCTTGATCGTATTGGCGCTGGCGAACCAAGAATCCTCGGGCACCACTTTGTAAATTAACCGCAAACCTCCTCATATTAAGTCGATATTCAGCGATCTGCCGAGAGAAGTCGCCCCGTATTCTAGACTGCAAGTCTACCAACATTTCTTCCGAATCCCATAGTTCTTGCATTATATGGGTGCATCGCATGCGTGCGGCTGCCCCTCGCATTTGGGCTTGAAGGTCGACAATTGCGAATTCATTTTCTCCCAGTTCCCGATCAATGCGATCCTCTTCGCTCTCTACTGGCTCTGGTTCAGGCTCGGGGGTCGGTTCTACTCCAAAGTCTGCACCCATATTTCCAAAGCTGGGCATACTGACACCAGCCTTGTCCAACCCTTTCTGCATAGCCTCCAATTCATGGTGTTCGAATTCCAATTGTCCAACCAAATTTCCGATTCTAAAGTCGACGATCCCTTTCCTGAATAATAGCCAACTCAAAGCGTGGATACAATAAATAACTTTGGGGATGTTCTTCTTCTCGTATAAATCGATAAGCTCGAAGCGGAAGAGATCGGGCAGTTCCACTTCAGCGAGAAAGCGAAAAAAGATAGCGATGTTGTCGGAATGGCGAAATTGCAATTTTGGGCTGCGGAATATGCGAAGTCGACGTTCAGGGTAAAGGGAATCCACCAACTCGGCCAAAGTGACTCCATCTCTGAGGGCTTCTTCAAGTTGTACAATGGGCGGGATTTGTCGCTTCAAAATATCCTCCATCCATTCCTTGGCTTCTCCGATGTGGCACAGATATTCATAAGCTTGTAGAAATTGCCGCTGTTTGTCCATCCAATTTCGACCTTCCCAACTATATCCACCACCTCTGTTCGCTGCGACAGAATTCTGGTCCGCTCTAACTGTCCCACTTCTCTGCAACTTCCTTCTGCCATGCAGCCCTACTACTTCTTGCGCGGGAGACGTGATATTGAAGTCCTCGGATGCCCCATTTTCGGCGAATTTGGACAAAGTACGTAGTTGACTGGTACTGGACTTCTGCAAGCTCTGGAGATCGGGAGCATTCAGAGGGCTGTGGGCATGTTGCATCGTTGGGCCTCGTCCGGATCCCCTTGAGCGGCCCGAGTCGGCGCGACTCAACATCAAAGAGTTAGGTCGAATAGCAGGCGCAGGCGCTGGCGCGGCCGTGGGTGAGTTGGAGTGGTAGTCATCATATGGTGATTTTGGAGTGTCAACGCTCTGGCCTCGCAAGTGGTTGTAACTTGGGCTGCTAGTTCTTACTGGGGGAGTGGAAGCTGGTGGTTGAGGCAGTGGACGGAGGGATTGTCGCGCACTTTTGTAAGGACTTTCTGAATTCGATGGTGGGTTGGCCCGGTCGAGTCTATTCTCGATGCCGGGAGATCGTGTGCCTGTCCGCATGCCTGTTGCCTCACTAATCCCTCTTTTATGCCCGTATCCGTAACCCGAGGAAGTTGTTGACGACAAAGTGCTGGTCCGACTCAATTCAAAAATGCCACCGGAGGAGTTGGAATATGCCGTGGAGACGGTTGACGCGTTTGATGGTTGGCGCTTGGTGGGAGAGAGTGAATTGTAGTCGATGTTTTGTGTTTGTCGGAGGGGAGATCGGTACGACATAATGGCGTCGGCGCCAATGAAGATGGAGTTGGAGCTGGGAGTGACAAATGTCAAAGATGATTCTCAAGGCCGGATCATCCGCAAAGCAATACCTCTCTAACTGGACTCGCGATGTCTTCTTGGTACCTCCAGTCGACCTCGTCACATCATATGGTCGCACAAGACCAAGACCCTTCGGATTCTATTTTGCTGTGTTGCTGGTTGCGAAGGTCGTACAATGACGCGGGAGTGGTGTTTTTCTTCGATATTATCGTGAACCAAAATAGAGCGCGCAGCGCAGAAGAAGTGAGAAGAGGGGATGACGACGAGGGCGTAGTGAGGAATACTAGCCATGAACTGCGCAGGGCATCGACGGAGAATTATTATGATGACTTTGCAATTTGAAGTTTCGGGTTGGGCTGTAATACGGAAGAGGGGAAGAGCAGCTCTCAAAGAGGAAAAACACCCTTAGCGTTGGCAGGGCAGCCAAAGGTTGACTGCCAGCGCAATCATCAGAGAGTCAGGATGTCAATCAAAAGTCGGTGGGTTCGTCCTTGTTGAAGACTAGAATATTGCGTTACGGTCTACTATCATGACATTCTATTTAATTAAGAAAAACAAACTCGATTTTCCCACCAAAGTTCTCCCAATGACGCAGTTGTTGATTGTTGATTCATGTTGTTGATACTCAGTGGATACTCAAGAGTCGGCACTGCACCGGCTCTCCGAGTCCAAGCCCGGCTGCGATATCGGTGCCCCACATTTTGACAAACGGCCGGGCGGATCAATATATCCCCTAGCGCGTCACGGTCTGCTACCCCACAGCTTAAAAAGTTTGCAGCTTTCTTTTTGCCTTTGATTGTCTTCCTTCTTTTGGGAGAAGGAAGACCGTCAAACCACCCTCGACCTTCCACCCCGCCCACGCCTTTCTTCTTTGTTCCCTCCTCACCATTATCTTCTCCTTCTACAGATTCTTTATATCTGCCAATTTCCGGATCCCAAGATGCCTCACACAAACGGTGTCAAGTCCGCCGCCGAGTTCTTTGGCGGTGAGTTACTCGACCCCTCCAAGGCCCTTTCCATCCTCGACACCTACAAGGAGAAGGATGGACTCGATGCCACCTCTCTCCTGGATTCCAAAGTCCACGGTGGGCTTACCTACAATGATTTTCTTATTCTTCCAGGCTACATTGGTTTCGGCGCCCATGAAGTCGTTCTAGATTCGCCAGTCACCAAGCGCATTACCCTCAAGACGCCCTTTGTCTCTTCGCCCATGGACACTGTCACCGAACACGAAATGGCTATCCACATTGCGCTCCAAGGTGGCCTTGGTGTTATCCATCACAACTGTTCGCCCGATGCACAGGCAGACATGGTCCAGAAAGTCAAGCGATTCGAAAACGGTTTCATCTTGGACCCTGTCGTCTTGAACCGCGATACTACCGTCGGTGAGGTTAAAGCACTGAAAGAGAAATGGGGCTTTGGTGGATTCCCTGTCACTGGTAAGGAAACCTCAATTATTCTCTCGACACAATCTTTCTATGATTAGCAAAATTTACAAATAACTTTCGTTCATCCGTATTGACCGCAAGGTCGTGGGGAAACAATCTATGCTCTTTATGATCAGAATATCAACAGCACACAATATACGCGCAATTCAAGAGGGTACAATTGAAGCTAACATGTACCTTGCAGAAAACGGTACATTGGGCTCCAAGCTGATTGGCATTGTCACCAACCGCGATATCCAATTCGAGGACAACGATAATAGCCCTGTCTCTGCTGTCATGGTTACCGACCTCGTAACTGCTGCCCACGGCACAGACTTGGTTGAGGCCAATGCAATTCTTGCCAAGTCCAAGAAGGGAAAGCTTCCAATCGTTGACTCCAAGGGCAACCTCGTATCCATGATCTCGCGATCTGATCTGACCAAAAATCTCCACTTTCCTCTTGCATCCAAACTCCCTGACTCCAAGCAACTCATCTGCGCTGCTGCAATCGGTACCCGACCAGAGGATAAGATTCGTCTTCAGAAGTTGGTTGACGCTGGTTTGGACATTGTCATCTTGGATAGTAGTCAAGGCAACAGCATGTACCAGATCGAGATGGTCAAGTACATCAAGGAAAAGTATCCTGGTTTGGATGTTATTGGAGGTAACGTTGTTACTCGTGAGCAAGCTGCTTCACTCATCGTTGCCGGTGTTGATGGTCTCCGAATTGGCATGGGCAGTGGAAGTGCATGCATCACACAAGAGGTTATGGCCGTTGGGCGTCCCCAAGCAGCTGCCGTCTACAACGTCAGCTCTTTTGCTGCAAGATTTGGTGTTCCTTGTATGGCCGATGGCGGTATTCAAAATGTTGGTCATATCGTCAAGGGTCTTGCACTTGGAGCTACTACTATCATGATGGGTGGTCTCCTCGCTGGTACCACCGAGTCTCCGGGTACATCTTTTGTCAGTCGCGAGGGCAAGCTGGTCAAGGCTTACCGTGGTATGGGCAGTATCGATGCCATGCAAGACAAGAAGGCTGGTGCTGGCGCCAAAGATAGCCAAAAGAGCAACGCGGGAACTGCCCGTTACTTCTCTGAAGGTGACAGCGTCCTTGTTGCCCAAGGTGTGTCTGGAGCTGTCGCTCACCGTGGGTCCGTTACCAAGTTCGTTCCCTACCTCGCAGCTGGTTTGAAGCATTCTCTTCAAGACTGCGGACAGAAGAGCTTAGTTCAACTTCACGAGTCGGTTGCAAACGGCACGACGCGCTTCGAATTGAGAACCGCAAGTGCGCAGTTAGAGGGAGGTGTAAATATGGAGAGTTACGAGAAGAAGCTTTATGCGTAGACGTGCGAGGCAACTCAAAATGATTTTCTGATTTATGGTGGGTAAAAAATGGGATTCGCAGGATGTATATGAATGAATGGAGTTGATGGTATCAGCGAGATGACTTTTTTTAATTGAACTTCAGAAACTCCCTATATTCGAACGTCGCTAGCATTTCGTCCTGTGATTTCCCATCCTCGTGTTTCGAAGACCGACATTGCAACTTGCACAGCCTTTTGTTCTGTTTGTTGGATCTGAATTTCCCAATCTCTTTAATTCAGGAACTGGCTTCAAACTACGAGTCAGCTGACACCCGGCATTGTACGCAACCTGGAACCCGTGCAAGGTCATGGATTACCATGGCAGCTCCGATTCCTGCTGCGCCCGTCAACACCGAGACCCCTGGTATTGTCTGTCAGGACTCAGGTGCAAGGGTAGTTTAAGGTTGGCTGTGAAATGTACTTACTTATAAGGGGGGCTACTAAGTGCACACGCCATTCATCCAATGAAATAAAGTTGCGACGCGCTCACCTAGGGCTCACATGGCAACAGGGTTGAAGAATACTCTCCCCCTCCCAAAATAAAGGTTAAAACTGAGCCTTCTTTTTTGGTGCAACACCCGCACGATTTTAAGGTTCCCTGTTGTCAGAAATAACATTTAATAAGGTTAGGGGGTAGTTAATTAAAGATATCGACATGCTAAACCTCAGGGATTCTGAATAGGAAGTTCTGTCTAATCCTACATCCTTCAACTGTTCTGTCCTCGACGAGTACGTCGCCGCTCTCTGGGGAACATCACACGTTACTCCCAAGGCCCAGCCCAGGCAATTTGGCAAAGCTTGGGTCTCTTGTTCGACCCGGATAATTGCATCATTGAGGAGATTCAATCCTCTGGTTTTGTTTTACTTTCAAATAAGACAAAATCCTCTCATTCTTCTTATCAAGCCTCATCACATTCAAATGTTTCCAGCGGCTGCATTCAGCTGGTGATTACCCCTGCAGAAAGGTACGCAGAATCGTGTGAGGTGAGCCTGGGCGAATGCGGGAATGAGAGCTTTCTCACCGAATACTCATTACGTTCATCACGAAAGTTCGTAACTTGAATATACCATTAGGTTGGTTCTATGAAGTACTTTTTCTTCCTTACTGTCTATCTTCAATGTCTTTTTTATCCGCGGTCCAGATCGTGGCGTCAACGCTCAGCTCGGAGTATGGTTTGGCAAGCTCGGTACGAGTCGAAAATAGCCCAGCCCACCAACCTTATTGGGCCCAACGAACCCCCTTCGTCTCATCTTCCCTTTCGTTCTACAATTCGATCCTTTCTCTATTGTGAAATCTTAACCTCGTCCTGCAGAATAATCCATGCAAGCGCATCCTCATTCAGCATCACCTTGAAACAAATTCCCCTGCCTGCTGTCTGTCATCTTTATATTTTGGGCTTCGGCTACACGGGCGAGCCGCACCCCTTACCCCAGACGGCCATTACCCATGATCGTGGCTAGCCCATCAGAGGTCAGGATTGGAATGCATTTGTGATCCTGCTCCTTCTGTGGCGACCCCATCACTATTTTGGCGTAACGCAATTTCAGTCAGATGTCTCCTTGAGGAGGATTACGGCTCCTATGTAGAGAAATATATAATGGCGGCTCGCTGCCATGGGGAAAGTCTTTTCATCAGCACCAACAGCAGCTTCATCTCCACAGTCCTTTTCCCCACAGTCTTTTCTTTTCTTACCACATTCATTTTTGAACACTCGCTACATTCTTTTCAAGCTTTTCAGCTATTCCAATTCAATCTTTCAAATCTTCGTTAAACATCTTACTAAACATGTCTTCCGCTGTTGCCTTTTTGGCAGTTCTCGCCCTCGCCGGCAATGCTTTCGCTGCTCCGGTAGCTTATGATGATGGAAAGTAGTAAGTACTTTACTTTTGCATCCCATGCCTCACTAAGTCCACTGGTCGCGGTTTCTTCCTGAGATTTTCCGAAAAAGTAAGAAGCTGACTTTACCCTTCTCAGCCACCCAGGTACCCAGTACGATGACGGATCGTGGGATGACGAGGCTACCTCCGTCGCCTCATCGGTGATTCCTATTGCTACCTCAAAGACAACCTCCGTCTCCAAGATCCTTTCTGTTGGGTCGGCTTCTACTATCATCAAGATCACGCCTAAGCCAACAACCACGGGCAAGCCAGCAACCACTGGCCACCCAACAATCCACCCTACAACCATCATCGTCAAACCTACAACTTCTTCCAAGTCCACCGCTGCTCCAGCCGCGACTGCTCCATCTTCCGGAGGCTCCCCTGCAAGTGGTCCTACAGGCGCTAAGCAGCACTATACCGGAGATGGAAGCACCTGGCCTACAATCGACAAGTGGCTCACCTTTGATACTCTGTTCGTATTCCATATTCCCCTTTCCTGATCACAACTAACAGGCCCCCAGCTGGAACTTGAACAAAGATGGACTCGCAAAGGGCTGCACATCCGGAATCCAACAGAACTCCCCAGAAGAGATCCAAGCCATCCACGACGGCATTATCTCCGAAGCCAAATCCACCGGTGTAGACAGCCGTTTTGTCCTCTCCGTCATCATCCAAGAGTCCCACGGCTGTGTTCGCGTCGGCGCAACCTCCCTCGGTGTCAACAACCCCGGGATCATGCAAAGCCACAACGGACCCAACAACTGCGCTTCCGTCGGAACAGCTGCTTGTCCTAAGGATAAGATCGTCGGTATGATCCACGATGGTACCTTTGGAACTGCAGAGGGTTCTGGACTTCTTCACGGTATTCAATGGGCTGGTGAGAACGGTGCTACCACTCCTAGTCAGAAAGTTTATTGGTCTGCTAGACTTTATAACTCGGGAGATAGCTCTTACAAGAAGGGAGATGATTTGAGCAACCCTCCTGATGCCACTGCGGATTACTCTACCGATATCGCCAACCGTCTTTTGGGATTCGTCTTCTAAGCGATGCATCATGAGCTTTGTCGAGGAGGAGAGGGTTAACGGTTTTCTTTTTGTTGGAACAGAACCAGGAGCTCGGTCTCTATTTGGGTTTAAAAGGAAACCACTGGCTGGAAGCGAGCGAATGAGCGAAAACATGTTTGTATGATTTTTTGGCATTTGCATTGCTTGGTTGGTTGTATTTTGGGATTTTGGGATTTTGGGATCTTTGGATCTTCGCATTTTTTGTACTTGTTGCTTGCTGTCATGTCTGCCTTTTATTGTCTTGATGTTTACACTTTTATGTTTACACGGAGACCCCGGACTCATTGGTCTTATATTCTGGAGAGGAGATTTTTGGATGGTTTAGGGAAAGATGGAAGGATGGAAGGATTGATGGATGGATACGGGTTTTGGGGAGGGGGGGGGGTTACTTATTACTGGATTGAATAAGTTATTTATTCTAGTCATGAAAATTTAAATCGTCTGGAACTTATACTCTCCCTTGTGCCTTTTGTTTCTTTCGGTGTTTATTTCATGTCAACAGGGGAGCTTTCTAGACTAGTAATCCGAATTGTGGGGAATTTTTTGGTTCCAGACATTTGGCTTCATAGATCCTGTCGAGATTTCTGCATCTGGGATTCCATCGTTGACCCCCCAAGACTTTCTCAAATACCCAACTCAAAGAGTGGTATCTTAGCGGGTTTCAGAATTTGAGTTAGGTTTTGTTATACGCTACTTAGGAGTATATAACTACACTTCTTTCACGAAGTAGAGCCAAGTCACTTGTATACTGTGTTTATCTTGGTGGAGGTGATACTCAGACTAGGCTGCTTTGATCAGAGTGGGAGAGGATTGGTACCCAAGAGTAGCGCCTACTTGCCCCAAGGTAGCTTAGTATCTCCCTTCAAAACGTCGAGCAATTCGTAGGTGACCTACCCATACATGATCTACCAACCAATGACCCCCACGTCACGTCCCCACCCAAAAATAAGCCTGGCTATTTGCAGGTTACCTACCAATAGCCCTGTACAAGTAAGAACACTTTTGAAGTTTATTTTGCTTTCTGTTCAGGAATTTACACTACAAGTGCTCATGATGCACCATTCATCTTAACTTCGGCATATCACTGGGGGTACTCAATGAGAGGACATTGCTTTAATTGAACAAGAGATAACATTGAAGTCTGGGTACTTGAGATGAAAGGAGATTTGTTATTTTTTTCCCGCTTGTGTCACTTCTATATATAGACTACGCAAGCAGAATACCAATGGATGGACCCTGGTAGTGAAAAAACCATAACCAATTATTAGTTAGGGCCATACGGTACGGAGAGAACGCGGCTAAAAGTATGGATTCAGGCTTGGTACCTAGCTTATGATGCCCTGAAAGCTTCTGATTTGCCAGCTTCCATGTAAAGGCGTCGACGCCCAGAGGCTATCGAGTTAAGCGAGCCTATAACAACACGACCTGTCCCTAAAATACAAGAAGGGTCCACTAAAAAGACAGTGCGCGTGTTACTTTACTGGTCAAACAATACTTCTCTGTCGTCAATTTCTCCAACGATGGCACACAAAAAAAATTCTTCGCCCGCAAGTCCTAAGCGGATTAGTTAAGTCCCACGTCGCATAATTCCAGATAACTTGGAAGACTTCCATTACTCGAGAAAAACTATCGAAAAAATCTAGTTTTCTGGCCGAGGTAGCTCTGCAATTAAGCCCATCAACAGGTAAGGGGTCATTGATGTAGAGCCAGTGAGCCACATGTATCAACGCCCAACTTCAGCGTCCGAAACAGTTATCAAAAACTCCTTCCCATGCTTTCCAAGGCGCAGCCTCCTCGAAAGTCAGCTCAATGAACAAAAATCTGTCCTCGCATTCTCCGACTCCAGCTTGCAAACAATCCGTATCTAGCTCCAAGTGTTTCTCCAACATCTCTGCTAGGAAAACCGGCAGCTCCCCCTCTCTGGCGGGAATTCTGTGCGGGAGGAGGGCCAGAAGTTGCTTGAATAGTTTTGGTAGAGGATTCTCCTTGAAATTATGTTAGCAAAGAATTGCGAAAAAGAAAAGAAGAAAACTCACGAGGAATCTTGAATAGTCATCGAGACCCCCAACACCGAAGACAGAAGTCACCTCTCTGCATTCAAACCCATAATCTCGGCTCCACAAAAGTTCAAAGTAGAGGCTCTTCAGTTTATTCTGCAACCTAGTACGGACGCGTTTCAAAACCGCCAATATGCGCTGGTTTTGGATAGAATCCTTTTCGAAATGGGGAATGGGCGCTCTCCATGCTCCAACGACATAAATCAGACACTCTTTCCACAAGACTTTGTTCTCGAGAGTGTAGGCAATGGGCAATAGGTCTATCGCATTAGATTCGATGTCCAATGTCCAAAGGAGGCTTCTTGGTACGGCTGTCTCTACAGCGACCCTGATTTTGGGTAGGCAATCGTAATAATCCGCCATCTCCGTCAAGAGCTGTAGATGGTTTATGTCTTTGAGGGTTATCTTTTTATCATAGAGGCTATCTATCAGAGTTCTGAAAGCGTGAACTTGATTGCTGAGTTCGAAGGGGAGCTTTTCACTGACAATCTCCTGTAGATCAATGTCAGAAGTGCCCGAAAGAGAACCTGAGAGTTTCCAAACCTTGTTGGGATCATCCCACACCATCGCCCATGTTCCATCGTCATCCACCAAGCTTACCCATCTGTAGGGGAACTTTGCGCTCTTGTCAATCCAACTCTTCTTCTCTGGCGATTCGAGGAATGTTTTGAAAAACTCCGAGTGTTGCTTTAGGACCGTGGAGTGAAGATGGAAAACCTGTGAGAATACTTGGAAATGTACATCGGGTTTTGGAGTGTCTAATGTTCTTTCGGCAGCCAGTTGCATCACAATTGGCGGTGAATGAGCTGTTTCCTCCTCATTATTGCTTTCGATGGCTTCAGCTTCGTCCCCGGATTGAACCTCTTCGTCGCTCTCGCATCCCAATATCTCGTCCTCACTTTCGGCCATCCAATCCTCGTCGGGCGTTGAACTCCTCGAATACATCTTGAAATTACAAAATTCCCAAGGTAATACTGACGATATGTGCGTTCATGAATCCATGAATTTGTTTGTAGTTCTGTGGGATCAAAGGAAAAGTGTTAGGGCGACAGGCGTAGGAGTATTGAGGTCCGTAGGTTCGTTTGACTCTTCGTTTGCTGGAGGCTAGCGAGGTTGTTTTTGAAAAGCCAAGGAAATGCTGAAAACCGGAGAGCGCAATGGCCTGAGTGTGAATTCTGGCGAGTTTTGGGTGATTTGGTGCTAGATGGGTGGTGTACAATGGAGGATGTACTGTGGCGGATGTGTACCTGTCAGGGAGTTGAGTGCGGAAGAAGTGCTTCACAGCTTGTCTGAATTCGACAGATGAACAGAAAGGATCTTTCAAAGAATAGGTGTCGCACGCATGAGGCAATCAATGGTAACTTGAATCTTTCCCTACAGAGTGAGTCACGATATGTATCAGTCACACCCTCGCGTGCTCATCCTCCCACAGCAATCGTCTTCTTTTAACAAGGAGAACGGAAGAGCAGAACCTGATATCCACAAACTAGAAGGTACAGCTTGCTTCTCGCCAAACCCGAGCGCTTTCAAGATTCTTATATATTCTACGAAATCCCCAAGTCACGAGACAGCCAGGACTGCCCGCGTTTTTTACAATTCGCCTTTTCTTTTCCGGAAAACTCGTAATTAGCAAGGCAGGAATTATCAATACAAAAGAATCTCTCTTCGCACTCCCCAACTCCGGCTTGTAATTCTCCTGCATTGAGTTGAAGATGGTTCTCCAATAACTCCAACATTTCTTTCAGAAGATACCCGGTGATTTGAGTCTCGTGCTTATGAATAGCATATAGCTCCCTAAACAGTTTTGGTAGGGGACAATTCTCCAACGCGTGTTAGTGCAAGTAAAAGATTCGGGTGATATGGGCATAAAGGGGGGGCACATACCGAAAAGACTACAAAATCGTCGATAGACAATGGAGAAAAGACGCGATCGATCGGACCATTTCCCGTAGAGTTCAATCTAATCATTTTCCAGACCCGCTCCACCTTAATAAGCAATTCCTCTCTCTGCTTCGTGAAAGCGTCTTTCACCTCACCCGCAACCTCTGGCAGCGGGGTTTTCCAATCTCCAACAATGTAGATGAAGCATTCATGATATAAGGATTTCTCCTGCAGTTTGACAGCTAGGTCCAACATGTCAGCCGCCTCGTATTGTATATTGTGCTCTAGGTCATGTAGCAGGTCGGGACTTTCTGACAGGGCGATCGAGGTGGTGTGGCGGAGGATGGGAAGGGAGTCGTAGAAATCTGCCATATGTACCACCGCCTTCAGGTGGCTCGTAGATTTGAAGACGACTTCTTTTCCGTAGAAAATGTCAATGAGTGTTCCGAAATATGAGATTTGCAGGTGAGTGTCTGGTGGATTGTCGCAACTGGCTGGTTTCTGTGTCATGTTAGGATGAGTCTCACAAGTTAGAGGGGCGGGAGTGGTAGGAGGTAGGGGGGAGACAAACCATTTCAGGGTCTGGATGATCCATTACTAAGTACCATTGCTCGTCCTCTTCTACGAGACTAACCCATCGGTAAGGAAATTGGTCGTTCTTATTGATTAGCCCTTCTTTGTCGTGGGAGTTGAGAAATAATGCAAAGTACCCCGAATAGTGCTTAATAACCTCTGAATGAACATGGAATGCTTGGCCGAACACCTGGAGATGAACATCTGGCTCTGTTGTAGGGTTGGAGGCCCAGTCAAATAAAGTGACTTCGTAATGCTGAATTTGCTCTTGACTCCCGGCGGAGGTGGTTGATTCTGTAGCGTTGGTGGACCAGTTCATAATAATAGGTGGCAAGTCGATATTTCCTGCATCCAAGGTTTTTTTTTGTTCCTCATCGACTTGTCTTGCCCGGTCGAGTTCAGGGCTGTTGATATTTCGGACATCGCTCACATTCCGTCTAACTTCTTCGCCTAAACCGTTCCCTTCTGTGACGAGCAATTGGGCTTCTTCGTTGACCTTCAATCCATCGGTGATTTCGGTGGCTTCCGCATCTTTAGTATCGTTGAACTCCCGCAGATCTAGACTCAGTTCGGCATCGTTGCACTCATCTTCGGCTTTCCCGCTAGATTCCTCCTCCTCTTTGTCCACTTCAAGATCACCGTCATCCCCGCCGTCGTCCTCATCATCACTCTCAAATTCATCTCCATCACTCCAAGCCATCATATCGTCATCCCATGTTCCATCTTTCGAAGCCTCGTCTGCTTTATTGGTTTTGGTGGTCTTTTCCCATTCTGCAATTCTCTTATCCAAAATCTTCCCCTCCAGTGTATCACTCGAAGTGAAAGGTTTGTGGACTGGGCATTGGCTCTCTATTTTTGCGACGAGGGTCTGAATTGTCGGATCCGTGATGAGAATGTTTTTTGGACGCCGAAAATGCTGGTCGTATCTGACTCTTTTCATCATTCTTTTCGCCATCTTGAGACTTGTCCAGTAGACGAGGTGTGGTTAACTATGAGTGTTGTCTTCTAGATCGGAGTTGCTGAGGTTGTGTTGATGATCGGTAAAGGTGAGGTGCAGGGTTTAGTAAAAGTCGGCTGGTGAAGGGGACAACAAACATGATACCCACGTGACGTTCGGTGGGCTGCAGCTATTATTGAAAAGCGGCCCTAGTTCCCACGCTAGTCCCCTGTTGGTTCACTCAATACTCTTGCTATAAGAGAATTCTTCACACCTTTGACGTCCCCTAGGAACTAGTTGTTATCAGATAGAACATCTCTTGTAAATTTAGCAGCATTCTCCAGATCTTTGAAGCCCAGGAAACAACCCATTTAGGGCTTACATGTACCCTCAAAGACGAGCTGCCTTTTTAAGATCATCTCTCCTTGTAATATATGAGCCTGTTCAAAGACACGTAAGCTGTTGGGCATAACTGTATCCATGCGAAATGTTTGCTTTCTTGGTCTACTTTCTTCTGTGCTATGTTCAAGTACTATAGGTGATAGGTAGCTTTTATCAAGAACAAAGACAAGCTAGGAAATAGTATGGTGCGTAAATAGGCTACAAGTACCTGACGAAACTGTTTTTCAAAGCAACAAGAATGACTTCTTTGGTTGTGTTATTTCTACGACGAGACTCATAGTGAAGCGAGTATCAATTCACCACCACCTTCGCAAATCAACATACCACTTCAACCGCCATGCCCCCAAGACTCAAGGGTAAGAAGCCTAAAGACAGGATCAAGGCCTCAAAACGGCGAACTTCCGAAACAAACAATACCCCTTCTAAGCAACCCTCTCCAGCTGTCCTAGCACAAAAGCGTCTCCGCTCACCACACGAATCCATCAGACCTCCAACAGCGAGCCTCTCGACAATTGAAGCTCTGAAAATTATCCGGGATTCAATTCACACTCTCGCCCACCACAAGATCCCGCCAAGAGTTGAATTGATTGAAGACGGAAAAAAGGATCTCTGCTCTCGAAGCGCTCGGTCACATCCGCGATCTAATCATCAATACCTACGTCAGCAGTTGTGCGAGAACAACTCCTTACCCTCAAGACAATGCCAAATAGAGAATTTGGCCCTACGACATGTGCAAGCGATTTTACAAGAGTTACAAGACCAAGATACAGTGAGTTACGAGTTAAGCTTGAATTTGCCCACTTTTTTTATAATCCGAGCTTTTTTTTTTATCAAGCTTTCTCCCTCTTTCCTTTGGAAGACAGAAAATAAAAGTACTCTAAAAGAGACGAGGCCTAGCTAGAAAGAAACGCCATATCCAATTATCTCTCTTCTATATTACTTATTAATTTAAAGTAAGTATAATAAAAGTAAGCTAAAGATTAAATAATTCTTAAGATTACCTGTTTTCTTAAATTTTGAGATCGAGGAAAAAAATTGTCTTACGAATCAGAGGAAGTTGCGTTTTCTTGAATTCTTTTGGGGTGACGAGTATTTATTTCAGGTATGTGGAGAGTGTTTCTGAGGAGGTACCGGTTGAATGGATCACCAGGGAACGAGTTCAAGAAGGGTGAGGGGACTAAGGAATTGTTTATTTTGTCGGAGCAGTAGGGGATGTCAGGATTCGTCTAGAGCACACGAAGAAGGAAAGGCTGTACGGATTTCAGCTGGTGCGAAACAAAACCGAGAATGGAGAGACGACTCTAGCTAGATTTATTTACGAACTTTTAGCTTAATTTTTTTAAAGCCCTTATGAAAAACTATTAACTTCTAAATCTATCATTTTTCTTAACCTAAAATTAAGATCTAATCTATTATAATGACTTGTAGTCAACTTATCTATATCTAAAGGATATTAAACCTAAGTTGTTTATAATCTTCATACTACCAAACAACCTCATGTGGTTGCTAATAAAAAAGGTAGTTGTAATGCCAATGCCAAAATGCCGATACCAAATCAAAACCCCAACTCCATGCAAAAATGCCCAGCGTCAAATCCAGCGCGCCTTGCGTTCTCGACTCTTGAACCCCCGAAGTTCAACTCCATCGCACTCGCTCCTTCCCTCTTGGATCTGGAAGGCGACTTCAAATCTATTGGGGGAGACGAGCGAGCGCGACTCGACCTTCCCCCCTTCCCATCTCAACGAAAAAAGGCTTCCAAGTGTCCCCTCCCCGCGAGCCCAGAAATCCTCACAAAAAAATCACCCTCATTCTCATCCCAAGAGACACAACACCTCAAAAAGGCGCCTCCTCCACAACCCAAGGTAAATCGCAATCCTCAATCTCCGCACAAAGAAACCAATCCTCATTCCCCACCACAGTCTTAACCTGATCCCTCTGCCCGGCTCCAATCCCACTGCGATCCAAACAAAGGTTATTCTTCAGCAATCCCACCAACCTCCTACTCAATGCCAGCGGGACACCAGATTTGCCATGTAAATCATACAGCCGTCTATAGTAGAGCGGCATGAGCATGGATTTCCCCTTTTTAGAGTCTTTAACCATACATTCACATGCCAAAGCTCCGATTTTGGCGCTGAATTCTATCCACTCCTCTTTTTCCATTTGCGAGGCTATTCCGAAGAGGGATTGTTGGAACCTGCCTACCTCAGCCAACACTTTTCCGTGCGCTCTCTCCGCAATCGCACGCAATTTCGGATTTTTAACCTGTGTCCAGAGGGGATTACTCCAAGGTCCAGTTAAATGCACCAAACACTCTTTGAAAAGCGGTTTATTCTTCAACGTCGCAGCAATAGGAAGTAACTCCACACACTGCTTCCTAATATTCTTCGTGAGGCCAGGAGAATGGAAGAGAGCGGAAGTAACGGAGTTAGAGAGGGCAGGGAGACAGCCGTAGAGGATTGCGAGTTTGGTCGTTCGTTCGAGGTGGTTTACTGAGGTGAGGGTGATGGGTTGTTGGTAGATTGCTTGGAGGAGGGTGAGGAGGGAGTGGATTTGGATATCGGTGTTGCCAATTAGGTCGTAGGAATCTGATTGTCCTATCTGAAAAAAATCATTAGCACAATATTTAAACTCTCTCTATCTCTCTCTTTTCTTAGGTTGTGGAGAGAAGACCCCGCAAAACAATTGATAATACAAAACTTATCGGGGTCAAAGAGTTGTATAACTCCACAACGGAATCGTGACAACCGAAAAAAACGATAGCAGGGGTGCGGAGTGGGGTTTAGGTTGGGTATGAAACTATTGATGTTCAACTTGGGTCGGCTGAATGACTAGCCGAGTGGAAGGCATTCCCAAACACAGACAGCCACCGGGCATTACTCGAGTACACCTCATACCGCCATTCTGCTATCTCGTACAAGAAAACCAAAAATGTCAAGAACAATTGGGTCCCTGAAGAATCCCCAACATCATAGCGCAAGGAAAAGTCAGAAGAGGGGAGTAAAGAGATAAAAACATACCATAAGATCTTGTCGGACTAAATTCCATCCCGCCCCCCCATCAACAACCATAGTAACCCACTCATACCTCTCTAACCTATCCTCAAGATATTTCCGAAAGTAAGGCGAGTGAACACACAACACCATAGAATGAACCCGTATCTCCTGCCCAAAAACATTCAGATACACATCCGGCCTCACATTAGCCAACGTAAAAACAATAGGCTTCAATAACGGCGAATCAGTCGGCGTATTCGTGCTATCCAGCGAATCGGATCTAGAATGTTGTTGAGAAGCTTGGATTTCTGAGCGCGAGAGTTGTTGAGATGTGAGGGTATTGGATCTCTGGAGTTGTTGTGGAGAGGTGGCGACTCGAACGAGGGGCCGGCTCGTCTGGGTGTTTGATCTTGAGAGGGAGACGGAGGATATTGAGCGAAGGAGTGAGACTGACATGTTTCAGTCTTCAATCTTCAGATGATAGGGAAAAGATAAGGACGAAAGTGTTGAATTAAGCAGCTTGCGAGTTTGAGATGAACGATAGAAAATGGACTGGTCCAACATTTTCCGTCTGATCGTGAGTATATGTATATGGTTGACAGAAGTAGACTAATACGTCCGATCGCTTGATCGCTTTGAGTCGTCTCCAATGTTTGACTATTCCGCGACCTAGTTTCACCCCGAATCCCAGACAGATTGAACGCATCTAAAGAAGATCATGATAAAGCATACTTGACACGGGCATGGTCCCAAACAGGGGGTACCACCCAAACAACAGCCAAATAAGGATCGACGACGCAAAGGAAACAAGTTCAAAAAGAACGCTTTTATTGGTAGGAAAAACAAGCGCATCAACCCCCAAGTAATTCTGATAATGTGAAAAAAAGCGCGGGTATGTCTAATGTCAACCACACAGGGGTTTCCCGTGATCTACTCAACCGAAGTTCTACTTGCTGCCATCTCGCCACTCGGAACCATTACCAACCGGCGCAGAATCACCAGAACTCTCACCACTATTTGGTAACACGCCATCATCACTATCATCATCCTCTTCCAAGATTCTAGCCAGTTCATCCGGATCCTTCATTTTAGCATCTGAAGTGTCCACGATACCATCCTCCTGTTCCTGGAAAACCCTATCACTTTCACTCTCCAAAACCCCGTCGTCAGCGGAAACACTGATTCCTCTGGAGCCCCAATTCGATCCTGCGCGGGGTGCTGCTGGGCCATCACCGCCTAATGCCGGAGCACTCTCCTCATCATCGATGTTCCCCACAATTCTCCGGTTTCCAAAGACCTTGTTAAGAATCCACCCTTTCTGCACATCATCTGCGTCCACGATCCCGCCGTGTCGGAGCTTGACTCGTTGCCTGGAATAGTAGACCCAGAAGAAATCAATGTAAAATGCAGTTTGAATCACACCAAAGATGATGGGAATTGGTTCGGGGCCTCTACCGTGTGGTGAGATACCCCGCCATATCCAATTCAGGATGTAGAGACCCCGGTATGAACCCAAAGTAATGAGATAAAAGGAATCAATGACTGTTGGGACCGAAGTCTGGCGGAGGAGTAATAGTTGTGGGAGAACGCAGACTGATTCGAGGATAATGGAAAACACCCAAAGTATCTGCGCAGTGAGATCAAAGTTAGCCCTGCTCCCCAAATCCATGTATACGCCCCAGGTAGTACCAACCTCTTTAAAATGCCACATTTCCTTCCTCTCCAAAATCATCATAACGAACGGTGCCATAACAGCACTTCCCACCAGACAAGCCAAGCCAAACTTCCACGCCTTCTCTCTCTCACGAGTGCGGGCATAAACCCGAAGCATTATGAAGAGAATATACAACGAAGTGAAAATGTAAAATATCTTGAGGGAAAAGTTCCAGACCCAGCCCCAAGCGTATTTCTCGAAGATATCGAGGTATCGCGTTATAAAGACTAGGGCGTAAAGGGCTTGTGTAATGAGGGAGACGCCCTCGGAGCTTCGATTTCGGTGGATGGCATATATGAGGATGCATTTCGAGAGGGTGTGGGCCACGTCAGCCAGGACACGGAAGACCTGATATTGAGTGTTAGCTCTTGTTTACATGGAATGGCAGATGGGAGGGAGCATTTACATTCATCCCCATGTTGGTAGGTTGGGGTCCTTTCTGGTGTTGGTGAAGATAGCAGCGGGGGATGGATGCTGAAAGGTTTGCGGAAACTGGGGTAACGATTTGGTTCTTGGGGGTTTATTGAATCTCGAATTTGGGTTGTACTGGTGTAGCCTGGTTACATTACGCGTCGATCAATGGACAGGCTACTGCTCGTTGCCCTCAGATCATGGCACCGTATGCGCTCGCGGGTGCGTCTGAGGCTATCACGGATCTCGTGATGAACAGGGGAATAGGGGTATAGGAAGAAATGCGAAGAAGCTGGAGAGGTGCTTGAAAGATGGCTGGGATGGTGGTGTTGGTGGTGTTTGGAAGGATTGCGGTTGCCAGTGTCAAGACAAGATGTCCCTCCTTCTCAGCCACTGTGGCTTTACCACCCGAGATCTGCAACCCCAGCCAAAGTTGCTGTAAGGCGACACGGTTATAAATAAGTAAATAAGATTCTGCCACTTTCAGCCAAGTAACTTTGTCTTGACGGCATCTTCATGGATCGGCTCTCTGCGATGCGAGTATTCATGCCCCAAGCTATTTTCATTCTCGGTGTTGAGCCTTCCCGGCGCTTAATTTGGTGAAGCCATAAGCAGCCAACTCAAGTCGTCAGCAATCAGCTACCTGAGCCCTAGGCTAGGGTACCATCTTGAATCTCATGAACTCTAACCAATTTTTTTTTTCTTAGCCGACCATGACCATTGTCGTCGGAATAGCCTATCAACCTGACTTTGGATACACTTCCATTCGGCTTCTGAAGTGCGGTTCTAAGCAGAATAAATGCTCAACCCGCCGATCCGTAAACCGCTACTTCTCTTCTCTCAACCAATATCGAACCACATCGTTGGAGTAGTCTTCCAAAACGAAACCCTCTTTTCTTAGTCGATCTAAAGCCTCCAGGCACCAACTCTGACAATTCCATCTCGAGGATTCGTCTACAACTATGGGCACACCTTGAAGGATTTCTTTGAATAAAGAGAGTTTCCGAGCTGGTACAATGCCGACTTCGACGATTCCTTCTTTTGTTTGAAGATCAGCCGCTTCTTCTCCTCCGTACGAAAAACCACCGGGCATCCCTTTCACTTGGTACTCGTAACCGGTCCTCGGAGATGCGTTACTGGACTCTACGAGGAAAGACCAGTGGAGGTGCTTTTTGAGGCTATCGTCGTTCCAAACGGATCCGCGATCGTAAGTCACGATTGACAAGGAGTACGTTGTTTCCATCGTTATTTCCTGTTTTATTAGCGAATTGTGGTCTGCCTTGGGATTTTATCTTCCAGTTTAGATCCTTTTTGCAATTAGTTTTATATTTGTTGGAAGAGTTGATATTTTCAGTTATCCTTACACCCCACGTGCAGACGTGTTCGGCAGTCCGGTTAGAAACTACTCTTATTTGAGGTAGTTTTTTTCCCCAGATTCACTCACTTCGATGCCTAGCATCCCACCATTCAGCGCGATACAACCGGTTGATTGTTCCCTGTCTTACGAGTACGTACAACATCTAACCTACGTAAGCCATCCCGCCCGCGGTCTTATACGTATATTACTCTTTCCAAGCTCATTGCCAGCTTCTAGAATAAACAAATATTAAATCCCATACCCACGTCACTTGATCAAAAAGATTAGTACACAATGTCCAACTCCCACACCACCAATGCCCCCTTAAAACACGCAATAGTCATAGTCCAGGGCTCCTTCCAAACACCCCTCGTCTACGAAGTTCTCAGGAACAAACTCATCGAAAAAGGGTCTCCCACCACCCATTCAGAACTGCCAAGCTGTTCAAACACCGACCACCCGGATTTCCCTTCCGTCCGCTCAGCAGTTACGAGACTCGTCTTGTATGAGAAGAGAAGGGTGGTATTGGTGATGCATTTATACGGCGGTCTTGTAGGAAGAGAAGCTATCCCCGAGTAACTTTCGTATCAATACAGGAAAGAGAAAGGACTGGAGGGAGGGGTGATCCATTTATTCTACTTCAACGCCTTCATACTCGAGGAAGGAAATTCAGTGCTGGGTTCTTCCGGAGAATCTCCAAATAACATCATACATGTATATCCCCTCCCTCTCCCTCACCTCCTTAAACCCATGAACTTACCCCGAACAGCTAAACGGAACATTCACCCTCGCTCGCCCCCAAAAACTGCTCGAAAACGACCTCTCTGGCCCCGAAGCAGAACATTGGGCATCAAAAACCATCCCCCAATCTTATGCTATATAGAAAACGGTATTTACAAGGGCGGCGTGGAGGTATATCAAGTTTACTCATCGTCTAGGAGAGACGGATCAAGCTGCTCTAAAGGAGTATCAGGAGAGATTCGCTAAGACTGCTAGAGCAAAGATTAAGAGGTGTAGGGCAGGTTATACTCCGATATTAAGTGATTATAAAGGTTTAGCAGAGAGGATTTTAGGGGCTGTTCAGGGATTAAAAAGTGAAGGGAATAAGTAGAAAGGTCCAGGATGATGGGTGATAGGTGTAAGGGTTTGTGGTAGAAAAGGGAGTTGTTTTTGAGGGGTTAAATGAAGACTCGTCTAAAAAAGAAAGCACTATGTAAACAAGTCTGGGCCGAGAGTTGCGAACAGTAAGAGCCGTTAGTCGGTCTGACTGGGCATGGCAATGTTTGACAAAAGGTTTCAAAGACATCAAGAATAAACTTGTCCTCGATGAAGTTTTGTAATTTACTTACGATGGCTCGATTGTAATACCATGACACCGAATTCTTGGAAACGCTTTCCCCTAAGTGGACTCCTTCAAAGTTCGGCGTTCGTGATGAGCCGATGGGTTGTTGGTGTATGCTTGATGAATGAGAGATCGTGCGGCATGAAAAGATTGCTCGACAGCTTGTTGAGTGGTATAGTGAAATAAAAGGAAGATAAACATTGATCAACTTAGCGCGTAGGTTCCCTCTGAGGCTTCAACTTTCCTAGACTATTTGAAGAGGTAACGAAAGCTGGTCTATTTAAGCTTTCCTTGACTATATCTCGAAAACTCACTTTGTCTAGACATGTTTAGAAACTTATTGTAGGCGGATAAAGGGCAATTTGACATAGGGAACTAGTTTTGAATATCTTACTTCTTCTAAGTTATCTAGTATAATATTTTTTTGGTGAACTCGAACTAGGTATCTGAGGAAAAGTAGCCTCCCTCTTTCACTCAGACTTAGAACACGGTGGATGAATATAAGAGAGCGATATATTCTTTTCTTCACTGGAAAATTCCAGGAGACACTTTTCAGAAATGAGCCTACCGATTCCCTCGCATGGTCATTCTTCCAATCTGTTACTTGAACAACTTAAAGATACTATTTGTAACGAAGATTGAGGTGTAGAGTCGATGTAGTGTGCTAGCAAGGGTAGAATGCAAAGCTCCCCCACCAACCCCCTCGCTTAGCCCAGAACTCCCCATTTATGCCTACAATTCCAAAATTCCGTTCATGTTCACAAATAAGAAGGATGTCTATCACAAAACCTAGGACCTTGCTCGCTTAGCCTAGTCAATTAATATGGGAGACTTAAGCTGGTCTCGAGTATTAGCCTTGACTGTCGATTTGGAACGACAAAATTACATTCTAATCAAGTTCTATCATTGCGGTAGAAGTTGTTACGGTAAAAAAAACCTTGGTTGTTTGGTTTCTCTTCTATCTATCCGACCCGGGTAGTCCCTGTAGTAGAGGCTTCCTAGTAGCGCGGGCGGTTAGAGTTTTGCTGATTTTTTATAATTCTTACGGTATGTCGTTTAAAGACAGGGAACTTTCGAGTTGATGGCGTGCCAGCAACTGGGATCTTAGTACTTGGACTCTCAATTTATCTCCAGGTGGATTTTTGGGGGTCAAGGGTTTTGGGGTTGCTTTAGAAAGTTTCTTTGACTTTCTTGCTCGTGTCTTGCTCGTGACACATGGAATAGAAATGGGGAATCTCTTCACAGATTACATTGGAGAGTTCATAGAAATGCGAATGTAAGTTCTCGAAATTCGTTTGCCGGGATTGCCGGAATGGGAGACTGTTGGTTGACTTTATCATATCTTCTTTTGATTTTAGTAGTAAATATGGACCGAGTTTGATGGTTCTAGAAAATCGAAAGAAATAGATTTTATTAGAGGTATTGATAAAGAACCATGGAATCGATAAGATCATACCCAATCTCTCAAAGAAGTAGGTGGATAGGTCGTAATTTCTTTCCGCCTCCCAAGGAATTCGGGGTACCTATTAAGACCCATTTTTGTGAACTTCTACCATGCTTCTTGTTTTATGAGGCCACAGAAGTGGTTGTCTTTTGCTAGGCGGGTGGAAAAAGCACGATTGTGAAGATGGAGAGAGTATAGTATTCATGAATCACATTTGGGATTTCATAGAAATAGGAATGTAAAGTACTGTTATCTCATTGCTTAGAGGACTTAATTAGAAGAATCTTGGTGGAGTTGCCAGCACTCCTCTGCTTCAATGATTCTTGGCTGAGTTCTGGAATATGGAGATTGTGTAGGTTTTTTTGGGATGGTAGGAAGAAAAATAGATCTCAAGCATCTTTTCCCTCCTTGTTTAGCCACAAGTTGTTGCTTATTCCCCTTTGAATCATCAACATCAAGGCAAGGCAATTCAACTCGTATTCGGGCTGCGGCATCTGAAGCAATCTTGGGAACGTGGGCATCTCTTTGATACTCTCCCACTGCTTTACACCCTCCAACCAAAGTTTAGAAAACTCCAAGTGGGCCATGAAAACGGGTTCCAAGCCTTTGAAGGATTTTCCATTGTTTTCGTCCTCCGGATCCGTCCAATTGGGCAAGCCGTTGCGCTGACTGTCTTCATAAGCTTTACCAGAGATCCTGTCATATACTGCAAAACGTCGATTTCTTCCAAGACCACGGTCAAGGGGGTGCGTGTACACGGTGATCTTTTTGGCGTAGCTTTTTCGATATTCTTCAGCAGGAATGACAACCTCCTTGAATCCGTATTCTGCACCAGTGACATCCAGGTAATATATCTCGTGGTTCACCATTGTGATTTTCCATGCGCAATGAACGAGAACCTCGTCGTTATGCTTTACGCCATCTGGATCGATGCTATACACGTCAAGCTTGTGATTCTTGGTTTTGACGTCCACTTCCTCTATTTCCAATGCTATGCCTGTGCTAGGTTAGTGTGTGTTCACATTTTGAGGGAAACTTAGAGTCTCACCCTCCATGAATTGCTCAATGACTGGCTGCAATAAGCCCAAAGCTAGACGGGAGCTTCGATAAAATAATACCGCTAACATGACTTCCTCTTCTTCACAAAGTTCATCAGGAAAATTGAAGAGAAATTCTAACTGGTTCTCGACATTTTCGAAGTCGCCCTCATACATCAAGATATCGTTGCCTTTTCTCTCAACCTTGAGAATGACTCGATCGAAGAGCTCTTTCCGATAAATCAGCCAAAACTTTTGAAGTATTTGTCCAACTCGATACAAGCTTCTGCGGGTCCTGAGATCCTTGCATTGAATTTTGTGAGTGTCCCAGCCGGCTTTTTGGCATACAGCGGAGCAGTAGTAAGTTCCTCGGTGAAGTGGTGTTTTGCTGCAACGGGGGCAGAAAAGAGTGGCACGCTTTTCACAAACGGAACATATCTTGGATTCTGACTTGCTGGCTGCGGGAGTAGATTGGGTTGTATGTTTTTCGTTTTTCGTGTTAGAAGACATCTGCAGGTGAAGGTGAGCTTGAGAAGACATCAAGATAGGGAACAAACACACCTTGACACTCGTAGATGGCTTTAAGGAAACTCGATTTTGCGATTGATTTGAGAAAGATGACATTCGCAGAACAAAGGCTGAATTGGTCGTCGCGGAAAGAGTCGTGGGATTGTGCCACCTCCTCACAATGTGCTGGGAAGTAGGTTGAGTGTTGAGAGGGGCTGCAGGAGTGCGGAGAGGAAAGATGAAGGATTGGCTCGAGACTTGCACACTAGCTGAGCAATGGTATTCACTAATTTCTCATATTCACTACAATTGTGATGAGTCTTTGGGTTTTCAGCGAAATCTTCCACCAGGGAAGAGTGATTTCGAATCTTTGAAATGAAGCAAATCCCGCTCATTATTACTGGTCTCGAGGAGATAGTTATGGCGTGTTGATGGTTCTTAACTTTCATTTTCATGTTAACTGCCTCGTTTCTCATAGCATGTGGTTAGATGAAGAACATCTCAATTCATAGATCTATCTTCATGGTCGATCAAATCATGAAATGTGAAACTTGCCAGTTCTCACTAGGTGGCATGGTTATCCAAAGCCGAAGTACCGCTGCTCACGACTTCGATCTGGAATGCTTTATCCACCAATTATGTAATTGACCAGTTCTGTCTAGGCATACTCTAAACTTGCTATATTTGAACTTCCAAAGTTTGTTGAAATGACTCAAGTATTATACCTTTAAATTACTTGAGACTTTAACTAACTAATTTCGTCTTCTTAAATAATATGATTCAACGGCTCGATTTACTAGACTCAATACTTACTACTATACAGCAGTATTGTGGGTGGTCAATTCCGCAATTGGTGAAGCAAGAATACCAGAGCACCTTGCCAACATCACCACGAACCCCACTTCCACCTCAACCGTCTTTCACGACTATGCTTCGTCTCGCATTCGGTCTCAATCTTCTTGTGCGACAATAACCTTTCCTCAACAGCTCTTTTTGCCTTCCTTGTATGCGCGACTGCTTATGGAAGATTTCATCATCACCCGCGTCGCAACGCTTGAAATCCAATCGGGTCCAATCCAAAAATCGGTCGGTAAGTGATCTCATCACGAAAGCGGCATCCAATATCAAGGTACTGGTGGCCCTGTCTTTGATACCGCTTTTGTATCATCTTCCTGCGACAGCACGCGACTTGCTCTAACTCCCAACATTTTCCACGCTGCTAACTCGGAACTAACAGACCATTTCACGCCATCCGATCTGGCTTGCCGGTTCTCATAGCGCGCCAAAATGCCTTCGAGTGGGGGGACTACCGACCTTCCTCTAGTCGTAACAATCAAGAATGTACAATATAGCAAGAGAGTTTACAAGGATTTGAAGTTGGTTTTAAGCCCTCTTATAAACGACGATTATTCAATCATATATAAAGTAGGCTATATAGTAATTATTTATTATATAAAGGTAGCTAGAAATATATATAGATAACATCTATATAGAAAACAGGTTACTCTCTTTAGTAAGAAGATTAGTCTTATTATAAAAGAAGAAGAGAATAAGCTTACTAGAGAAGTTAATAATAAGAGTAAGAGCGCTTCTAAAGATAGGTCTTCTAGTAACTCGGAGGTCTACTTAGAAGATAAATCCTTTGACGTTCTTTCTAAGGAGTTAGAAGAAAGGCTTAGTCACTAGTGTTTTAGGTTTCTCTGTCTAATCTATTATTCTATTCTACTTTAACGATTCTTCTCCCTTCTATCTCTATTTTAAGGCTATCTCGCCTTCTCCTATTCTTAAATTCTAGCTTTCCTAGCTACTTCTATTCTATAGTACTTACTTACCTTTTATTACTAAATAGAGAGGCTAGGATAGGAAGAGTTAGGCTAGTTAATTTCGCTTAAAGTCTAGAAGGCAGGTAGAAAAGAGAGTCTAGGTCTCTAATTTCGCTTAATATCTAAAAGGTAAGTAGAAAAGAGAGTCTAGGTCTTAATTAGAACTCTTAGAAGGTTGCCTTTCTAATCCTACTCTAGCCTAGCCTTCTTTTTTTATCTACTTAGCTACTTCTATTCTGTTTTTAGAACTTTTCTAGCTACTCCTATCCTAGTTAGAGTACCTAGCCTACTAAACTTAGCCTAGCCTTAATTCTAATCTAGCCTAGCCTTTCTTATTCTTACCTAGGTAAGTAGCCTATCTTATCCTAAGTACTAGGCTAACTAAGGCGGGGAAAGCTAAAACACTGTTAGTAACAATTCTAATAGAGAATTTAATAAATCAATGAATAATTCCAAGAGCGAGCTTAAGAGCATATTAGAAGAAGCACCCGCTAATTGTAAAGAGGCTACGATATAGAGTTCTAAGGCCTTTATATACTAAGGCTAGTTAGCTCTGAGAAAAACCCAGTCTTTACGAAGATACGACTAAGGGACTAATGGATTCCCCTGCATAGCAATGTTTTGGTTTGTCTTACCTTTTAATCCTCATCTATAAGTCTCAAATACTATAACTAGCTTCTAATAGTAGTTTTAAGGATTAAGCTACTTGCGAAAAAGAACCACATTCAACTAGAGAATAAGAAAGACGGAAAAAAGTAAAGTAAACAGCCTTAAAAATAAAAAACAAAGAATGAATAATCAAGTTTACCTGAACTTGTTTCTCCAGAGCTATCAAGATAATCAAAGTAGCAAAGTAGTTATAAAATCCAAGTACAACTTCCTAGAGCGCTAGTAAAAGCTAAGAAAGGTCTCCTGAAATCCAACGTTTATTCTAGATCTAGCGTGTTCTTAGAGAAGTTAAAAGTAAGAGAAGTAACAGAGGAAATACATTTCTTTGTCGCTTACTTTATAATTCGCGGCTTATCTGTAACCGTCTACTTATAGCTAACTCGTAGCTTACTTATAAGTTATCTTTTATAGCTTACTAGATAACTAATAGCTTACTAGATAACTAAGAGTTTACTAGATAACTAATGGCTTACTAGATAAGTAATAGTTTATTCTATAAATCGTAGCTTATACGATAATTAAGAGCTTATATAATAATCTATCTCTTACTCGATACTCGATAGCTTACTCGCAACCTCGTCTCTAGCGTCTAAAGAGAATAGCAGTTACGAATTTTCTAGAAGGATTTTATATAATGTTATTCCACGACTAGAAGTCTAGAAAATAGAGCTCAAGAGCTAAACGTTCTAGATTACACTTGGTAGGAAGTTGCAGATACTAGAGAGATGGAAGGACGGAGTTACTATAGTAGTAGGATAGGATAGGATGAAGCTCCTGCGTTTATTTTCTCTCCACCTCTTGGGTAAAAGACTTTCCTATGATAGTAATAATACTCTTGATGAGATAAAAGCCTAAGATACGATCAGAAATGCCCCCCCCCCCCCAAAAAAAACGCACGCCATGACGCTTTCAAAAGGCAGAAGGCAAAATCAAAAGTCAAAAGTCAAAACATCAACTCACTCCCCTCCCCTCTCCCCCTCTAGAACCCCCTCCTACTATAATTTCAATTTCTCTCCCTACCACAACATCCCCAAAACAAAACAAGCCAAGCAAAGACACTCAAGCAAGACTCGTCCCTCCAGTCCCATACCCACTCCCACTCCCCGCCAACCCATTACTCAATCTCCTGCCCCCAGGCCCAACAGGTTCCCGCAACCCAATAGGACTACTCAACCTCCTCTCAAACCCACTTCCTTTCCGATGATCATGTCCATGTCGCGAACTACTTCCCGCCTCACTTCCATGTCCATGCCCATGCCCATGTCTATGGCCCGACCCCTCCCCACCATCCTGACTCTTCCTCGACTGAACCCTCGACATGGAATTCTCATCGATAAATTCCAACGCCTCTTCACCTTGCAACATCTCATCTCCATCCAGGATTCCCCCACGAGATTCCTCTTCGATGGTGTTGAGGAGTGTTTCCTGTTCTTCGTCGTCGGATTCCGAGGATTCCGAGTCGGAGTCTGAGGGGGCCTTGTTGAAGCCTTCCATTTCTTCGAGATACCAGATTGGTATTGCGCCTAGTGCTGCGATGGAACCTAGGAGCCACCATGGTGTGATTACGTAGCCTCTTTCGAGACCCCATGTGAAAGCAGCACCTGTATAAATCAGCAAACAGCTCATAACATGTAGAAAGAAAAGACAACGATAAAGAAAAGAAGAAGAAAACTCACCACCTAAAGCCGGACCAACAGCCCGTCCCACCGCACTGATACTAACAGCCACCCCATTCAAAGTCCCCAAAACCCTCAAACTCACCGCACTATTCGTGAGTAAAATAATACTACAAGGGAACGCGAAGATAACCGTAAAACACTTGACCACCATAATTGCAAACATGGCAGCTTGTTGGTGTGTAGAGTCTTGGATTAAGGCCGTGTAGGGAGTGAAGAAACAGATAAAAGGGAAGGTTACCGCGCATGCTTTGAAGCATTTTAGGACGCCAAAGTAGCGTGCTGTAGGCGGGAAGATGAGGAATTGGATGAAGCAGCCGCAGATGCCGTACATTGTGAAGCTGGGAGGAGTGTTAGTGAGATGGTTGGGCATGATTATAGGAAAAGGGAGAGGGAGAAGGGGCTTACAGAGTTCCAATACGACCAGATCCAAGTCCAAACCCCCCGGAAAACTTGAATGGAAGTTGGGTGTTTGAAGAATCGGGTGTCTGTCGCGGATGATGCATAAAAATGGGCAACAATTGATCATAGGCCACGGCATGGAGGGCCAACAACGTATAAGCCGCAAGATTAATGACACTTTGTTTGGTAAACACCTCTGACAACGAGGGTCTTGGTAAGACGGGTTTCTTGTCCTTGGAGTTTTTGGATGCAAATCCTTCATCATCGAACGGTTTTGAGGAATCGGAATCCTCTGCGGAGGTGGGACGAAGGAGGGAGGTTTCTTCATTAGGGGCCGAGGAGATCTGTCGATATGGTTTGCCATTTAGATGATTGAGCTTGAATATTCTCTTGAAGATGATGACGGCTTTTTTTCCGATTTCGATGCCCCAGTCTGTTTTATCGCGTTTGGTTTCGAGTGTTTCCTAGGTGGGATGTCAGCAAGGATGAAGCGACAATCTCGATGTAAACCCGAGCCATTCTCCTGTGGCGCAAAATAACCGTAATTGAGCTCTCGAAAACCCCACAGCCAGATTGCCAGATTATCCTAGATCTAGATTTACAACGGTAAGAAATCCACGCTCGCGATTATCGGCATTCTAAGGGGGTCACTCGATTACTCTACACGCGCTTCTGCAACTCACTTTAAGAAAGAATATTCCAGTTGAAATTCCCGTTAGAAAGAAGAAACTGGCAACCAAATTTGGAAGTAGGAATGGAAATTTGATCAAAAGAGTGCTATTCCCAAACAGTGCGGGCATATTTTCGGCTGGCTTTGCGAAGAAACCTCCAAATGATGGCCCGAAAATTGAACCTAGACTCCACACGAGTGGCATGATAGAGAACGCTCTGGAAATTGGTTAGCCGTTGTGTATTGGTTTATTCGCAGGAAAAGAAGAAGCCGGTAATGGCGTAGACGCTAAGAAAAGGAAATGAACGAGAAAATAAAGACTAGTGAGGTTGGGCTTTGTGGAAAGAAAAAGAACTGACCTTGGTTGAAGTTCCTTTTCGGGGACCATTTCGGCCACCATTGTTCTGATAATACCAACTACAACCAATGAGCCAAGTCGATCAGTTTGGTTGAAATCAAACATACCATTTCCATTAAAAGCACCAGAAAGGGCCCTGGCAAGAATCGCCATGGGTAACGATGATGACATGCCCCAGAATACTAGGTTGGAAAATCAGCTATATTCATGGCAAGGGATCTCTTGACGGGGATTTCCCAAACCTGGAGAACTCGAGGAGGTTGAGGATGGATGTGAGATGAGGGTTAAGGCAAAAATAGTTGATATCTACTTACATGTGCAACACATGGTTAATGTTAAACCGCAGAGAATTGAAGGCTTTCGGCCAAACTTGTCAGAAGCTCTTCCCCATAAGATTGCGGTTAAACATTGAGCAATACTGAAAACAGCCGAAGTTATACCTGCCCATTTCGCGACGTTTTTCCTTTCGACGCCAAAACTTTCTATCATCTCAGGTAGGTATGGATACACAGAAGTCAGTGCTAGGGGTTCGGCGAATCGACATATTGCTGGAGTTAAGAAAGTCAGCTGTCTGGTAGAAGGTGGGATAAAATGAGTAAATAGAGAGAGAAGGGCAATAAGACACAAGAACTGTCTGCCCGAGAATGAAAAAACGCATTTGAAAAATAGGAAAAAAACGATGTATTCTTCAGCTGAACACAGCAGTTCAATACATCGGCAGCACATGCCAAGGAAGGAATTTTGTGTATGTGACCTTCAGTGACGGCTCTACACTTCCGGAAATACCACGCTTCAACCAGATTTCAGACTTGAAACGATTGACAATGGGCGATCCTTGAGGAACATGCTATTGATGAAAGGATTGGAAATGTAAAGGAAACTCACCGAGAATTGTAAGCTGCTGGACAGGCAGTTTTGCAGGTCCACGTGATCGTCCTTTGGCCATGATTGACGACGAGATGGAAGCTTTCTCAGCCTTGAGAATCGGGGTTGTGTACCTAGGGAATATTCGGTCCAACCATGGAACGTGGGGTACTTGACGAAGCAGAGCGGAAAAATGGAAGAAGTGTTGATCTGCTATTGGAGAAGAGAGTAAAGAGGATGAGGAAAGGAGGAAGAAAAGCAAGAGAAGTGGGGAGGCAAAGTAAATGGCTGTGGAAGGCTGGCGGCAGCGGCAGCGGCAGCGGCAGCGGCGACGGCGACGGCAGCAGACCGAACCAAGGGCGCCGGACCGGGCGAGAAAGAGTGGAAAGAGAGTGGAAAGAGGGGCAACTAGCCCGTACGAGTATAGGGGTGAGCTGGCCGACTTCTACTAGTAGTAAATGTGGTAAATGCCCAGGTTGATGCCAGTCCACTAAGCCGAAGGAGACTAGTGGCGGTGAGTTTGAAGACTGAATCCTACTAAAAGCTCTGGTTTCTCCAGAGATAATTCATACAGAGCAATTGCTAGTTGTCCAGCCAGAAACTAGAAGTTCCCAAGATGGTTGCAATCTTTTTTGTGGATGTTGGTTGCTCTATGGTGATGGAGTAGGCCGATACCCGAACGGAGTGGGTGTTGGGCTCTCTGCCAATCACGGCTGCATTACTTGCCCCTCCTTTTGTGTGACCCGAGCCACAGTGGCTAATGATCTTGATTGTATTGGTCAGACGGGCCGATCTCGCAGCTGCTCCACTCACGTGCTCTTTCTTCCCCGATCTCCGACTTTTGAGTTCCGATTCTGAGACCCGAAGCTGCGACATCAAGGTTGTCTTCAAGTCTTCAAGTTGCTGCTATACACAGCTAATGGCAACACGGCACAAGTAACGATTTCAATTTTTGGAAGGGGGTTGATTCAAGACCTTCCCCATCCACCTCTCACATTTTTTTACAACATAGCAAGGTAAGAGTCTATATCATTTGGTTCATGGAAAAGCGCCCCTCTTCTAGCCTCCCAGTGTCTCACCACCCCACTCTTCTCCAACATCCTCAACACCTCAACACCTGCAGACTAGGACGGGAACCTCCCGTTACGGGCAACTTGCATATCCTCCCATCCCACTCTCACGAAGCTTAATAGCTATTAGCCATCTACTTGTCTACTTGTACACCCAGAGATTGCATCATGTTGACGATATAGCGAATCAAGTTGGCCTCATCGACCTAAAGTGGGTTGCTTTGAGCTCAAGCGAGCACAACAGGTCCCTATCTCATGTCGTGATTTGACCTCATCTTTCCCTCAACCTCTTCTACCATTCTTCTTCTCTCTTCAATCCAACTCGAATGGTCTCACCAATTCGTTTCCATTGCTGACAACATCATGGGTAGCTTCGAGGAGGAAAAGAAGATGGCGAGCGAACGAACACCCCTCATTACCACCGTCCGGGTCGGTTCACCTTCACCGAGACCAAGATACTCGCATAGCCTCATTCGTCGATTTTGCACAATTGCTTTGTGCTCGTCGTTGATCGCCCTCGTCGTCCTATTTCTCTTACCTGTGAGCTTGCTTCCCAGGCATCACCCACGACCTCCTCACCACCACCACCCCTCTCCTCCCGACCATACCCCAAACGCACTCTCCTTCGAAGAGCTCCAAAACATTCTCATCGAAACCCCCAAAGAAGAAAAGGCACAAGAATGGAGTAGATACTACACCTCTGGTCCACATCTAGCGGGCAAGAACTACAGCCAGGTGCTGTGGACTCAGGAAAGATGGCAGGAGTTTGGCATTCAGGCCGATATTGCTACATACGATGTTTACATCAACTATCCACTTGGTCATCGACTAGCTTTGTACAAGAAGAATAAGCTCGAATTTGAGGCAAGCTTGGAGGAAGATGTACTGGAAGAGGACCCAACCACTGGATTGGAGAACCGCATCCCAACATTTCATGGATACTCTGCTAGTGGAAATGTTACAGGCTCCTATGTTTATGTCAACTACGGAACATATCAGGATTTTGAGGATCTCATCAAATTGAACGTCTCCTTGGAGGGCAAGATCGCCATCGCAAGATATGGTGGAATCTTTAGAGGGCTCAAGATCAAGCGTGCTCAAGAATTGGGAATGATTGGTGCTGCGCTCTACTCCGACCCTGGAGATGACGGAGAAGTTACAGAGGAGAACGGTGTAAAGCCATACCCCGAAGGACCTGCGAGAAATCCAAGCAGTGTGCAGAGAGGTAGTGCTCAATTTTTGAGTATCGCACCAGGTGATCCTACCACACCTGGATATCCCTCCAAGCCTGGGGTTCCACGCGAGCCAGTCGAGGGCAAAATTCCCTCGATTCCTTCCATTCCAATTTCTTATGTGGACGCATTGCCAATTCTCACTGCTCTCAATGGCCATGGCCCTGCAGCAAAGGACTTGAATAAGTATTGGAACAAGAACTTAGGATTGAAGTACAAGGGCGTGGAATACAACATTGGGCCTTCTCCAGACAATTCGGTCTTGAACCTGGTCAATGAGCAGGAATATGTTACCACACCTCTGTGGAACGTCATTGGTACAATCAACGGAACATTGACTGACGAGGTCATTGTAATTGGAAACCATCGTGATGCTTGGATTGCTGGAGGTGCTGGAGAGTAAGTTTGTCTTTTGTTTCCTCTTTTTCTCGGGAATTTTCAAATTAATTCTTTCGGGTTTGATGACTGATTCTCGTTTGCTTCTAGTCCAAATAGTGGTTCTGCGGCACTCAACGAGGTGATTCGCTCCTTTGGCGTGGCTGTCTCGAAAGGATGGAAGCCTCTTCGCACGATTGTATTCGCCAGTTGGGACGGCGAAGAATATGGACTTATTGGATCTACCGAATGGGTTGAGGAATACCTACCATGGTTGCGGCATGCAAACGTGGCTTACGTCAACGTTGATGTCGCCACAACTGGACCTATATTCAAAGCTGCAGCAAGCCCTCTTTTGAATAATCTCATCTATGGGGTTGCCGACTTGATCCAATCACCCAACCAGACAATTCCTGGTCAAACTATTGGAGACTTGTGGGACAAGAAAATCAGCACCATGGGAAGCGGAAGTGATTTTACGGCATTTCAAGATTTCGCCGGAATTCCTTCCATCGACATGGGTTTCACGACTGACCCCGGCGCGCCAGTGTACCAATACCACTCCAACTACGATTCCTTCTATTGGATGAACACCTATGGAGGTTTGTCCTATCTTCTATCCTCCTGTTTGAATTGAACTAACCGTTTTAGATCCTGGATTCCACTATCATGCTGCTGTAGCCAAACTTTGGGCAGTGTTTACCGCCAAGCTCGCAGAAGCGCCTGTCATCCCATTGAATGCCACTGATTATGCAGTTGCAATTGATGGATATATTTCACAAGTGGAGTCGAAGCTCGGGGCATTGGTGACTGGACAATCAACAGAAGAGGAAGACTTGGAAGCTCGTGAACGACCGACTCCCGAGGCACCCAAGGGGGATGTAGAGAAACTCAAGCTCTCATTCGTTGGCTTGCACAAGGCCGCACGCAAGTTGAAGGAGGCTGCTCAAGCTCATGGTAAGCTATATTTTTTTTCCTTGAGGCTCCCACTGCCGATCTCAGTAGTTGAAAAACGACTTATACAAATACTCGTTGCTAACTTATCGTAGATTCATGGGCCGCAGAGCTCGCCGAGGAAGCTGGCACTGATCTTCCATGGTGGAAGTGGATCTCCAAGATCAAGCTCATCATCCACATTCGACGTGTAAACGAAAAGTACAAATACCTCGAGAGAAAATTCCTATACGAAGAGGGACTCGAAGGGCGATCATGGTTCAAGCATGTTATCTTCGCTCCGGGATTATGGACAGGATATGCTGGTGCTGTTTTCCCTGGTTTGGTGGAAGCTATTGATGAGCAAGATTTCGGCAAGGCGCACAAGTGGGTGGGGATCATCGAGGGCCGGATTTGGAAAGCGTATGGCAGTCTGAAGTAATTTTCTGGATTGGGACCTTTGGTGGTAAGCTTGTCTGGGCATTACGAGGCGTTGCTCGTGGCATCTCTCGAGATGAGTAGAGGGCCGAGGATGGGCTTGGGTATAAATGCGAGGGGCGGTTATAAATCGTATCCAGTTTTCTTCCTCTTTTAGGAATCGAATGAAATGAATCTAAATGGGTGGGTGTATCAGAAGGTGGAATGCTAAAAACTGTAGGGGTTTTTTATTCTTTTTCCTTTTCCGGGCATCCTTTGATAGTTAATTAGGTGCTCCTCCCTCGCGCCTTGTTAATTTTTTTATTATATTTGTTTTGGCTCCATGCGAAGCAAGAAGTATGGCCACAGCATATTTTTATTTAATACCTCTGGTTGAGACTTAAGCTCACGAAGCAACCCGTGGTCATAGGGCCGTCTTTAGTCGCGCCTTCCTCAACTACCCCTAAGATACCTTACGCACCATAAGGTACTTTTTCTGCGGGACCCAGAAGCTCTTCCAAACTTCCATTCTTCGTTCTCAGGCTACTCCTTCCCTTTCCTAACTTAAAGAGTGTAAAGAGTAGTTACCCTAGTTTATATTTCCATGAGATCTTAACCTCTACTTGTCTTTCATTTCCTACTACCATCGACTATAGAGCTACCTACCTTGAGACCAGGTTACCTCTCCTACGCGTTCCTTCCTTTTCTAGAAGCTTTAAGAGGCGCTACTTCTTTGTCTCGCCTCGACTCGGCATCGTGCCATCGTTGGCTTCTTTGCTGAACCATAACCTCAGTTATTCTTATTAAATTAAGGTTATTTATATAGACTCCTAATACTAAGTGTTATATCACCGACTCTAAGATGCGTAATAGAGTAGTAGCTAAGGTATCGACTCTATTAAAGTTAAAACCCTATTCTAAGAACTCGCCTATATCTATTCTTCTAGTTAATAACCACCTCACTCTAGATAAAGTAGTAATAAGAGATAAAGACCCTAGAAATACTCTTATTAAAGTAGATAATAATAATATTAATATAGTATAACTACTAAGAAAGAAAGCTAAGCTCTTAATATTCGTTACTCTTCTCTTAGTAGTATTTTTTCCGACTTATAATAACTAGTGCTTTTATAAGGCCGCCTTCTTAATCCTTCTCTTACTACTCTTGAAAATCATAGTTAGAACTAAAGAAAATAAAAAAGTTCTTTATATTAAGAAAGAGTCTATATATCTAAAGTTAAAGTTAATTTAAGAGTTCTATTCTAGAAAAAAGAAGCTAAGAAAGAATAAAAACTAGTTAGTTCTTATAGATATTATTAAATAACTAGAGGTCTTTGTAATTTTCTTTATATAGGTTACAACTAGTAATATTAACTATATAAAGAGATTAATAAAGCTTATAATTTTTAAGAATAAAAGCACTTCTTTGAAATATACTTCTAATTTATTTCCTTCTTTAAAATAGATATCTATACTTTTTATAATTAGCTACTCTTCTCTTTTTACTCTTTTTAAGTAGAGAAAGAGGATAAATAGATAGAGCTAACTATAACTATAGATAGCGTAGAAGCGCGGAAAAAAAGATTTAAAGAACTAGTTTAATATTAGATCTTAAGCCTCTACTTATAAGCTAAGGAATTTTAAAATATAGTTAATAATAAGTTACTAGAGTTAATAAGATATTAATATCTTTCTATTAATAAAGGAGAGATAAGAAATACCTATTCTAATATTTAATATATATTTCTATTATATCTTCTCTTTTCTATAGTACTAGTTTTATATACTCTTTTGATTTATTTCTCTATTTCTAAAAATACTACTTCTTACTTTTTAATTCTCTATCTTTTACTCTATTTTCTCTCTCTTTTTCTCTCTAACTTACTAATTACTTTTCTTAGTTATAAATTAAATATATTAATAAACTCTATTCTTCTTCTCTTTCTAGCTACTAAGCTGCGATTACTATACTATCTTAGTATATATAAGGACTTTTATTATAATTATATATAAGAAGACAGATATAGAGAAGAAATCCTTAGATAACCTACTAATATATATAATAAGATAGCTTTAGAATAAGAATTATTAGAGAAAGTTACTTTAAGAAAGAGAGAAGAGGTATTATTACTATATTATAAAGTATACTAGTAGAAATACTAGAGTAGGTAATAAGATATAATAGCACGTTATTCTAAATTACTAGTATTTATAAAACTGCTAATATCTTTAATATCTTAGAGCTAAGTTTTATAATTAATCTAATACTTATATAATAGAAGATGTTAAAGAGATTAAGGTTTAGATATTATATATTTAGCTTTAAAGCCTTATATATTTAGCTTTAAAGCTCTTATTATTTTATTATCTATATTAAAAAGAGTTCGGTTATTATTATTATTAGGACTTAGTAGTCTCTAACCTCTTATATATAGATGTTTATACTCGGTATAGAAGAGAGATAGTTTTTCCTTTTATTCTATATTAGAGCTTAGTATTTATATATATTATTCTATTAAACGTACTTCTATATACCTCTTCTATAGTAGTATATATTTCGTGCTATTATAATTACTTCTTACTTTTTAATTATCTATTTTTAATTTATTTTCTCTCTCTCTTTCTCTCTAACTTATTAACTACTTTTCTTAGTTATAAACTAAATATATTAATAAACACTATTCTTCTTCTCTCTCTAGCTACTAATCCGTGATTACTATACTATCTTAGTATATACGAGGACTTTTATTATAATTATATATAAGAAGATAGATATAGAGAAGGAATTCTTAGATAACCTACTAATATATATATTAAAATAAGTTTAGAATAAGAATTAATAGAGGAAGCTACTTTAAGAAAGAGAGAAGAGGTATTATTACTATACTATAGAAGTAGTTACTATACTTATAAAGTATACTAGTAGAAATACTAAAGTAGGTAATAAGAAATAATTACTATCTATAGTAATAATACTTAAATAATAGAGACTAAAATAGTATAGAGAATAGTATAGTTTTCCTAGTTTTTATCTAGTTTTAAATATACTAAACTATACTATAGTTTTAGTACTATTAGTAGAACTAAGTAATAAATTAATAAAACTAACTATATAAACTATTATAGTTTTAAAAACTATAAGTAAAAAGAGCTACTATTTTTAATCTAAAAGTAGCTCTTTAGTAGTAACTAAAGTATTAACCTCTCTTATAATTCTCTTATTATTCTTCTTCTCTAATACTTTAATCTCTCTTTTAACCTTTATTATAGTATCTTCTATATTAAGTAAACTAAACTAAGACTTTAGATATATAAGAGCTTTTATTAAGAGTATACTAAGATAGTTCTAATAATTAGTAATTATAATTTTAGTACTAGAGAAGAGTCGCTCTAGCCTAGTAGACATAGCAGGTATTAAGAGTATATTAAGAGCTATTTAAGAGAGATTTAGATACTACTTTTATTAGATAGGCTTAGGCTACTATTTAATAGGATTTAAATATATTAGTATAATAAGAGAGATATAATAGTGCTTATACTCGTTAGTAGTAGATATACTATCGATCTTATTAAAAGTAGTATAAAGGAATAAGGAAAAGAGGTTATTATTATCTTTTAAAGTAGTAGTAGTAGTAGTAAGATTATTAAGTAATACTAAGGTTATTAGACGATATTCTTTCTAGAGATTAAGTACTAAACCTCTAATAGAGTCTTAAAGAGCTCTTTTCTAATTCTTATTAATAGACTACTATTTAAAGCGTAGATTTAATATAAGTGCTATAGTATATACTAGTAAATTATTAGATAATTAATAATATTTAGTTAGCTTCTCCTAGTCTAAATTAAATAGTTATAAGAGTATAAGATCTTTTATAAATATTCTTTTACTACGCTTAAAAGCTAAGAGATAATAATCTATTATAATAAGTGCTTTTAAAAGTATTAAATAATCTAAGTTAAGTGTTTTAGTAGTATACTTAAATTACTTTAGAAACTTATATATAATATATATAATATATTAATTATTATTAGAGAGTATATTATCTTTATTATACTTAAAGTCTTCTTTCTTTTTAGAAGGAAAGTGCTTAAAGTAAAGACGTATATTGTTTTTATAAATAAGTGTACTATCTAATATATTATACTAAGAATTCTACTACGTACTATTATCTCTTTTAAGTTTTAATTCTATAATCTTTTTATATACTATAAGCTATTAAATACTTCTTTAAATATATACTATAATATTATAAAGTTTACTAAGAGGTTTAATTTTATACTAATTTTTAATATAATCTATTATTACTTAAAATACTAAAGGTTAATCGATATTTTTATAATCGAGAGTATCTTTAGTTCTATAAAAGAGGAAGGACTAGATAGTAAGGTTAATAATATAACCTATATAACGTATTTAATACTTAAGAGTAGTATAATTTAGAATTCTATATTTAAGATATATTTCTAAAAGATTAGTAAAGGTATTAAATAGAGTAAAAGAAGTATATACTTAACTATAAGAACTCTATTATTATATTATTATTTAAAGTATTATTTATTTAAAAGTATTCTAAATTTTATATAAAACTCTGATTTTCTAAAACCTTAATAATCGCCTTCTTAAGATACTTACTTATATATAAGCTTTTAACTTCTTTAAAAGCTAATACTACTAATTAAGGCTTTCTATCTACCTTTATAAAATACGCTAGTATACTAAATATTCTAAGAGTATTTAGTAAGCTCTAGAGGTTATATAAGATATAGATCTTTAAGAGTATACTATTAAGTAAATAGCGGATTTAAACTTTTTATATATTATATTAGTTTTAGATCTATCTATAAATTACATAATATATAAGTAGAAGCTAAACTAGTATATTAGAATTAAGATAGTATAAGAAGGCTTTAATCTTAGAAACCTCTATTAGCTTAAAAGCTAGAGAGTATACTTATATCTAGAGATATTTAAGTACTTTTAGATTAAGTAAGATACTATTACTATAGCTAATTCAACGTTGCTAAACTTTAATTAGGTGTTTTTATATAATTCTAGTACTAGATAAGACTTAATACTATTATATATAATACTTATAATCCTAGAAGTCCTTTTTCGTCGTTTAATATATATATTTAGTATTAATATCTACTAAGAGTATATAGTTCTATACCTAAGAGTATTATTACTCTATAGTTAACTTTTATATATATTTATACTTTGAACTAGTAGATAAACTAGAGGAAACTAAATAAGACAAGTTAGTAGAAGAAGACTTACTAAGTATATATAAAAGTGCTTATTCCTAGTCTATATCTTTATCTCCTAGTTCGTTATTTAGAATAGCTACTTCTTTAGTAATAGCGGCGGCCTAGGCCTTAGTTTAGGTAGGAGTAAAGGATATAAGAGGTTAGCGTGTCTTTAGTATAGGTTTAGAAACTCTTACTAACTTTCTAGAGAGTGTCTAAGCTTCTTTTAGTAATATATTAATATTATTATTATTATTTTAATAATAGTATTACTAACGTTTAAAGTTTATTATAAGATAGATAGTAGGAGCTTAGCTAATAGAAAGCCTAGAAACTACTAAAATATAGCTTAAAAGAGTTTAGTTTTCCTCTTTTCTAGACTTCTTAAATCTTAAACTTTCCTAGAAACCTAGCTAAAACTATAAAATTTTAATATATTATTATATATTTTATATAATATTAAAAAGCTACTTAGTTTATAAAACTACGTAGTTTTACTATATAGAACTATACTAACTATAGTTTTAGATAAGTAATTTAAAACTAAGTAAAATTTACTAAAACTAACTATATAGTAAGTTAGTATATTTAGTTCTTTAAAAACTATACGTATTCTCTATACTAGACTAAAAAAATATAAAATAATATTTACAGGAATAATTTAATATAGTATTTATAGAGATTTTTATAAAACTAGCTAATTTAATTACTTATATATATATCTCTACTATAGCTTTTCTTATTATACTAACCTAGAAATAGAAATAGAGAAGGTTTATCAAATATAGATACTTTATAAGAAATTATTAAAAGAAGGTTATAAACTTAAAAGAGTATACTATCTTATAACTTATTAAACCTCTTCTAAGAAAATCGTAAAAATAAATAGAAAATATAAGAGAGTTTATTAGCTTCTAATTTAAGTCTTTAGATTAAAGTTTTAGAATCTTTCTTAGTAGTAGTTAGAGTTATAGTTATAGTTATAGTTTCGTTAAGGTTTTTCCGAGAGTAAGTAGTTTAGATAGATTATAAGTTAAAATATAGAGATTTATTAAGAGAGAGTACTATTAGAAGTATAGTAGATAGATAGGTAGGTATTTTTAGAAAATAAGTCATACTGAACTTAGTATATAATTTAGTCTATATTCGGAATTAGAAATAAATTAGCGCGCTCGGCTTCGCTCGGTATTATCTCTCTCTTAGAAATAGTAAATATTACTATTAAATTAAATTAAAGTAAGTTTTTCTAAGCTTAGAAAGAGTTAGCTTAGCTTAGCTTAGCTTAGCTTAGATATAATAAGATCTTTAGAAATCTAAAGTCTGAAATCTATTTCTTAGAAATTTAAGCTTAAGATATTTAACTTAGAAAAACTTTAGAAATTAGTTAGAGAATTAGTTAGTTATTTAAAAGAAAGTGTTATATCTTTAATAATTTTTTTTTTTAGAAATAGTACTAGATAGTATATTACTTAGAATTACTTTATAATATAGAATCAATATATAAGCTCTTAGAAATATTCTAGAAATCTTTTTCTTAGTTATAAATATTATCTTCTATAGATAGTTAGTTTAGAGTTACTTTACTATATAGTATTTAGAAATAATCTCTTAGAAATAATAGCTTAGAAAATATCTCTTAAAGTTATTTTATAAATAGATAGTTTAAAGGAATTTGTTAAAAGATAGCTAGCTAAGAACTACTTCTCTAAGAATTAGTATATTTCAAGAATATTAATTTAGAAGTACTATCTTAAAATTAGTTATTTTATATAGATATATTAATTTAAACAAGTACGAGTTATAGAAAAACTAGATTGTAATATTATAACTATCTCTTCTAAAGATATAACGACACGAAATATATACGACTATTAAAGAGATATATAGAAGTGTATTTAAAAGAATAATATAAATAGATACTAGGTACTAATATAGAAGAAAAGACTAAAATTAGTCTTCTCTTATTCTAAATAAGAGTATCTATATATAAGAGATTAGATATAATAAATTAGAAATAGTAGTATTTATATTTAAAATAGATAGTATTTCTATTAGAAATATAAAAGTAGTATTTATATTAGTATATATATATTTTAAGAGTATTAATAAGCTTATTTTAGTCTTATTTTTAGGACTATTTTTACTTAGAGAAGGTTTATATATACTTAGTTACTATTTACTATTTTTAAGTAGAGATTTATCTAAAAAGAGTAGATAATAACTAATAGATATACTACTATTTCGCTTATAAAGATACTACTATTTTACTTATATTTAATAAATAACGAATATACTAAAAAACGTACTAGAAGCGTATAAAATGTACTATTTCTATTAGAAATAAATTAATTAGATAGTATTTCTATCTTTAATAATTAAAAAAGTAGTATCTATATTAATTACTATAATATTATAATAAGTAAGCTAATACTATATTAGATTTCTAAGAATAACTAATAATATGACTTTTATTAGTAGAAAATCTTTAATCTAGAGAAAAATAGTTCTTCTAGTTATAATCTAATAGAATATATAGTCTTAAATAAAAAATAAAGTTATATATTTTATATAATAATTTCTAATTATTAAAACCTTTAAGAGACTAATTCTCTAAATTAAGAGTTCTATAATAGCTTTTTAATATAATAAAGTAAGTTTCAAGTAGTAAATATCAGTTATATAGTATTTATCTAATACTATAAAGCTTATTATTAAAAACTTAATATTTATTAATAATTGTTAATCTTTTAATAATAATATTTATATTAGATAGGAGTAGTCTAGTAATAATTAACGATATATATCGCGATATTTAGAATAAATATTATATTAGTATCTAGGTCTAACTTTTACTTTCTATAACTTATTTATAGTAAAGCTTCGTATATAGTCGCCCGTACGCTTTTCTATACTAAAGGTTATTCTAAATAAGACCTTTTATTTACTTAACCTTTTAGATAAATAAGATCTAAATTTTAAAAGTAAGACTATTTCAAAGAATTAATTAGTACTTCTCTAAGATTAAACTACTAAGAAAGTACTATATAAGAAGTTATATAAGGTTTAAATAGAGTTAGAAAATCAATAGAATGTACTAAAATTAGACGATATATAGTATATTATAAAATACTACTTAGTCTATTTTATATATAATAATTAAGAAATTTGACTATAAAGAGTAGTAAGAGTATAAGATATAGATATCTCAAACTCAAAGAGTCGTCTCTAATAAAATATATAAGGTAATTTAAGTATTCTTTATAATAGAGTTTTAAAAAGGTAATTTTTGGTGTAAAAAAGAGGTCGAGCGAAAATCGGCGAAACCCTACTATAGATTAATTAATATAGATGAGATTCAGCGAGAAATAAGATAGAACTGCTATGTATGATGCAGTGCTCAGGTGCTTTCGGAGAATGGAATCACTCGGATGTCGTTCGGACAATAAGGTTCTGTTGCTCTATTCCCCCCTTCCGATGCTAGCTTAATAGCTTAATTGATATACGTTTATGTTGTAAATGTATAGATGGTCTTAAGCTTGCTGATTGGTAGTATACTAGAGCGACTTAGCTCTTATTTTGACAATTTTGATGTTAGTCACTCGCGAGCTGGCGAAATGTTTACTGGTTACAATCACAAGCCTCGAGCATGAGCCTTTTTTTCATAAGGGAATTAACATTGATAATAAAACAAGAATCTATCTAAATACTCCACCCCAAACAAAATTCTAACACCCCGTTACAAAATCCCAAATCCTGTCCCAAGACCATAAAACCAGCCAAGCGAGTGTGTATATCCCCATTCATCTCCAGTTTACATTGAATCGTTAACAAAAAATCTCTCTCATATTCATGAGATATACCCATCACCAATGCAGTTCTTAAGAGGATACTCCTTTCCAATACAAATACCAATAGTGCCATCAACCCAGCTCAAACCTCCATATGCCTTGGAAGTGTAAGAATCACTGACATATGTAGTTTTCGTACCCACATCCCCAACACAACCGCTCATCGCATATCCGGTGTGTCGGGTAGTGTATGGGTTACTAACGACAGCACCATAGTACCCAGCAGGAATGGGAAATGTGTATGCAGCAGCATAAGTGGAAGTCCAAGATTGAGAAGTTTGAATTCCAAAACTGACACCCAGGACTCCTTCGAAGAAAGAGCCGGATAAGCCGGCTGAGACGGTAATGGAGTTGGAGATTTGATAGCCCGCTGTTACTGCTACACTTGCGTCGCTGGTTCCAGCTTTGATGACTGAGGACATGGGGACGTCCCAATTGAGAAAATTTTGCACTGGGTCGTTGTACACGATGTCTCGAGATTTGCAGTCTCGCTTGGTGAGAGGCGTGGTTTTGTTCCCGGTGGTGATGGAGCGGGTGAGGTTTGCTGGTGGTAGTAAAGCTGCGTTGTCGGCAAGGTAGGCGGCTTTGTTTACGACTTGGACTTCGCCATTTACCACGACGAGGAGTTCGTCGACAGCCAAGGCGCGAGGAATGACTGCGCTGGCGGAGATGAGAGTGCTTGCGAGAACAACGCTCATGAGTGGTGTGAAAAGCATGATTGAAGCGGTGATTAAGATGTTTTTGATGGAGAAGATGTAGCAAGTAATTGTGTAAGTGAGTGGGATGTAGCGAAAGTGGATACCGTGAAGGTATTAATCACAAGAAAGAGTGACTGAGGAAGCGAGTGTGGTAAACGAAAGTGTTTATTGTGGTGATGAGCCGAAATATTTTTGATGGTAATGAGCACGACTTATACCTTCGTGAAGATAGCTATTTTTAACTTATCGTCAGATTGATACCACGTCAGTTGCATGGACCACTGTCCATCATGAGTTTGTTTCCCCAAAGCCAAGATGCATTCCCAAAAAGTGAAAGTGTTCATCTCGTATCTTGCGTCGTCACTCGATAATCATATCATATAGTACAGACCAGGGTCCAACTCAGAAAAACCCCCGATATCACCATCTTATCGAGCCAGAAACTCACAGAACTAAGCAAAAAAAGGATCAAAAGGAAAATCGGAGTCCGAATCCGGAGAATCCCCATGTATCTGAAACAACATTTTCCCAACATTCAACTACACCTCATTACCCAACTCCCCATCAGGAAACTCTCGGATCAAACCAAGCACCAGGTCTCCCCACGATCGCGCACACACACGATTCAGATAAGCGAACTCGCGTGAACCTCATCTCATCGTGAAAAGTTAATATTATGGGCCACGATGTTTCAGACTCTTCTATTATGGAACGTGCCCCTATTTAGGTGGGGGGGATTAGGGCTGTATACCTTGGCTCAGCCTCGAAAATGGAGACGGGAATATACTCAAGTCCGATTTTTTATTTCCAAGAGTTTATTTATGGAGTGGTTATAGGCACTGAATTCATTTTTAGATGTACTTCGTAATACGGGAGCTTTGATGATGCGCTTTCTACGCCGCGCGGTGAAGTTGGTGAACTGGAGGTTCCTGTTGGGCTTGGCTGGGTATTTGGCGGGCTGTAGGTATTTCCGTATTTCCGGTGTGCATGGCTTGTAATTTGGAAGAGCGTTTCTATGATACTCTTGAGGCATGAGGTGATATCGAGATGCATCGAGATCTGATATCTAAGAAATATATATCTTGTTGCCATCCCAAGTTTCAGTATCATCATTCAATCATAACCACACTCATTCATTCTTTGAGAACCACCACACTCGCTTTTTGCTTTCAAATAAGCACTCATTATATACACACACTCGCTCAGCAAAATACTCCTTTACAACTTAACTCGTTACTTCAACACATTCTTCAAAATGCAATTCCCAACACTCTTAGTCATCGCGGCTTTGACTACTGGGTAATTTTCTCTTCCTTCACCGTTCCAAGAAATATACTGACACCCCAACAGAGTATTTGCAGATCTTCACATTAAAGCTGTTTGCGTTGATTACCCTGGAGACGCAGTAAGTTACATCCATCCCCAACCTCGCTTTCTCTCTTCTCCCACCAGAAATTTACAACTCTAACACCACATCTAGGCAATTTACAACGAAGCAGCAACTCGCGCAGCCTATGAAGCATATAAAAACCGCAACACCAGAGATAACCAATAGGATCAATGCTCCGATTACACATACGTAGACTCCGAACCTCCGCATTGCGAGTCTGCGGGATAGCATCTCGGAGGTGACCAGGTGAGTTTTCCCTTTTCAACAAATCTCTATAAAGCAGTGGGCTAACGCGAAATAGATTAATAAATACTGTCAAGCAGCCGGTGCCAATAAAGCTCTTACATAAGTAGTTCTCCTGTTGAGGGCTTGATTTTAGTTATTACTCGTAGACAAGGACGGGAAAGGAATAATAAACGATAGAAAGGTCTGCTAGAGTTTTATATGGCGTATCAGGGCTTAGACAACGGAGGAGGGGGAGGTTTTAGTTTTGAGTAATTTCATATTTTTCTCTCTCAGCTAGCTGAAGACCATTTAAATAACGTCATAAGTTAATCCTTTCATGTTCTAGTTTCCGATTTTTCGGGGTAGTTCTTGTATCATGAATCCAAGGAGCAAAATGATGATTAGGCCTTTCCAACCTCCGTTTAGATAGTATAATCAATAGTAGAGCGTAGTACGAAATAATGAGGTAGAGGAGGGGGGGTACAAGAAAGGGGGCTAGGAGAAAGAGAAAGGCTTAAAAGAGGGGTGGAAATAGCTTCACTTTTTTCAAAGATATATATATACATACACCATAGCTTTGAAAAGCTACATGTATCTTTGCTTGTTAACCAAAAATTCAAACATACGCGTAAACCACATGGTATACAGATATATCTCATATACTAGTACACACATGAGTAGAAACAACAAGCAATAAATAGATTCCTACGCATCATAGGCTCGGCGGCAAAAAAAGTTCCCCATAGCCTACCAATTGGGGGAGGCAAGGGCTACAGAGTCTTAAAGAAGTCGACTTCGACGTTTAAAATACCCGATGTTCGACTTGGAACTCCGGGCGAGTAATTATCAGTTTATCCAATCACAGTGCTAACTGAAATCAAAGAACTACTCCATCAAAATGATTGTTGCAGGGTGCGGCCTTCCTGGGACCATGATGGTATACCAAATCCAAAAGAGATACACGAATATGGACTTGACATCATTCAACAAGGAGGCGGATCGCGGAGGCATCTGGTATGCCAAGCGGTATCCAGGCGCCGGTTGTGTTATCCCCTCGTAGGTACTTTATACTCGTAAACCCTTGCCCTCAATATAGATTAGCCACTACACTATTCCCGTTATTTGGACGTAAAAAAGTACTCCAAGTAATTGATTTTCTTTCCCGCGAAGAAAATGTAATATTCCGATTCTACCAGAGTTTACAAGGGTTATATAAGACGTATACATTCCAACTCACTCGTTACCAAGACAGAGTAACTTGGTGATCTCTCTTGCCCGCCAGTGCCTATGTTGTCCCGGCCATAAATCCAGAGCGATGGTATCAAAAGCCTCTCCCCCTGTGCTAACTCGACGGGTGCGTTTAACGAGCATGTCCAGGGGCATTTACCAAGCGGTATCAAAGTTGTCAGAGTTGATAGGAGAGCGAGGAAGGGAAAAGGTAGAGTCTCGCTTCACAGAGGTGGTCAAGTAGGGAGGGTTTTACACCGAGGGCTTTCGTGAGAATACGTGTGCGGGTTTTGTTAGGAAATGGGTTCAGCTGGTTAGAGAGGATCAAGGAGGGGGAGGGGGATTCGGTACCTCGTAAGGGAGCTGTCTCGTAACAGCGCGCATAGACCCCGCGTAACCCCCCCCCCCACGTCAACCTTAGAACCGGGAACCCGACTTCTCAACTTCAACTTATTTCAAGATCGACAACCTCAATTCGTCGGAGCTCTTGCCTTTAGAGTTCAAGCATCTCGAAAACTTCATCGACATGGCTTCTCTCGAATCCAACAAGGCCGCTTCTTCCTCGCAACCACTTACACAGTACGCGAATACTAACGCGTTTTATTTTGCTACTAGGCTAACTAGTATTCAGGTCTCCGCTACCACACCACACGTTGGTCAACATCCGGGTTGTTAAAGCCGGCAACGGGTATTTCAATTCACTCGGTCCTCGGCGTACACATCAACCCACTCATTTAGAATCAACCCTCGTTCTCGCAACCCACACGCCAAAGATCGCACTCCTCTCTTCCACACTTGCGATACCTCTGTCAACTAGGTCCTCTTTAGCAGAAGACCTCAAGTATTAGCACAGCTACAGCCATGTCTTCAACACGACCAAAGAAGAAACTCAAGATATCCAGGTTCGTGATTTCCCTCTAGACTTGAGCGTGTTCGGTTACTTACGCTTCATTAGAGAAGGTTTATCAGAACCACCTCTGAAGATTATCGTCGGAACAAATAACCAGCGTACTTTCTACGTCAACAAAGCCGTCATTTACTCGCTCTCAGATTTCTTTACTGCCGCCTATAAGAAGGAATGGGTTAGCGGGCAGACGAATACCGTGACACTTACCAAAGAAGATCCCGCAGCGTTTGCACTATTCGTTGCTTAGATTTTGACTAGATCTTTTAACAGTACAGAGGAACTCCCAGAAGTGACGACCCTAACTACAAGGCGAAAGCGCATCTTATCATAGAGCGTCGCGCCCGACGACTTATTCCCTACATTAGACTAGCCGATCTGATTCTATGCCATGAATTTCATAATACTATTATAGATGAGATTCTACGCCTCGCAGATATGATACAAGAACTCCAAGTATGTCTACTGAGTAGCAGAAAGGCTATAAGATTAGTCTACCAACATTCACAGGCGGGTTCTAAGTTAAGGCAATTCCATACTAATATCTGCTTTACTATCACCAAGGACACCATAGATGCTCTGATTCGAAATTGCTCGGATCATGCTGAGTTTCTGTCTGACTTCCTCTCCGTAACCTATAAACGCCTCAAAGAAAACGATCAAACATTGCCAAAGTTTCCATTATCGGCGTCGCCATACAAGTATCACATTCACCCGGATCAACCCGAGACATACACATGTGCAACTCCAACCTCCAAGATAACATAAGAGCAGACTACTAGGAGGCTTTTCAAATGGATTTATATAGTGCAAAGAAGGGATGTTAAATATAGGTCTCGAGCTTCGTCGGCGTCCGCAAAATTCGCGCCATGACAAAATAGAGGGGTACCAAATGGAGATAGGAGGAATTAGATTTCCACATAAGCACTTTCCAAATGTGTGTAAGACGTTTTCCTCTTTAAGCAAGGCTATTTAATATTTTAGAAGAGCTAGCTAATTCTACTAAATTCCAACTCGCTTCCCACTAGTGATTATAGAAACTAAATATGGTATTATGATTTTCTTTCTTATGTTTTCTTCAAGATGACGACTTTCGTCTGCATTTTTAGTTTAAAGTGAGTTGTTTCAGAAGTATTTAAGTATAGAAACCCCGCTAGGTTAAAGGCTTTACGTTTTTAAATATACTCTTATTACGACGTAGACGATCTTTCAACAAACATCTAAATGAAAACAAGCCATGTAAGTACACTTAGGGCTATATAGTAATTAAATAAAAGAAGCCTTCATCGGTCTTTATATAGTAGGTTCAATGCCTTAAAATCATTTATACCCTAGTTGATACTATCTGTACTTACGTACGGGATTCTTCTAGAATATAGTCTCTATACAAGTATCACTTCATAAGGACTACTAGAGTTTTCATCTTCCAATAAAAGCATGAGAACATCAAGAGCAACCTGCGAGGGGAGTTTTCGAGCGCCTTATAAGTACACCCGAAAGAAAGGTTTTATTCTAGGTCTTATACTATTTCTGTGTCAGTAGTTAACATGTCGGTTGTACTAGCTAACGATGCAAGTTGAAGGAGTTGCTATTATAAAGATAGTATATTTTAGTGTTTTAGTATTTTCCCATAGGATTGACGCCAGTAATAGAGATTCGTTCAGATCTGCTTTCCTTAGACATTATCTTCTTGCCTAAGATAGGTTTAGAGGTGACATTTTTAGATTAGTTTTTCTCGATAGAGAAAAGGCTAGAGAGAAGGGTTAATATAGCCATAGAGGAAGAAAGTAAGGAGTTGTAACAAAGGAGTTAATCGACAGATTAAAGTAAAAATTAGAGATTATAGGACGATATTTAACAAAAAAATAATTCTCGTCTACTATGCGTTTATGGTGTAAGAAAGTTAGATTTTTTTCTTCTCTAGACTATAAAAAGACATACCAAGTTATACTTACAACTCTTTTACAAATCGCAACAATAAGCAGATATCAATAGTACCAAACTCCCACGTCTCAAATCCAAGTGTAATCCGTCTCTTTCCAACACCGGTAGCGATAACCCCGCTCATTTCTCAACAATCACAAAGCCATTAGACCCGTATATGGAATTAGAGGTAGGACCTGAGGAGTATCCCACTTCTCATCAAGTCGTTGTTCATCAAGGTATGACGGCCCTAAAACATGACGTAATCAGCAAAAAAAAAAACGCTACCATACCCACACAATCATTCAACCAAAACTCCCACTTACTATAAATAGGATGATTCAGCACTCCAGGTTCGTTCACTTGCACATGCCTCTCGCTAAGGTAGTCCATAACTAAGTCCCATTTTGCACAGTAATGTAGGGTAATAAATTCGCTATAGGGGATTCTTTTTTCAGGAACCCAGTAAAATAGAACGGGGGTAAGATCAGCTTTACACATTATAGATTGGCGTAAAACGTCTAGGCAGTGTTCTGGGTTACAACATTAGACTCAATTTTAGTCTAACAGGTCTGGGACCCGGGGGGGGGGGGTTAAATACCCGTGTATGTAAATAAATCGACAAGATCACGTTCTCCGAACATATAGCTGTAACGATCCATGTTAATAGCCCAACGAAGGATTTTCTGAAATCTCCATATCAGTTCCACGAAAAAAGTTTAAGGGGTAGGAGGGGGAACATACAACGCAATAGACTGCAGATCATCTCAGAGTTAGTATTACTCTTTCTAGAACATTATTTAAGGAAAACGAAGAAGAGATAGATAGAAAGGAAGAGGAAGTGAGTTATCTAAGGAGGAAACCAGGTTTCAGTCCTCCTAAAACAACCAGAAAGAGGAAAAAAGAACTCAGAGGATACCCACCTTCGTAGAACATGACTAGCATTCCAAGCCAGCCGCCGTCACCTAATAGAACTGAGGTCTCGTTCATTTTTTCGAGATCCTCGTCGGTTAAGCAAACGTATGTATCTAGTTTAATTGTGAGTAAAGCTCAAAGGGTCTGAGAGGCTAACTTACAGTCCATAAGATCATACCATTATTTATCAGCTACATCGGTTAAAGGCTTAAAAGCATTTATATCTATATCGCTAAAGTGTAAATCTATAATCTCATGTTTAAGAAATGGTATCCCAGGATCTATCTGAGTATCAGTGCTCCATCACGTATCGCCCCCCCAACTAGTATGTCTTTCAATCTACTTACTATAGACTGGGCTTTCGCAAAGACAATCGTCCGCCTTTTTAGAGGACATGAGATCACCAACCCCGAAAAACATTAGGACAAATGTAAAAATTGTAAAGTTCCCATACCAGAGTATTGCTTTATAGTTTCTTCGTAGCCAGCCTTTTCGCTTCTAGTAAAAGGGGAGGTCTTCGAGATTGTGCAGCTCTTCCTTTTCGTCTTAGGAGAGGAAAGGTGCAGCTGCTGTTTCGGAGAAAGAGCGGGTAGAAACGGAGGAGAACGTTGGTAATGACATAATAGAGGATTGAATTGTAAGAGGGAAGGGATGTTTTGGTTTAGGAGGCGATGAGAGTTGTCAACTAGGAATGATAAGGGCCAGAGAACTTTTAAAATACGACGCTCTCTTAGTCTTCCCTTGATTAAATAGAAGCAAAGATTCGCTTATCTATAGACTCTACATTTATAGTACACTAGCACCTAAAAGTTCATAAAAACAAAGCAAAACAAAAAAAAAAGAAAGATCCCCTCCCCCCCCCCCCCCCCCCCCCCCCCTACCCCCCCCCCCCCCCCCCCCCTCCCCCCCCCCCCCCCCCCCCCCCATAATTGTCTATAGACCGCACAGACATTTACAGCCAAACTACCCTTGTACCTAACAGACAATACCAGGGGGGAAAGTACATACACTTACCTACAGCTTCAATTAGCTTTGCAAGGGAGAGGGGTGTTTGTCTATCAAGTAAAATATGCCCCGTTGTTTCACTATTCAGGTGAGCCCAAGAATCTAAGCAGGGTTGGCTTTGCAGGGGAAAATTGACGTGGCGCTCACGGCAATGCCAAGCTGTGGGTACAAACCCCTGCCATAACTGCCGATTTGTATAGATTCTGTATGCCACCATCGTCTATTGCTATAACAGGACAAGCTTTCATGTTACTACCGTGGTTGAAAACAACTACAAGTGCAGCTTGGCATGCTGAAAGTGACACGGCACAGTACGCCTTGTATTTGCTGCAGCCCTGCTGACGCCCGCACTAGTTAATCTTCCTTTTTACCTGGCGGTGTCTAGATAAGCCTTTAATTTTCACGTCACTTCGTTATCTCCGGCACTCCAGCCTATAGAGAGCTAAGCGTTAAGTCTCGCACGCAATAAGCATTTTAGCTCGACTGGGCAGAAAACGAGGGACGAGATCGCCACCCCACTCTTGTTGTTTGTTTGTGGATCCAAGTACATATCTGGAAGGTAGTACCAACAGAGTTCTAGCCTTATAAGTCACCTGAAGTGTCTTCTTAACACTAGAATCGATTATATGATTGGGAAGTGCGTATTCATGCCGATTAATCATCTACGACACCCCACTCTTGTTTGTTTGTGGAGTGGCTCTAAGTACATATCTGGAAGATAGTACTAACAGAGTTCTAGCCTTATAAGTCACCTGAAGTGTCTTCTTAACACTAGAATCGATTATATGATTAGGAAGTGCGTATTTATGCCGATTAATCATCTACGCGCAGTTACTACATTGTGGTGATTGACGCAAGAGAATGTTCATCTAAGACTAGTCCCATTCGTCGGGATAGCCTCGGGGATATCCACAGGCCACACCAAGAGGTATAAGGTACAGAAATGCTAGGCCGCATAAGTAAGCGAGAGGTCGATTATAAGCTTTCTATGAAGTATCTTGGCACTTCTCGTTTACACGGACAAATAATGTGAACCAGATTTTGTGAGCCAGATTTCTGACTATGCAGTCAGAGTTACATACATATGGCTGGTAGCATATACGGATTTAGAGGAACTTGTTTTGATATATTATGCTATGCTACAGGGATTTAAATAACGTTAAGTCCAGTTATTCCGATCAGTCTGACAGAGGTCCTGAACGGCTAGCAATTTCGGCAGTTCTCATATTAATGCCTTTACAAAGAATACGAAGGACGAGAGAACTCCAACTAGTAAAGAAGGGTTGCTAATAAGCGAGATAAAAATAGGAGATATATTCACGTAATCCAAGAATGTAAACAATGATTTCAATTATTTGTTTACAGAATCGAGAACGAAGTTTTTATGTTACAAACAGACAGAGTAAAGTTTAATTTCTTAAGGTATAGAGTCAATAAGGTAAATGGCCTTGCTGATTATACCAAGTCTGATTCCGCCTCATGAATCCAACGCATTAGCATAGTAAGCTACAATCAAAGCAGGAATCCCAGAAAATCTCAATATCCATCCAAGACTATCTTCTATTCCCATTGCGTTCAGACCCACGAAAATCCCGCTACATACCAACGCAGAAAGTGCCTGTGGAGCAGCAATAGCCACATTATGCAGTCCCATGATAACTCCCGCCTGGCTTTCCAACTATGTTTCAAACTCAGAAAGCCCCATCCGTGCCCTACTCTCTTTGATTTGAGAAATCTCCGTACTAATGAGCGCAAAGGGTATCCATATAGTAATTGCCCAGCTGATTCCCGTCAATGAGATGAGTATTGTAGCCAGGAGACGAGTGCGTACGAAAATCGTGCTAGACATAAACAAGAAAAACAAAACATGAGAGACTACCTATGCTCTAGTAAGTGACGGCTTCTTGAGTTTGGAGTAGGATCGACTTTCTGTTGGCTGTTTCCAATAGTGGGATGCCTTTTTCACCAGTAATGGGCCAATGATGGTAACCACGAACGAAACCAAGGCAAACGAGAAGAACGCTGAGACACCAGCATGCGCCGCACGCTCTGAAATGATGTTCAATAATTCTGTAGATTGTAGAACGGAGCTCACTCTTGCAAGAATGGGTCGAGAATCTAGGAGAGTTAGTAAAGATTATTCGTGATTCGAAACTAGCTTACATAGCTTTCCAACGTAGCTGTTACTTAGTGGTCAGTCAACGGTTTTTTGAGAAAATTAGAATAGACGTACCTAGTAGTATAGTAAAGGAAGGGAAACCACCCCATCCATGCAAAGAATTGAGCCTTACAAACACCTTTCGTAACATCTAGCATTCCCCGAACACTTCGAAAGATATGAAGAAATGTTCCCAAAAGAGTAATATCTCCTCGGTTTGCGACTTCATTTGGTGTTAGAACTTTTTCTTGAATCGTGAAACAGCTAATCGCAAGAGTTATGATCAAGGATAAACATACAATAATGCATTGCCCTTGAAACCCAGTCACCATTCCAGCCAAGTATCCGAATACATTTCCGAGACCGGTAAGTTTACCAGCCCAAGCGTTGGCTTCCGTTTGTTGGTGTTCCGCGCAGTTGTCTACAATGAAGGCTCGGATGCCAGCTTGTAAAGGTTGTAATGAAACGTTCAGAATATAGACCCAGATTACTGCAGTTGTAATGACAGCGGTTTCCACAGCAGACTCTGAAGACCTCATGTTGAAAATAGCGGCCATACAATCCAGGATATCCTCCGTCCAGGCCAACGAGAGCAGAGAGAGTATTGAAGATACTGCCCCGACGACCATGTAGGGTCGTCGTCTTCCAAAAGAACTCCGACAGCGATCGCTATAAACGCCAACAAGCGGTTGGACGATAATTCCAGCAAGAGGTCCCGCCATCCAGACAAGGGCTGTCACGGATGGTGATAACCCAAGAGACCTCAAATATGGCTGGTGAGGAAAGATTAGCTAAAGCGTCCAAAAAATATATAACTCAAAACATACGGTACCACTTGACATTAACACTGACCACATCATTTGGAGTCTAGAAGTAAAACTTAGCAAACACTCAAGTAGGAGGGAATAACTTACCCAAACACACTACAAGTCAGGCATAGAAGGTACTTAATACTCTTCGTTTCTTGCATAATGTCCTCTTCAAATTTCAAAATCTCTAGAAACTCAAACCCGCTCCTAAGCCTTACAGCTTAAACAGATGCTAGAACATTGGCATCTTCGTGTTCTACAGAGCTTTCAATCGGATGATCACGTGGCTTGCTCATGCCTTGTACCGCCATTTTGATGGAATCAAGAGAAATATGCTTCTACGAGTTCAAAGAGATAGCAGAAGAGACCGGAAAAAGAGGATTTGAGAATATTTCTTACCGCTGGACCTGCTCTAAATTAAGCTTGTGGTCTCTAACACAACATCAAGCCTTGACTGCCACCTTTAGCTTCTTCCTTCCACTTGAGTAGAGCAAGCTGTTTTTGACCCCTCAGTGGATATATTTTGCCAAGTCGGTGGGTAGAAGCAGGCGAAGGAGCCCGGCCAAATAGGGTAAGCAGTTCATCGTACTAATGATCGCTAACTTTCTACCCCGCCCGTCCCCTTGTAAAATCAGGGGAACCGTTCAGTCTAGAAAAATCGATAAAGCAGAGCTCATAGGATGGCGGCGTAATACCAACAGTCTAGGCAGATCTTGGTGGTTATCCTTCTTTCTCTTGGTGGTGCTCTCTCGGCAGTGACTCTGAAAGATAAGCAACTTTTGGATGTTGGGATTATACGAACCATCTGAATTAACCCCATGTCTAAGCTAATGTAGCTCAAATGTACAAGAAAAATCCCTGGAAGGCGCATGCAGGCCCCACTTATATCATATGCGGGGTAGCGGGTGGCATGCTTCCCTGTACCCACCTTCGCTTAAGCATTCAGGGGGATAACCCCAGTTCCATCCCAAATAACTATGGTGGGGTACCGACTGGCCTGGTGCTCCGTGATGTTTGTTCAAATGCTGCACCCATTTCGTAGCTCCACTCATCTTAAGTGGTCATATTCGGGAAACAAATAAAAAGTGGAGACGCAAGTGCTATTCATCAATGGAAATCAAACTAATTTTGAGAGTGAAGCGTTGCACAGTGAACTCTTCTCGTTATCGCAAAAGTAATGCCTGATTTTTATTGCCCAGCGACACCCAGCTTTGGAGTCTCTCCATTTAGATAGACCAAGCCTAGGGACGGATGTTTCAAATATCCAGGTTTTATAGGGTCAAATCTTCTTTCTTTCTGCCACTCCATGATTACTTCCCAATTCACACAAGTATGGAGGACATCGAAATCCGCCACTAGTTAGGCACTTTTGTCGCCCCAGTACATGGTAACAACTGACGTATCTCCTCGACATTACGCTGCTTAACGAAGTACTTCGATGCAATAGCCTAAAACAAGCTTTAGCTTAACAGTTGGGTAAGACTTTAAAGACTTACCTAAATGCATCCTGTTCATTCCCTCCTCCTCTAATATCAGGTTAAGAAAGTAGTGTTCTTTATATAAGTCTTGGCAAAGGCGTTTCAAGCAGTGAAGTTCATGATTAACACCAAGCATTCCCCAGTAGGTATCTTCTTCGCCAGGAAGTACGATGGATGTTTTGTTGATAAGACGCAACTCATCACCCGAAATTCTGACATATACATCTACAAGATTTATTCTCTATAAAAAGGACGATGGAGTCTAGAAGAGTTACCTTCAACGAGATCTAACCATGCCTACAACAAATTAGTATATATTTTTCTCGTTTAACTCCGTGTATATAACTTGCTTCCGACCATCCAGAGTAGAAACTCAAAAAGGGGAACAAAGGAAAAGGTTACATACTTGATCCACACGGGAAGAAGGTTCACCAATATATATGCTTTTTAGCATGAGTCTGGCATCAAATACAATAGGTTCATACTTAATAATATAGGATGCAGGTACTATAAGTGTTAGCTTTTGAGCTTAACAAAGCTTTAAATAGACACTTACAATAAAGAGTTTTTCCAAAGCCGAGCTCAAAAAACGTTTTGGATTTCATAACGTGGAGAAAGATTGCAGAGTACACAGCAAGAACAACCATGTGTATCAACACTGGGACGAGGAGATATTGACGCCATAGTTTGCGTCTCTAGAGATGGCGGGATGAAAATTCTTCGGCGGCATACCTAAATCTGGCGGAGACCTCTTTGTCGCTATAGAAGTTGTGTTGATGTGGCTCATCCGTCGCAAAGGGGATATCGCTTATGGTTTGGGAAGATAACAATGTTTCAGCTTCTAAGTAGTGAACCTCCATTTCAACTGATTCTCGTGACAGCAAAAAAGAAGTAGAGCTGGTAGATGGTGAATTTTGAAAATGAAAATTTCCATTAAGCCAGCAAGTGTAGGGTAGAAAATAAACAGAGCTGTTTGGACTAGCAAAGACCTTGATACACTCTGACGAATTGCATTCCCATCAAGACAAACGTTGACAAGGGTCTACAGCTTTAGTGGGTTGTTTAAGGATACGCTTATCTGGTTGATCACACGAACACAGTTCGGATTTTCCAAAAAGGTATTTCGTTTTTATACAGCACGCTTCGCCTAATTTAGAATGTTTATGTCGAGAAAATTTAAAGTACGCGTTTAATGCACAAAGGCGTTCCACATCACAGTAGGCTGTACAACAAGCTACAAGAGCGAGTAACCTTATGCTCTATCCTGGTAGAGCTGGTTGAAAGCGTTTCCATGCAATGCATTATACACAATTTTTATCGCTCATCTGATAGACCTGTATCAAACTCTTATTTCCATGACTTGAGGTAATTTCAAAAGTGGCGTTTGCTTCTGGCTACTCTACTATAAAAAGGGCCACATTAGGTACCAATGCATACAACAGTAGCAATAAACAAAAATAGAAGGTGGGCTTACTTTAGAAGCGGTGAGGCTAGTTAATTTTACGAGAATACAATACACTGTCGCCGAAATCAACACACGAGGTGGTAATCAGACTATGCCAGTGAGAATATCGCGAATCTGAACAGACAGTAAGGTTCATCATATCCACTGACCACCTAACCTTTAAGAAAGTTAAATACTCAACTCAAACTCACTTCACACCTTCTCATCAACTCCTCGCTTCAACCTCTTCAGAGTCTTTCATCAATCCTATCTTCTCAAGACACTTGGATATTTAATTGTTTTCGCAAAACTCCCAATACTCATTCTCATCATATTGTTCAACAAAACCGTCGGCCTTGTGGCTATTCTCTCCGTTGCCATTCAGGCTCTTCCCCACTCCAACCACGCATCTGGCGCTGCTCTTCAAACGAGAGCTCAGCAAGACAGCGACTACACCATCTACAAGGAGAAGCGCGAGCCAGCCCAGCAAGATAGCGACTACACCATCTACAAGGAGAAGCGCGAGCCAGCCCAGCAAGATAGCGACTACACCATCTACAAGGAGAAGCGCGAGCCAGCCCAGCAGGACAGTGACTACACCATCTATAAGGAGAAGCGTGAGCCAGCTCAACAAGACAGTGACTACACCATCTACAAACGAGAGCCTGCTCAACAAGACAGCGACTACACCATCTACAAACGAGAGCCTGCCCAACAAGACAGCGACTACACCATCTACAAGGAGAAGCGCGAGCCAGCCCAGCAAGACAGTGACTACACCATCTATAAGGAGAAGCGTGAGCCAGCTCAACAAGATTCTGATTACACCAGTAAGTATTCCCTGGATTATTTCTTCTATTTCAGGCTCCGGGGGGGATTTCTCCTCAAACCTCCTCCTCTAGAAATGGCAATACTAACTCCGAGATCATCCGAAGTCTACTAAACGCCTGCTATTCAAAGCTTACGTGTGGGTATTTGTGGAGATAAGGTAGAGTCTTTGATGGAAGGACTCTTTCGGACGAGGGTGAGATGGGCAGGGGCTGAGAAGAGTTGTTTTCCTTAGCTAGTCTCCCTGAGTTTATATTTCCGATTTGGTTCTAGTTAGAATGCAAGGCCAGGTCGTGGCCACTTTCAATAAAGTAGTAGGGGTTAGATGAATTAAGAAAACGTGGAGAAAACATTACATGCTTTCCTTATGAACTGGTTTTTGCTTTAGCAAGAGAAGGACTCTCTAAAATACCCCGGTTTCTTGCTTTCAAGAAAGAAAATAACAAACGAGATTGTTTTATTTTGTGGTATAACCTTTTTATTCTTTGTTCCGTTATGGTTAAATGCCATATACTAGAAATACACCCCTGGTTACCCCACTTAAGATACATAATACCTATCGTAGCTTACAGCAGGTATTTCCCCTCACCCACTGTCAAGGATTTTAGTATATTGTTGAAGTTTGAGAAAAGCTTTAGACAACAAGTATTTATAGTCGTAGGATGAAATTGAGAGGAGAAATAGGTGTTTTATGACATAATTGCCTACGAAAAGAAAGAACAGCCTTTTTTCCACAGCAAGATCGACCCAGCACGAGAGCCCCCACCTTCAGAAATAGACTGTTGCCAGATATAAGTAGGGTAACCCTTCCCAAGCTTGACCTACCAGCACCCAACAACCAGCTTCTTATTTTCTTCAACCTCAACCACTGAAATAAATCAAGAGTCTGATATTATTTGAACTATGGATTCAAAGCCGAATTTAAAAACAATTTTTACAGCACCATCCCGAAAATTCTGGTTTCCCTTTTTACTCGCAGGTTTATTGTTCACACTCGTATTCATTACCTCGAGAACTCAAATATCCGTAACCCCCGTACGCTCTGTTATATATAAACATGAAGCACACCCAAAGTTAAACTACGTACCAGATCCCATACAAAAAATCCCTCGCTTAGGATTCAGTACCTAGCAACTTCAAAAATCCAATATTTCCAAAGCGGTTTCGCACGCTATCCAAACCGGTTTCCGTCACATTGACTGTGCTTCGGCCTATTAGAATGAAGTAGCTGTCGGAAGGGGCATTACAGATGGGTTAGCAAAGACGAGATTAAGAAGGGAGAATATCTAGATTACCTCAAAGCTTTGGAATTACCAGTAAGTATATAATTTTGAACCCAAAGCTTGTTAGACAATCCTCTAACTCGGTTATATAGCCATAACAGAGTTGAAGAAGGATTTAGAGAAACACTTGCCGATCTTGGGGTGGATTATCTTGATCTTTACCTTATACACTGGCCTATAGGGGGCGGCCTTAACACTGAAGGTGTTACTAGCCCACGACATATCGAATTCATTAAGGTATTTCTTACCATCTTTTCTAATTACACCGATCACTAACTTGAAGTTTTCAGACATAGAAACGTATGGTCCTCCTTCTAGGAACAGGAAAAGTTCACCACATTAGGGTAGCTAATTTCTCACCCACACAACTCTCAGTCCTTCTTAATAGCACCCACATCAAACCTTGGGCCCACCAAATAGAGCTTCATCCTTATCTACCACAGACATCTTAGCTTCAGTACCATTCCTCTCACAATATCCAAGTCATCGGTTTCTCACCACTCGGGAACATGAACCCCATTTATGGGTACCCACCAAACAACGATCCTCCACGTACTCTTGAGAACCCCATCATCCTGGACATTGCTCAAAGGAGGGGATGTACTCCTGCCCAGGTTGTTATTAGGTGGGGATTGAGTCGAGGTGTGGCCATAATTCCGAAGAGTAGCCACTTTCACAGAATCGAGGAGAATTTTGGAGCATTGCGTTGCATGTTGTTTTATGAGGATTTCAAGGAGATTGACACTTTGGACCAGCAAATGGGCCATCGTTTCAACGACCCTAGTGAAGAGTGGGGATTGAGCTTGTACGAAGCTCTGAATGGGGCAAGACAGAATTGAGCAAGTTAAAAATGTTTGTGCGGTGTCAATTCATCCTTCCCTGATGAAGGTTAGATTAGGAAAATGTACAGATAACAAAACTTGTTTCTTTTCCCCAGAATCGCACTAAAACTATGCATCGTCCAAGTGAAATTAGACATGGCCTTTCTATTTTCCCCGAAAAACAGCCAGGAAACGTAGCTCTTATCTATTTTTGGGTGGAAAGTTGTGCAAATCATGGTTGAAGCGAAGTGGGCATAAAGCACACAAGTCATAGTGTAGTCATAGTAACATTTCTCTAAAAATTTATCTGATATCTCGAATCTTCTACTTTGTGTATCACGAAGCAGGGGCATAATAGGGGGGGGAGTTCAGTGCCAACTCATATACCGGTCTTGGGTCTCGGCACTGATGGGTAAACATTCCATCAATGACATTCCGTCCATCTGGTCTCTTCTTCGGGATCTCAATTGTGTCATCGGCCATACACAATACTGTCTAGGGAAGAAGTGTTATGTTAGAAGACTTATTTTTACATGGTGGAGAGGTAGAATTACCTGACGGAGGTAGTCAACACAGTGAAGTAAATGATCATCATTGTGATGCCCCTCATGTGGGCTTTGTCTATTTGAATGGTCGGAATTCCGCTCATTTTTTCCCCTGCTCTGCAAAGCCCCGCGAATAATTTGCAGGCAATGTAATTGATGGAGCCTAAGTAATGGGGTAATTAGTATTTGCCTATCAAGAGATGTCTGGGGAGACGGCACGAGATAAATGCTGGAATGATTCAAGAGTGATTTAACAGAAAAGAAGCTAGGGAACAGTGTCCCCATTACCTTACATTCCAATTCCATGCCGCCTCGTAGTGCCATCCTGCTCAACCTTGATCAGTGAAAAAAACGTTGTTGGGAGTTAAGAGGTCTTCCCAGAGGTAGTCGTATTGAGGAGAGAGATCTTTGTAATCATCATGCTCAGAAAACTCAACGGACTTTGTGAATGAGGAGCGAATGAATGGATTGGTTGGAGATGAGAGGCCGTAGAAACCATAAGGAGTGAGTGAGTGATTGTCGTAGGTTATGTAGACGAGAAAAACAAATATGACGAGGAATGAGCAAGCGAGGCCAATGATTTTTGAACCCATTACTCGCGACAATTGGTGTTTGCAAAGTTAAAGGTGATTTGAGATGGTTGTCGTTCCAGTTGGATCCTGAGTGTTTCTTGCAAAAGCACATTCAAAACGGGGGGGTTTGATAGAGCCTAGAATTGGAGGGCTCATTTCAGACGAACGGAGCGGGGGATGGGTAAGCAGCTGAACATCTCTCAAGGCTAAGTTCATTTTTCCACTTTCTACTACCTTCCTATTATAGATACTAATGTACATCACAGGACTCGCTGATGAGCGAGAAAGCGACCAAGATAATGAGACGTATGATAGAAATGCACGTTGATGCTTGAAGCTCGCCATGAAATGCAGCAAAACCCACACTGCTCGTTACCATTATAGCACTCACCTTCCAGTCTCTTTCTGGTATCAAAACACTGTAAATTAGTAGATTCAATAGTCAGTGAATGCATGGCACGCCACCGTACATGCAAGTTGTAGATGCTTGCTGAACCCCACAAGTTGGTCGTTTTTAGCGAGGCTCCGCTCAAAGATGCACTGCACCTGCACCTACTAGGTCGTGACGTGTTCGCCGCATTCCATTCTTACCCTTGCCGAGTATCATCGTCCCCATTTTTCCATTTTTGGTTGGTGTGCATAATTTGACCTGACGCTGGTTTTCGGTACCAGTATTTCCATGGGTCATAAGATAGCTGCTACATGGTGACCGGGCTACCCCTTTTAAACCCCTGTACTCCATACAGTGCATTTTGCACTAAGCGAAGGAGAATGCATCAGAAGAAATTCCGGAAGAGCTTCCATGGCATGCTTTGCTAACTTTATCGCTAGTCGTGATCTGATCGAAGAACAATTATTCCGACAAACACTCTTCTGTTGTCGGCTTCATCAGATATTCCTTGCCCCGTCACCACCATTTATACCCACAAGTAACTGCAGTTGAGTTCTTGGCGTAAGAGAAATTTCAGGCGAGTGATTTACCCAAGCCAATGGAGGTATGATTCTCTTTTCGTAAGTGAATTGTAAGTGATGACACTGCAGTAGTCCAGTCCATATGCAAACTTTGCATAATAGCGTCAAGTTAGCATCGGCCCAAACATCCTTCTTCTTGAGTGAGCATTTTGCTGTGTAATACGAATGAAGAAGGTAACAATTATGTACTGTCGTGATCAGGTTCAAGCTCCGGTAGAAGTGATGATGAAAGCAAAGGTGGAAGTGGCTGTTTGCCACGCTCTTCGATTTTCTACTCTTCTAAATTCTCCCAAGTCCAAAGTCCCTCTCGACCAACTCTCGCAACACGGAACTTGAAGTCTTAGTCAATACTCAAGCATCGAATTCATGATGTCCCCTCAACACTATACCGATAGTCAAGAGACTTTGAAAGAAGCGAAAACAAGAGGCTATCGGGATGATCTCGACACGAGCAGCGAGCTCTCCGAGAGTGAGGGACTTCTTTATCTTCCATGCAAAGAAGATTCCAAGATGAATCGCTGCATCAACTTTCTCAACCGCTACAAGCCAACCACAAAGATCATTGTTGTCGTCAATAGTGTTGCTTTCACCATTTTTTTAATTCTTGCGATCATCACGCTTGTCAACATCCGCCGTCAACTCCTCATCAACGTTGAAACAACAATCTCCGAGAATGTCTACGTCTACGATCCCACTGTCCCAAAGCCTTCCAAGATGAAGTACTACGCAGCCAGTGGTCTTCGTACCACTCCAGAGGGGGTTCTCATGGAATGTGGTTATACCGTCGAGGAGGCCATCGCCAACGGATGTACATTCGATAATTGGGCATACTACTACGTCCCCCCAGCTTGTCTCGACACTGTTCACCTGCTTGAAACTCAGTCCAACGATTTCTTCCTCGCACCCGAAGCAGGTGGAATCTTCCCGTTCTTCCAATACTCCAACTTTACTGCGCCCATCCCTCACGTCGCCGAGGAGCAAGCCAAGTTCTACAACGTATGGACTGTCATGAAGTTCCATAAAGCCCATTGCTTGTACATGTGGCGACTTGCAAACCGTGCTGTTATTCGTTACTTGAAGGGGGAAAAGGATGTCTATCTACTCTCGGCTGCTGTCGAGTACAAGCATACGGAACACTGCAATGAGCTTATTTCCGACCCTGATACTCCCCCCTTGAATGGCACCGAAGCTTTTCGTGCTATTGGACGGTGCATCAGATTAGATGAGCTTACTGATGGCGATTTTGATTTGAAGCCCCGTATTCAAATTTGAGTCGAACTTCAATTGACGAGTTGACTTTTCTGTTGCAACGCAACAAGGGGAACACCAGCTGTTGAAAGCTACAAGGAGGGGTTTCTGGTATGGAAATGCTTGGATTATTAGGATCACGTTCCTTTATTTCATTTAGGTCAGGGTTATCACGCGGTATATTTTTGTTAGCCAGAAAACACGTCTAAATTGAACATCATTTCCCCAATTACCCTTTGCTTAAGCATCGGACACATGTTTGAAAGCTATTTCTAACATTAGACGGATGTTGAAATAAGTCAAATTGTCTACTTTAGTTATTTGAACGAGAAACTTAAATTCAATTTCAAATTTCTGTCTCATTTTTTTCTTTTTTGTAAAGTTATTTGAACTTCTACAAGGTCCTTAGAAGAAAACTAGCTTTACATAGGAAATATTCCCGACCATTTTGCAACAATCCAGTAGCTTTCTAACATAGGCCGAGATTTTTGATTTTTGCGCTAGTCAAAAGACACTCAGTTCACATGATTGAAACCCCATATTGAGGGTAACAGAGATGAATGAATTTTCAGCTAAACCAGCAGCTAAGGAAACAGTTACGAAAGACAAAACGAGATATTTCCAACCCCCACTTTCACAGCTACCTTAAAGAAATCCTAGCACTCTTTCCATCGCCTTTCTCGAAACACGCACTCTCCACACATACCTTATTTGCTGTGTTCAAGCTCTAGCAACTATAGTAGTCAATCCTCCCCGATCCAATGATAGCATCCCGATCCTTAGTCTGCTCAAGAAGTTCTACAATCAAAGCATGGCAATGAGTAGCATGCGAAGGATACATCGCCATAGCATCAACTCTCTTCCCATATCGCGCAGCCTCAAAGAACCGGAGAAACATGAAAATGCAATGGTTCGAATGCTCTCGTTGAGTGGTATAATACCTATACCCATGTCAGTCTTTTACTCTAGATTTCTGCATTCGAGATTGGGAGAAAATGAGAACTCACTCTTTATCATCCCACCTCGAAAGTGCCTGTCTATCCAAAGGCAACTTCCCTTCTTTATCGGCCCAAAATGGCCATCTCCACCCCATGGCTTCGTTGAACTCGGTCTCTTGTGTCCTTGGACATTGGCGTGGTAACCAGGCAATAGTGAGTTCATCAAACACACAGCCGAGATCAATAGCTTCTTCACTTGAGTTTCCACAATGGTACTTGTGTTCTGTGTCGAGATAAGAGGGGAAAGATAGATCTTGGCTTTGGTGCACGAGGTAGGAGAGGAACCCGAGGGAGAGAAGACAGAGTACGGAGGAGGTGAGGATTAGACAAGTGTATCTATGGAGTTGGCTTGATTTTTCTTGGGAGTGGTTTGGTTGTTCGGAGACAGGTAGTTGTTTCCATTCCCATTTAGAGAATTGAGGGATAGAGAATCTGTTGGCAATGTTAGATGTATGATAGAAGGACAAAATATGAGATAGTCACTTCATATTAGTGGATCGGTGTATAGTTTGTATATAGAAACCGGTGTCGCAGGATGTCGAGAATGAATGGTAAGTTTATTGGGGAGAAAAAGTTCCTGCCAAAGAAGACTTGGGATATGGGAACCCAGATCTACTGGAAAAATCCAAGCTTCCGATATCGAAACTTTTCGATTATGAATCTTTTACCCAACGAACAAAGGATTGTCAAGCCTGCGATATCGAACTGCTGGACATTTTCTTCCGCGTCGATGATAACGTTTAGTGTCTTGCAGACCGAAGCTTGGCGCGAAGAAGACTTCGACTACCATGCTCTTTGCAGGAAGTATGCAATGCACAATGTATGTTCCCACAATCCACGTCCTTGTAGAGGTGTTTCCGTATCAATGCAACAACGGAGGCAGAATCAAGGCATGTGTACGGCACATGCTTTCAGGGATGGTTGATTCCCGCCAAGCGTTCCCCATAAAACCTTCCTGTACAAGTTCCGTACAACACATGCAGTCTAGTACAAGGGCCAAAATATCGAACCATAATCTGGCGATGCCGAAAGTGATCCTCTTGATATCGCGATAAGTCTTTCAATGAGGGGTAGTCCAAGGCGATAAACACCTCATTTTTAACTCGTCAATGTTTACCGAGTTTCAACTCATCCACTCATCCACTCATTGACATTGAGGTCTTGGCAACAATTCTATGAAAATCAGTACCTACGATTCTCCAATACTTCCATGTGCCCCCTAAGATTTCACGTATCATCTTGCAATCTGTTTCAGTTGGTTCCCAACAGGTTATCCTTTGTCAACTCTTTTCTAATACACCACCGGCCCTTTTTCCAAAATGGCTATACCAACTTTCATCTCCAACCTTGTCTCTATCAAGAAAATTAGACCTGAGACTTTTACTTACGAACCTATCTCAGGCAAAAAGACCATGTCCAAGGAAATCGAGTCCGTCTCAGAAAAAAGTTCTGACACCGGTGATGACGAGCAGCCTTTCTTGAATAGCTATGGATACCTTAGACGCAAGAAGGGTTGGTATCATGGATTGTGGACTCTGCCATGGATCGTCTCTACAATAATTTTGGCTGCTGTTTGTACCTTCCTTAGCGTCAAGATTTACCTCAATAGCCACGGAAGTGCGTATTCTCTGAGTTCTTTTTCCCTCTTTGAGGTTATTTTAGGGGCATGAATCCACTGTTCTCTCCTCTCGCAGCTTGGTTCCCTCCTTCCCTCCGGCATACTTTTAGAAAGTGCATTACTGACACAGTGATTGTCCACAGCATACGAGTACGGATTCAACACCGATTTCAGTACCATCACCAACTTGATCGAAATTCAAGAGGTTCGCTTCACGAAACCACCGACCAACATTACCGAAGCCCGTATGGAAATTGACTGGGACGAGAATGCACCACGCTATGTCGGCATTCCCACACCAGAAATGGATCAAGAATGGAACAAGCTCACCGGACCCTTTATGCAACTCACAGCTGAAGAAGCTGTGGATCTTGGGGCAGCTTTGCAAAATGGACATTACTGGACCACGTAAGTTGTCAGACAATTAGGCGAGAACTAAACTGACAAAAATAGGACTACTGTACAGCACACCCTTCACTGCCTGAATCACCTCCGTCAAGCCTTGTACGGGGAGAAATATTATCCAAAGGTCGCGCACCCTCCATCTGGAGAGCTGGATTACTGGCCACACATCAATCACTGCGTCGATATCCTCCGACAAGCTCTAATGTGCACGGCCGATCTAACCGCTGTCCCATTGACATGGAATGCGCGGGCTGGAATCTATGGGGCAGATGTTGAGAGAGTACATACCTGCCGTAAGTATGACCCATTGATCAAGTATATCAAGACTCGCAAAGGCGATCAATGAGGAAGTGGTTAGAATGGAGGATTGTCGGAGATGGAAAGTCAATTGATGATGTGGGAAACGGATTTCTTGTAGTTCAAATTCATTATAGCTTACTTTTATGGAGAGAATCTATTGAAAACCCCAGGGAAGAGAGAATAACCAACATACCGCCTCTTCCTGGTGGCCAAGAAATGGCAGATTCAACGAAACACGTGTTAGTCTAACATGTATTTTCCAAAAATCTATATCTAATACTCGTTCTCTCTCCCTATCCTCTAATTAATTGCTATAGACAGTCTTAATATAGAGAGAGAGGGAGGGGGGAGAAGAAGAGAGAAGGAGGGAGAGAGAACTTAAATTAAAAAGATATTATATTTTATAGTTATAAAAAGTACGATTTACGATTTACGATTTAGTCGTTTCCGACTTTTGGTACATACGGGATGCCGTATAGGTTAAAGGTCGCTTTGTTTCTTCTTACCTTTGTATGAGTTGAGGAGAGGTGAGTTTAGATGAAAGAGTGGTTAAAAAAGCGTAGATGGTAGGCACATGGCGGGCCTACATTGTTATATTCATCCGCTTGATGTTTTGGGGAATCTTCGAGTTCGCTCTTGAATTCACCACCGCTAAGGAAACGCTAAGGAAACAATGAAGCGAGGGAGTTTGGATCGCCTCGACTGTTTTGGTTAGAAAACTAATCTCTAATCGCAATTTTTACCGAGCGGGCAAACAGAGAACAACAAGTGCTACCATCTAGTAATGAATCCAAGAAACTCGGATCTCGGTTTTTTTTTTTCAGACAGGCTCTTGCCTCGAAAATTTCGCAGTTGCGTGCTTTTTCATCAATGAATATCTATCTACTTTTTCTATTCATAAACGCCATACTTGTAAAAACACTTTTCCAACTTTTCCCCAGCAACATCATATATCACAGGGAGCCTTTATGACTTCAGTAGATCTCTTTCTAATGAATTTCCCACTCAATAAACAAGGTAGTACCTATGGGGCAGTAACAGTAGGTCGTCCAAGTGGTTGACCAATATTATTCCCATATTCACCCCCCGAATTCCCCGCGCCAAGATAATCACAGACAGTATACCAGCTAGCAAGAGCCGCCGCAGTTCCTAAAAATTAATTAGCCATTCTCTCCCTCTTACAATAGCCCCTCCCCCAAAGCATCCGAAAAAGAATTCACTTACCAGCTGGACAGAAAGTCGTAGCACACCCAACCTGCGAGCTCGCCTTCCAAACAACCTGCGAGAAATGTCCCCAAGCACCAAAGTTCGACAAATCAGGCGTAGCTTCGCCATAGTACGAGGGAAGAAAAGCGCTCACTTCATGGTTATACCACTGCGGAAAATCTCGAAGTCAGTATTTCCATTCCTAGAAGCATGATTGTGGAAAAGGAGGCGGAACCGGGGTATAAGAGGAAGTGAGCTGGAAATGGTTCTCAATCCTCCCGAAACAACCCGAAAGAGGGAAAAAGAACTCAGAAATTACCCACCTGATTGGTGATTGCGCGGGCGAGGTAGATTTTGTCATCCGCCGAAGCGAGGTTTGGGTCCGAGGAGCCTTCTAGGGCGAGGTTTTGGCCGTAACCTCCGCCACCTGGTGTCCTGAGGGGGGTGTTAGTGTGTGATAGATAAAGAGGGGGGAAGGGAGACCAACTGATCATGTGCGAATTTACAACCATCAGCAACAGTTTTAGCATAACTCGCTAAATCGGCGTTCCAAGTGGCATCAGGAGCAGAATGGTTGCTGCGGTGGACATTGTGTTGTTGCAACGCTACACTGATATACGCGGGGTCTGCGGTTTGGGTCCCAGTAGCGGGTGGCGGGGTGCCTGTCGTGGTGCCTTGACCGGGCGAGTTTGTAACAGGCGTGGCGGTGATTGTGGTGGCCTGGCTGGTTGTGGTGGCCTGGCTGGTGGTGGTGGCCTGGCTGGAGGTGGTGGCCTGGCTGGAGGTGGCCTGGCTGGTGTTGACCGGATCGACAGTGATTGTTGGTTTGACAGTTATGGTTTGTGCTGGTCCTAATGTTGGTTCTCCCATCAATGGGTCTCCAACTGCTGTTGTAGGAGGAGGTCGAGGTCCTCCGGCGGGTCTGCTATCGTACTCCTCGTTGTGCTCGTAATTTGGACGGTTTCTGACAGATCCATATTTGTTTCCTCGGTAGAAGGGAGTAGCTTGGGCGGCATTGGCGAGGACAAGCAGGTTGAGGAGAGTGGAGAGTTGCATCTTGAAAGGAACTTCAAGAAAGGATACGTTTGCTGAAAGTTTGGTTGAGCGAGGGGTAGTAAATCGTGTGTACCGCGAACTTGAAGATTCGAATATCGAGACATATCATAACTTATATACCTAGAAACAAATATCCAAGAGGTTTCGAAACTACAGTGTATGACAGCTTGATATTCTTAGGACGAGGTTGAAAGGGCTGGATAGTAGCAAAAGCAGTAAGAAAAGCAGTAAGCTCATCGCGAATCAACTCGACTTTATTCCTATTCAGCTGTATCACTTACGTTCAGCTTCACGTCAAGTTTTAGTGCCAGAAACTTAAGCTCATCGTCAATGGTCTCGACAAACACCTGGTTCAAGACTAACTCATCATCACTTTGACATTTCCATCCCGCCGCACGAAGAAAAAGAAGAAGAAAAAGCAACGTCCTAAGGTAATCATCATTCCAACATCATTTTCATTCAGCCCCCCTGCGAAGGCTGAGAAAAAGATGATGACTTAATATTGAGTCTTAGCGTTGAGCTGAATCGAGAGGGGTTTAGCTCAGCGCTTATCTCGCTTCCATGAGCCGAACTCTCGACGCACATTGCTGGCAGCAAAAATTTCAGCTTCAAACGACAGCTAACGTGATGAGGAGTATCAAAAAAATGCCCTTATTAGCTACCGTTCCATTTCGTCGCCTGTAAATGAGGCCGTGTTGTTCCCAAAGCAGTGCCAGTAGACTCTCACGAGAACCAAAGCTTCCACTGGACTCACATCAAATTACCAATTTTCTGAATAAAAATAAATAAAAACATACATACATCCCCCTCCACTTATTCATGACCCTTTCTCAAAAAATATCTTCCCACCCCCACTCTCACCCGTACACCACGCCCTCCCAACGTCCCTCCTCTTCCCCACAAACTCAATATGATGCGTCCAAACAACCCCCCTTTCATGACTCCACCAAAGATCAAGCATCTCATCATCCTCAATCTCCTTCATCAACTGCTCAATAACAATCGCACCCGCGCGCCAGTTAGTTTCAAAGCTTTTTTTCCACGCCCCCGCCAACAACAAACGTTCCCTAGGATACGGCCGTCGATATCCGTGTCCGCGCTCTTTGTCTGAGGGGACGAGTTTGAGAAGACCGAAATTGTAGCGCAGATTGGGAGGAAGACAGAATGCACTTAGGAGCCCTTTGTGGAGTTGTTCGAAGGTGTAGGTTGCGGGGACGTTGATGGTTCGGGTTGTGGATTTGTTACCGTCTGCATCGAATTTGGAGACGCGGAGACAGTAGCCGTCTGCTGAAAATGAGTCGTCTGGAGACGGTGTTACGGCCGCGTCATTTTGGTGAGCTGGTGAGGACATGGAATCATCTGAAATTAACTCCGGTGTCGCATGGTAGTCGGGTTCTTCAGAATCTGATAGAGCCCCAGACTCTGATATAGCTCCTGACTCTGATAGGACACCTGCCTCCGATATAGAGTCAATTGATCTTGACCTCGCACGGTCAATTGGCAAAATGGGGGATGAAGAAGTTGGCGAGGGACTACCAGGCGATTGAGGTAAAGTCGCGACTGGAAACGCCCAAGTCGCTTCGGACTCAGACTCTGTGTCTGAATCTGAAACAACTTTTCCAGAGTGATGAGATGCTTGTTGTCTGACTGTCTCTGTTGTTGGATTCGTGGCAGGAGGCACAATTCTTGACGCAACGCCACCACTATCGTTCACCAAATCGTGCTGGGTTTGGCGTGGTCCTTGAGATTGAGTTGAGTCTCGACGAGAACGATGAGCCAACACTGTAGCTTCTGGCACTGGCTCTTGCTGAGTCTGTCGTGGTCCCTGGGAGTCATTAAAGTTGTAACAAGAACGATCAACCAACTCTCGAGTTTCTTGCAGGGGCTCTTGCTGAACCTGTCGTGGTTCATGAGGCTCATCCAAGTCATCACGAGAACAATGAACCAACTCTCTCGGTTGCGGCTCTGGCAGGGGCGTTTCATTGATCGTAGACATCTCACGAGCTTCCACCGAAGGCACCAAAAATGCTCTTCTGAAAGGTATGCTTCGTCGCCGTTTAGGATTCGGACGAGGCGTTGGTGTTGGTGTATCTCTTGTGGTGAGTACTGGAGAAAGGAACCTGAATACCGGCGGTGGGGTCGACGCGCCTCGCTCGGTACGAGGGGGTTTTGAGTCCTCTGAACTTGAAGGCCAGCTGGAAATCTTGATTATTGGGTTCTTTTCAGGCATTGGGGTAACAGGTGGAACTGAGCAGAAAAGTGGCGGACTTGGTGAAGGAGTTGGGATTGGCCTCTGGTGGATTGCAGCCTCTTCCCCTATCCTGGACTCGCTAAATGGGTCGTCTTCCATTACATCTGGATGCGCTTCTCCTCCATTTGGGCCACTTTGAGTTCGAGGCGAAATTCGTTCATTCTGACACCCGGGTGGTTTGTTTTCACCCATTCCAACGCGATTGTACGTTTGTGGTTCCGTCTGCAAGTTCTGGCGCGTCTTCAACATTTTTAATAATTGAGCTGAAGGCACGATTCCAGAACGAGGCTTCCAACTCGGCTGTCCAACCAACCCCCTCTCCTTGGCCAACCCCCCACGAATTGCTGAACCGATCGACTGCGAGCGTTCCCTCATTTCTTCTAGGCGTTTTTTATGAGGCGGTAATATCCTCCGTATTTGTTGGGTTCCCTTACGCGTTGGATGGTTCCAAAGTCTCAACCCGTTCGAGTTTGGCTGCTCGGGATTTTGAACATCGTTGCTTTGGGCGAATTTTCGTCTTTTCTCGTGCCTCTCGTCTTCCAAGGGATCCCCATCTGGAACTATAGGCGCAGCCGGCTTCTTCTTGTATATTCGTGTTTCTATTTCCACCACTGGTCTTCCACCTGCCCTTGATTTGGAGTATGTCTTCAAGTTTTTCTGTGCATTTCGACGGTCATTCCAACAAGAGGGAGTGCGGCGTCGAAATCGTCCGTATCGATCGCGGGGTGCGTTCTGAGGCATCGTATCCCAATTCCTATTCAAATCGCAATGGAGGTGTCAACAGGCGATTGTTGAAAATCGATGTTCGTGTGAAGTGACAATGGAGTAGACGACCGGGACATGTCTCCCGTGTTCGCCCTTCTATATCGCGCTCCCTTGACCTGCCTGCCTCCCCTTGGGGACCCGGTTTCATTTCCAACACGCTCTCGCATACATTCCGTATGTGATCTGTCTCATTCACAACATCGCACTTGGTTGGCACCACCAAAATCACATCCATCCTCAGTCGCAATTGGTGGACGGTGGAAAAAGCAAAACAGAGAGAAGCAATCAGTGCAAGCCCCACCAATAACCTTACAACGGCTGAATATTTGATAGATCACAATCATGATCTTTAGTGAGGATACCACGACCGAAGTCGGCTTTCCAAGGATACGCGAAAATTGACGCGTTGTGCGTACGCCACACAAGGATAAAGTGCATGCTTGTGTCACATCACACATCCAAAATTAACAAAGTGATTGTCCCCGAGTTTCTCGGTCGCAAACAAAATATGATTAATTGTGAAGGAAAATTGTAGTGCTATCACTAGTTTAGAGAGCAAGAATGTTCCTATTATCCTTTCAATTAGCATCTCTCAGACGATGAGTAAAGCATCTCGACTAACAATCTTCATTCCAGTTCAAAGTCTGTTTCCCCGCATACCAACAATCCACTTGGTTGCGATTTGTATCCTCCCGACCAAGCTGCACGAGGGGTCGAATCCGATTGGTAGCGATTTCCAACTTCATGAGAGCCAATGGTGCTTGGAAGGCATACCAAGAACCCTCTAAGTTGATAAAGATGATTGCCTCTCATCAAATAGGCCAAATCTCGGAATCATAAAACATTGCAGATTCTCCTGGTGAAAATTAGAGGGATGATGTTTGCGTGGTCTCTGCGATTCGTTGTCGTATAGCAGAACTGCTAATCTTGGAAGAGAAATCATTGGATTTAGCCCCACTATCACTGCCGTCGCTCGTATCCAGAACATCAACCTCATATACCTCAAGAGGCTCCCACCCCTTTTCAATCCTCTTATCATTGACCGCTTGGCCACCGGATTTGGTCTCACTTGAAACGACCAAGGCTGTGACGCTCCTGTCTGTGATTGTAGGCCCAAATGGGTCCTGGATCTCAACACACTCGATGGTGAGAGAGCAGGAGTTAAGAGTGGTGTGTATGCCCCGGCCATTTGGGACTGGCTCGTTGAATTGGGCTGTCTTGATCTCGCTATCGCAATTTGGCTTGGTGAAGTGAAGGATTGAAAGCAGGAAATCGACCACATCATCCTGTCGCTGTTGCCAAGTCCCTAAATACTCGACGTACTTTTTGTTCTTCAAAAGTTCGTCCCCGGTGATACCGACAATCAGACGTCGATATCGTCTCGAAGAAACAGAGTGAGGCTGCAAAAGTAAGGCAGTTGCTGTAAGTAGTAGTTTGTGACCGGCGTGGAGATGGTCAAAAGTACCACCAACTGCAACTACTTGGTGGGTAGACGACGATGTGTTAGTCACTTGAGAGTTCCCGGCTGTAGCTTGATTTTGAATCATGATAATTCCCCCGCCAACAATCTTCAACTTTCCGGAAAGTGGAGGGCTTGTCTTGTTTGCCAGACGGGTAAAGTTTGCCAGCAGTTTCTGGCCTTCTTCGCCGTCCACGGAAAAGATGTAGTCCCATTGGCGACGAGTTGCTGCCAGCGTCGGAAGATCGGTGACTGGACCAGAACGAGGAGTAAAAGAAGCTCGCTTGTCGTCAACTTCTTCTGACCACACTTCCGATCCATCATAGTGTAGCAAAAGAACTCGTGCATCGACTGATCCGGGAGTACCCGTGTCAACATCGACGTCCAGATTAGCACATACGAGACAGAAAAGTCCGTAGAAATTTGCCAGGAGGTTTTGGGTATCACTCCAGAGCAGACCATAAGATGGTAGTACCACTTGGAGCTCGGTGCTGGTGGGCTGGTTCTTGAGGCTGGAGACTGTGGCCGTGATAGACTGTTTATATGCGGCGGAGAGGGAAGATGCGCTCACAATTGTTGGAGGGGGAGGAAGCAACAAGAAAGACTTTGTTTTAGCCATGTTGGTAGGATCGTAGAGTGAATTGAGGAATTGAGGAATTGAGAGAGTGAGGTGTATGAGGATGAGGGGAAGAAGAAAGCCGACCCCATGGGGTAATTCTTAGCTCCGGAACTCAATTCGGAGGAACCTCGGACAAGGCTACCAAATGGAAAGTGGCCTTTTCGTCTCATGAGCTTCTTCTGTACTTTTGCCGCCTTGCGCCCCGCAATCCCTTGTTAATTGCATAGTGTCACTTACGATCAATGCATCTGGACAGCTTGCCATTACTGACATTTCCCCTCACTCCACGTCTTTATGTACTGGCGCGAATCCGCTGTTAGTTTCTACAGCTTCTAATCATAGTCTGCACCTCCTCGTCCCATTCCACAACAACACCACCACCACATCATCAGCTATGGTTCATTCCACCGCTATCACTGTGGCCGCGGCCGCTCTACTAGCTGCCCTACCAGTCCACGCCGGTCTCTACAACAAAAACTCGCCCGTCGTCCAGCTAGATGGGAAGAGTTATGATCGCTTGATTGCCCAATCTAACTATACATCCGTAAGCACTCTTTCTTAGCTTCAAGCTCATCACACCACTATATATAAGTGACACTCCTAACATGTCAACAGATTGTCGAATTCTACGCTCCTTGGTGCGGACATTGCAAGAACCTCCAACCCGCATACGAAAAGGCCGCAACCAGCCTCGCGGGGCTCGCCAAAGTGGCCGCCATCGACTGTGACGAAGAATCAAACAAACCATTCTGCGGAAAATTTGGCGTACAAGGCTTCCCAACACTCAAGATCATCAAGCCCGGCAAGACACCCGGAAAGCCTATCGTCGAGGACTATAATGGAGCCAGAACCGCCAAGGGCATTGTCGACGCCGTGGTAGAAAAGATCCCGAATCATGTAAAGAAGGTGGAAGACAAAACATTGGAGAAATTCCTTGCCGAATCCAACGAAACCGCCAAGGCCATTTTGTTCACAGACAAGGGAAAGACGAGCGCATTGATGAAGGCTATTGCCATTGATTTCAAGGGGAGCATCAATGTTGCCCAAATCAGAAATACCGACAAGGAAAAGGCATCGTTGGAGTTATTTGGCATCACCAAATTCCCTACTCTTTTGTTACTCCCAGGTGGAAAGGAGGCGGAAGGAATCGTGTACGATGGCCAGCTCAAGAAGGAACCCATAGTCAAGTTCCTCTCTCAAGCTGCGGCCCCGAACCCAGACCCTGCTCCTGCAAAGGTCAAGGTGTCGAAATCAAAACCCAAGGATTCAAAAGACTCAAAGAAAGCTTCCAAATCAAAGGCAGACTTTGAATCAGCATCCTCTTCTCAAGCATCTGCTGAAGGAACAGCAGCCAAAGCTACTGCCACCGGGGAAACTCTCGAGGAGGAACCAACCGAATCCCCACAACCAGAGGTTGAGACCGAGAAGCCAATTGTACTACCGGACCCAGCTCCTACAATTCCAAATCTTGAAGATGAGGCAGAATTGACCACCCACTGTCTAGGTAAGAAAGCTCTTCAGCCCCTTTTCCTTTTGTGAAGGAGACTGACTCATTTGTTTATATAGGTGATCGTACAGGAACATGTATTTTGGCTTTACTGCCCGAATCTCCAGATAACACTGGCGCCAAAGCAATCGTTTCCCTTTCCGAACTCCAACACAAGTACAAATTGTTGAACAGAAATTTGTTCCCCTTCTACGTTTTGTCATCGAAGAACCCAGGATATGCAAAAGTTAAGTCTGCATTGAAGTTAGCTGAGGGAGAATCACAGATTATTGCTCTCAACGGTCGACGTAGTTGGTGGCGCCAGATTTCTGAATCCGCACTGGCTGAGAAGGATGTCTCCCAAGAAGCTGTCGAGGACTTCGTAGATGCCATCCGCTTGGGTGAAGGAGCGAAGCAGAAATTACCAGCTGGCTTGATTCCCGAGGAATCTGAGGAGCCTGCTAAGACTGAAGAAACTCCTAAGGCAGAAGAGTCTCCTATCATTGTCGAGGAGGTCAAGGAGGACCATGACGAGCTATAAATGTCTCTGGTCCGCGATTCTTTTTAGCGTTTATTTGGGTGTACACTAATAGGCTGGGAAAACTTGATATTGGCACGCACCGCGGCCTTGGAAAAATCAAAAGAGGTATTCCCTTTGAATTTGTCTCCAGTCTGGCTATCACATAGCCTCTTTTGTAACTCCAAACACCTGATATCATGGGTATCATAACATTTCCTTCCATATTGAGTACAGTTCTCCACATATCGAGCCCCCGTAGTCCAGACCCCCTCCGTATTATTTTCCTCCATTCCCAATTGAATCTTCACATATGACTGCCCTCGAGCATTTCTGCACCTCTCGCCCTCGCAACACCATCCAAAATCGCTCGAACCTGTTTACACCCATCCACACCCACAGCAAGCATCCCCTCCAACCTCCCAACCTGAACCTTAGTCTCCATAACCAAGACACTAACACTATCACTGCTCCCCATCGTCGCAACCGTCAAAAACGGCAATTCCTGTTCCTCCATGGTATTTAAATCCAGCAATGGATCTGCACTTTCGTCGTTACTGCTATAACTTGATGTTGAGCCCGCGGTGCAGGCGCAGATGTAATCGTGCATTGGGACTCCGGCGTCAATTAGGGCGAGCGTGCAGGCGTTTATGCAGGCCGCAAGGAGGGAGCCGTCTTGCGAGAGGACGTGGAGGGAGAGGGAGATGGTGGAGTGGGGGTAGAGTTTTGTGAAGAGGTTTTGGGCGAAGGCGGAGGAGATTGTGGTTTGCATTTCTGTTATGCGTCTGTTTTCACCAAATAATTAGCATTTTCCTTCTTCCCTCTATCCCCATCCCCCGCCTCATAGTTTGCAATTGGATAGAAAAGGAAAAGAACGAACTTATCATTTCGACCACTTCTCTTTCGGTCTACACCACTGAATCCCGCGATACTGATTGATACCCTGATATCCGCCCTATCGTTCCCCAATTTCCCTCCTGCTGCGGCTTTGGCTTCGCAGGGTCCGGCGACGGTGCACATGACTTTTGTGTTTCCCATCTCCAGGTAGGAGGAACCATCTGCGGCGGCTTGAGTGCTGATTTGTGCTGTGAGTCTGCGCAATTCGTTCCATCGTCTTCCGTCTAGACGCAAGAGCGCCAGGGAGTAAGTTGAGGTGTCAAGAGGCATTGTGGAGAGCTGTGTTGTAGGTTTGTATAGGTATTTTGGGGGAGGGGAGATCTTTTTTTTTGGTGTTGATAAAAGATGGGACGGACGGGGCGGATGCAAGAGCCCGCTCTGGAAGTGCTCTGGAGGTGCTCTGGAACGTGGGGTTAGCTCCAGGGTTTGAGCTTCACCTCAGGGCGCCTTTTCGGCATTCGACATTGTCACCTCATTGTCATCTCTTCACATCTTCACATCTTCACATCTTCACATCGGCCACTTCATTCTCCTGAATCACTTGAAATCGCATTAATTATTGGGCCTTTGAAACGGGGGTTTGCCATTATTGTAACCCCCCCCTTTTTGCTAGCGACAGCAACATCCACAATCCCAAGACCGACTTTGCCTACCCCACGTCTTTGTCGCAACCCTTACACAAACCCTCAATTCTTGTCGCAATCATGTCCAGCGCTCCAGGAAGGCGGCGCAATGGCGGAAGAGCCAATGCAGATGAGCGGCACGCAGAGAATACAATCTGGAGCAGCACACGAGAATCCATTCAAGGCGTCTCCCACTTTGAGAAACGAGCAAGGGACCTCACCATGCAGATATTCGCCCAAGAAGTGCGAATGCACGAGATCCAAGCCTCAGGAAAAAGTAAAAAAACCCATACCTCATATACTTGACTCCCTCTTTCGAAATATAAACTTACGATATATGGAATAGAACTTCCCATCGAAGAAATAGACGTCCTAGACATCATGTACCGCGAAATGGTCGAAATTGCCGACGACGAAAAAACCGCCCTAGGAACAGCAGAAGATAAAGATAGTGCCTTGGGGAAAATCGACCTCCTTACCACATTAACGAAACACAACGAAGAAGAGGAGAAGAAGGAAAAGGCTTCTGTTTCCCTCTCCCGCGGTTCCACATCTCGCGATTCTCACTCCCGAACAGCAATCGAATACGACGGCCCCTCGGACTCCCCCGGCCCCTCCCCAGCAGACAACAGACAAGTGCGGAAACTGGGAGGGGGAGGACCACCAAGGACTGGGAGTCAACCACCTAGAAACCTCGATGTCATCATCCGAACCTCAGATAGTCATTCAGAGACGGCGGAACGAAGCGGGAATAAACCCAAAATTGTATACGCCGTAAACGACGAAGTAGCTTTCAAACGCAAATCCGGCGATGAACATGACTGGATCCAAGGCGTCGTCACGCGCGTAATCGGGGAAGGCAAAAGTCGACGGTACGAAGTTCGCGACCCCTATCCAGATCCCAATACTGTGGAAACGACATACAAGTCGAGTGCGAGTCAGATGGTGCCTATTCCTGTTGCTTCGGCGCATTTGGGGGATTATGAACCCGGGAGACGAGTTCTGGCACTTTACCCCCAGACTTCTACTTTTTACCGAGCGGATGTTAGGAGGATGGTTGATGGGGGGGCGAAGGTGGAGTTGCTTTTTGAGGAGGAGAGGGAGGGGGAGCAGGAGAAGATTGTTGCTAGACGATTTGTTTTGGATCATAGGGGATGATGTGTTTGGGATTTTTTGAGCATATCGTTTATTTGCGTGGGCCCGAGAGGTGGCCATATTTCAAATCATCCTCTCACGGACTGGAACACGTCGTGGGATGAAGAAAGTTCTAGCGCGTCAGATGAGCCCTATGGGCAAATCCACAATTGCCACAACGCCAGCTCAACTCCTCTGTTGTTTTGCGCTTGTAGGGGTGGATTAATGACATCTCTTGAGGTATTTGGAATCTCGGAAGAATCATTCTCTAAACAAGAGGCAAGCCGTCAAGAGAAATCACGAGGTGCCGAGCATCAGAGATGCAGCGAAAAGATATTTTGAGGACGAACCACCTCCATCAATAGAGGTTGAGACGCTTACCCAATTTGTGTTGAGGCAAAGTGGTTGTATCATCGCTAGCTTTCGCGGGCTTCATGAATTGTATAACAAATCAGCAAGATTCGAAAGCTAATCTGGGATTATTGAAGATGTTTGGGGGAAAAGGGAAATTTGTATATAGCAAATACATATTGTTGACATCAGGTGGGAGGTTCCAACGCTACCGTCCCACGCCTACCAAAATTGAAGACATCGAGCAATTCAGAAACAGCAAAATCTTTGATTATGTCAACTAGGGGATTATCTCTCTGCCATCAAGTGAAGATGCCCCCCTTACAAAACACGCTATAGCTTTGCCAATTCCCACCCGCAAATACACACCTGGAGGTGTCGAAATTCGTAGCACTCATTGTCTTGATGAATCCAGAGAAGGGGCAAATTATCAAGGTTAATTTTTCTAAAACTTTAGAAGAACTTGTTGTGCAGGAGTTTTAGAAGAATCCACTTTGTATGTGCCACGAATTGCTACCCCTTTAGTGATGCTCGCCCTGTTATGTATTAGAACTTGACTAGGTGAGATGGAATCCGAATTTACCTTGAAAGCAGCCCTTTGAGATCCCTCCACATCGTTATCAAAGATATGAGTCTTCGACTCAGCCAATTCAGCAATTTTTTGACCGAGCTGCTTGGCATGTTTATCGATTTTTTTGACAATGCTGTCTCGGCAGCGCTTGAATCGCGGTGTATCGTTGGCGTCCATTGCCTCGCGTGCTTCCCATAGGTCATCTCTGCAAAAGTCCAAATGAGCTGCTCCAGCAACCAACGCATCATACAAAACTGGCAGAGGTTCGCTCGGATACTCTCCATTGATTGCCCATCTCAGCCATTGCTCATAACCCTCCGGAACATCATCAAAAACAAGCTCGGGAATACCTCGAAGCCTGGTGAAGGGTTCAAGGACCTCGGGCTGAAGCGGATCTCGGAGTCAGTATTATCTAGAAGTATGTTTGAGGAAGGGGGAAACAGGATATAAAGAGGTGTCTAAGGAGGAAGTGGTGTCTCACTCCCCCTAAAACAACCCGAAAGGGGAAATAAAAACTCGGAGAACACCTACAACTTCTGAAAGCTTGCCATTACCATCGAGCCAGATATACAAGTAGTCCAACGACATTCCAGACAAGACGTCGACTACACGCCTCACGGTGGATTTTCCGACGTCGAACTCATAATAGTCCGATACCTGAATCTGAATGTCCATCTGCTTCATGTCCTGTAGCCGTGGTCCGAACTTGGCAACCGCTTGTCTCCCAAAATGGCTGGCTTCCCCACAAAACCATGCAATCTCTTCGTCGTCTTTCGTAATTATCCGCATACAGAAAATGTTCTCGGCGTAAAGTATGGTTCGGGCTTCAGTCAGAACTTGCCGGCATGTGCGAAGAATCGCTGGATATATCTTCTTTCCATGATAACTGCTTGAAGAGCTTGACTCTGGAATGGCTATCTTGGAACGTAGAAGAAGTCGATATATCATCATTCGAAGCTCCAACGGAAGGGTGAGGAACTTTGTTGGAGCCTTAAGACCACAAAGCGCCTGGCAATATATTAGCATATGTGGTATCAGTTAGATACAAGCTCTGAACTTTTGTTCTTCCAAACTTTTAGCACATTACATTGTTGCGCCAAATGTTCGGAAGAATAAGAGCGTAGGACTAGTTGGAAAAATCCATACCTGAGTTGGGGTTCCTGATTCATCTGATCCTGGTTCTGGTCCCATCGTGGTCTTTCGATGTGTGCCTTGTGTGTTTCTGGAGGATGTTGTGGTGAAGATGCTTCAACTTTGGTGTTGTTTGCCTTGAAGATCGAGGAGTGTTGTACTGGATTGTTACTTCCAGGTTTTGTGTGAAGGATGATGCCTAAGTGCGGGGCTGAGGTGGTTACACAAATCACCAACTCACGTGACTACGCGAAGTGACTAGGTATTAGGCATCCCACGTATACGCCGCTTACTCCGACACACTCTTATAGAGGCCGCGCACTACGCTAAGAATTAACTCTTAGACTACTTTATATATGTCGGTATAACTCAAGAGTACTCGGGATGGCACACGTGGGAACACGTGACCTTCTCGCTTAAGAGCTACTTAAGTAGTTATTATAGCTAGCTTTACTTAGTATATACGAACGATAATATAACTCTTTTTATATTGCTTTTATAACTATAAGTTATACTAATACTAATTAGTAGACGTATAGATTAGATACTTAGTTACTTTATATATTTCTACTATAAGTATACTTATATAAAAGTAAACTTAATATTACTAGTAGACTCTCTTTTATAGATCGTAGTTTCTTCTACTATTTAAATTTATAATAATATACTATAAACGCTTCTTAATATAGGAAGTACTAATTACTAATACTAACTTTCTAATATTATTTTAATAACTTCTTTAATCTTCTATTATCTCTTAAGATAATTTATACTCTCTAAGATACTTATTTACTTAAAACCTAAATTCTCTTTTATCTACTAAGTAAAGTATAAATAGACTTTTAATAATATCTAAATTTATCTATAATATTTATAATATCTATAATATCTATAATATAATAGATATATTAATACTAATTTCGACGACTTTAGAAGCTTTAACTTCGGTACTAAAATAAGCTCTAAAGCTAGTACTAAAGCTAAAGTTAATATAGATAGAAGAGACGATTTTTACTATTAAATAAGAAGAGGAGTATACTAAAGAAGAGAATAAAGACCTTCTTCTTTAGAACGAATTTTAAGTAGACTTTAAAGAATAGAATTAAGATAAATTTATTAAGATCTACTAATCTATTAATACTAAGTTATAATAGATACTTTATAAAAGAGATATATAAGTTAAAATAGATAGATATAAAATGCTTATATCTTAGATACTATATAATACTACTACTAAGGTTAACTAAACTAAGTAGTTAGACGAAGAATTAAAAGCTATAGTATTAGAAGGAGCTAGTACTAAAATCTTTAGATTCTATTATAAATAAATAATAGAATATATTAAAAGATAATAAAAGCTATAGTAATAATAACTATAATAATAATAACCTTTAGCTAAAAATATTACTTAAAACACCTGATCTAAGATAAAGGCTAGAGATAAAGCTTTATAAGTATCTATTATATAATAATAATAATAATAACTAATACTAATATAATAACTAATACTTTTAATAACTTTAATTCTACTAACTAAAAGAAAAGACCTAAGCGATCTAGTATAACCTCTAATCTAACTTTTAGATCTACTAAAAAACGACTAGACCTTTTGTTTTATATCTTATTAATTTAACGAAGATACTAGTAGTAATGATTTTAATAATACTTCTAAGTATCTAGAATATAATTAGTAATAGAATAATCCTAGTAGAACACTACTAGTATAAATAAATATAGTATATTTTAAACTAGAATTAACTTTTTAAAGTTTAAAAGGTTAAGACTACTCTTATGTATTAAGTACTCTTATAAAAGTATATAAGAACGATTAAAAGTATAGTAGAAAAGAAGATAATTTTATAATTAAAGTTATAATATTTAAGAATATATATAAGAGAAGTAGAGTATTACTAGTAATTTACTCTCTTACCTTCTCTACTATACTAAAAGGTAATGCTTTAAATTACTTTTATATTATACTTTTTAATAAATATAATAATTAATCTTTTAAAGTTTTATTTATATTTATATAATAATACTTTAAAAATAAACTTTACAAAAGAAGCTAATTATCTAAGTAGAATAATATTAATTTATAAGAGATAATATAAGTATCTAGAATATCTATATTAAAGTCTTTTAAAGATATATTATTAAGACTTAATTTACTAAGATTTTCTCTTTCTACTAACTTTTATACTAATAGTTAATTTTTAAATAAGCTAATTTTAGTATATAAAAGAGTCCTAGATTATACTATTATAATATTAATCTTACTTTAAGATCTTTTAATTTCTAATACTATTACTCTCTTATAAAGTTTAATCTAATCCTATATAAAAGTCTACTTAGAGATAGTTATAAATAAAACTATAATAACTAAAAGGCACTTCTATAAGAGTAGATAATATAGTAGTATAAATAAATTCGTTAGTATAGATTAATATAAGAAGAAGAGAATATATTATATATATAAAAAGGATGACTATTTATCTTAGAATTATAGTTAAGAAGAGTAGAACTTTTCCTTTACTAAATAGACTAATAAGAATTCTAGATACTTTAAAGAGAAGTAAGATAAGTATACTAGAAAGGTATATAATATAAATATAGTATATACTTAGAGTACCTAGAAGGAGGAGATATTAGAGACACTTTATACTATTACTCTATTAAAAGAAGATAGTTACTTATTAGATACTAGCTTAGATAAAGAAGTTATCTATTATAATATTACTTTTATAAGATTTATTAATAATTTAAATACTAAATAACTTACTACGAATTTAATAAGTTTAGTATAAAGCTATACTATTAATAAATATATCTTATAAAACCTAAATAACTTAAAGAATACTTCTAATATTATATATAAATTTATAAAGAAGGTATTTATAATAATAGCTAAAAGATATATAAAAGAGAACTTCTTTAGTATAATAATTAATACTAGAGTAGCTTAAAAGTTAAGTATAGAATATAACTAATATCTTATATATATTAGACTTATTAAAAGCGTCTTAATTAATAAAAATATAAAGAGTTAATTTAATATCTAGTTTAGTAAGAGATATACTCTATTTTTAAAATTAATAATAATTAATATACTAATTAGAAAAGCTAAATTCTATATAGTATAATCTAATACCTCTTTTATTCTTTATATTAATAATATAAATAACTTAAATATTATCTTAAATAATCTTTAAAACGTACTTATCTAAGAGAATAAGAAAGGGATAGAAGTTAAGAGGTTCTCTATTATATAATAATTTAAATACTCTTTTCTACTCTAAGATAAAGCTATATATAACTTTATATAGGAGTACTTAACCTTTCTTATAAATATTAATATTTAAAGACTTTATAAGCGATTTAGCTACTTATTAGTACTAAGATTATAATATATACTAGAAAGAGCTAGGTATTATATTAACTAAAACATTCTTTAATATCTTACTAAATTCTATAAATACTATTAAAAGTATAGAAGTTTACTAAGCTAGTTTAAGTTCACTCTTTATAATAACTTTAAATTTAATTATAGTATTTTAATTAATACTTTCTTTCTTAATAAGTAGGTAGTCTTATATTATATAAACGAAGTAATAAGGTATTAAGTAGGTAACTTTTTACTTAATATAAAAGTAATAACTATATAAGAGGTCTTCTAAAGATATTAGATTAATATATATTTTAGACTTTCTAATTATATTATTACAAATACTAGGATAAACTTTATTAAAAAGGACTTTATATACTCTATTACTAGAATAGGTACTATAATAAAAACTATACTAGTTAAGATATATAATTTAATTAGTATAGTAGAACGTTATTATAGACTAATTTAATAGGTATATAATATTATATATAAATAAGAGCTCTATCTCTTATAAAGTTTAGTACTTTAAATAGTCTTTAAAGTAATTAACGATATAGTAGGCTTAAATAGACTAGTCTCTACTCTATTAGTATATAGAGTATATACTTAAATAACTATAACTAATATATCTTTATAACTGATTTCTATAAGGTCTAAGACTTATAAGACTACTTAAAAGGTACGAAAGTAGATTATATTCTATTAAGTTAAAGAGGCTCTTAATATATAAAATAGACTAATTAACTAAGTTAAGAACTTACTCTTAAATTTAAATATTTTAGTATAAAGAGCGTATATAAAGTCTTAGATAAAACCTTTTATCTTTTAAGGAATTAAGAATAAGAACTATATAGTAGTACTACTAAGTAGTCTTATAAAATTTTAATCTATAGTTATAAAGCTATACTTTATTAAAACTTTAGAAACTTCTAGAATAGCACTAGTAACTAAGGAAGTTTCTAGTATAGTACTATTTAAAATAATACTATAACTCTATAAAAAAGAAGGAACACTTAAGTAATAGAGTAGGTAAGATATTAGATAATATTCACCTTCTCTCTAATACCGACTTCGATAGTTATAAATCCTCTAAAATACTAATAATCTAGAATCTATATTAGAACCTCTTTAGAAGTATAGACGTAGATAGTCTTAAAAGTATCTAAGGTCTTTAAATAGGTCTTTTAAAGTATTATTCTAATAGTTAGATACTTTTATAAACGAATTTAACTATATTACTCTTAAAGATATTAGAACTTTTCTTACTAATTTAAGTAAATCTTTTAATATTAAAGTATTTATAGCTAATAATAGTATAGTATATATTAAAGTATAATAAAAAGAGATTAATAGAATAATTAATTAAGGTGTTTTTAAAATTATTACTTAGAAGAAGTTATCTCTTAATACTAGAATATTTAGATTACGCTTTATAAATAATATTAAATTTAAGAGTATAGTACTTACTTTTATAAAGTTAAGATTAGTTATCTAAGTATATAATAATACTAGGAAGTTACTAGTACTTATCTAGGCGTCTACTATTTAAAGAGTAAGCTAGAGAATAATTCTTATACTTATTATAATACTTCTAAGCTTATAAGTATTTATTTAGAATATTATATAAGTATATATATAATTGTTAACTAACTTAAATTGAAAATTCTTTATATACTCTTTTAAAAGTTATTCTTAATAGGAAGACGTGTTCTTTGAAGTAATTAGGCTATTATATAGTATTCTAGAAGCTAGTAATTATTAGTTTATAACGTATTATAAACACTATATTATAAAGCTTATAATAGAATAGTTAATATTTAACTCTTATCTTTTATATACTAAGTTATACTAATATAATAAGTAAGTAAAGTTAGATACTCTTTTTAGTATAGTAGGCTTTTAAACTAATAATACTCTTATACTTACTAATAATGCCTTTACTAATAAAGAGGAGGTTATTATTAATAAGGTTAGATTTATATCTAAGAAGAGAGAAGAGCTTACTATTAACTATCTAATTAAATTTAATAGAGGACTAATTACTAAATATTAAGACAGCTTTATATCTCTTACTTAAGATTATATAAAATACTTAGATTTAGTATAAAAAGCTCTAACTGAGATATCTAATATAAAAGAGATATTATATATAATAGATACTAAAGATTAATATATTATATAATATACTAGAGAGGTATACTTAGCTATGTATCTTAATCTAAGACTACTTTCGACTTATTATATACTATTTAAACTATTAATTCTTAAGATAATAATATTTTACTTTTTAATAAGCGAATTTAATAGTAAATTAAGAATACTATAAGAGGGCTTAAATTTGTTAAATTAGATAAATCTTCTCTAAAGTTATATGCTTTTACTAATAGATTATTTACTAATAATAAGGACTTATTATTATAAATCGGTTATATTATTACTTTTATAGATAAGGATAATAATACTAATATCTTAAATTAGTCTTCTACTAAGTATAAGAGAGTTACTTATAGTATTTTAGTATTAGAATTATATATAATAAGCTCTAGATTTAATACTATAGCTTTAATAAAATCAACTTTTAAAAGTATTTTAGGATTTAAGATACTACTTATAGTATATACTAATTCGAAGTCTATTTATAAATATATAGCTAAATTAGATATAACTAAAGAGAAGCGACTAATAATTAATATTATATATCTATAAGAAGCGTATAAATTAAGAGAGATTAATAAGACTAAATAGATTAATAGTAAGAGTAATTCTATAGATACTATAACTAAAAAGGGTTACTATAATATCTTATAAAAGTTAATTAATACTAATAAGCTAGACATTAACCTTATAAAGTGAGTAGAACGAAATAAGAGATAATAGAGGACTAAAATAGAGCTTTCTTATTAGTCGAGAACATAGAATAGAGAGCTCTAATTAGTTATATATTTTTAATAATTTTAAGTAACTTTAACCTTTTTAGAGAAGTACTAGTATTAGTATAACTTAAGAGTAAGTAACTGCTCGGGATAGCATATATGGGAACACGTGACCTTCTTACTTAAGAACTACTTAAGTAGTCATCGTAGCTAGTTTTACTTAGTATATACGAACGATAATATAACTCTTTTTATATCGCTTTTATAACTATAAGTTATACTAATAATATATATCGATTAGCTAACTATATATTATAATATTATCTAACTCTTTATTATATATAAAGCTATAATAGTATATATAGTCTTTTTATTATTCTTATAATAGTCGACTTATTTTATTCTATTTCTAATTAATTTCTCTAGCTTATATATATCTCTAGTAAAAGTCTACTAGATTCTCTCTTTTTTACTCTACTAGTACTATTTTAATTATAGCTAAAGTAGATAAATTTTACTAGTTTAACTTAATAATAGTAGTATTTAAAAGAGAGAAATATACTAATTATTCTAAAGCTACTTAGAAGTATAACTAGGACTATTCTACTATCTTATAAAGAATTAGAGACTTAACTAAGATATAAAGAGATACTATTATCTTCTACTACTAAGTACTTATAAAAGTATAATAGCTTACTATTTAATTACTAGTATTCGTATAGCTTATTATTCTAAATTACTAGTATATATAGAATTACTATTACTTATATAACTAAAGATATCGAAGATATTAATATTTAATATTTATATATAGAAGAGATTAAGATTTAGATATTATATATTTAGCTTTTTAGCTTTTATTATTTAGTATTAGCTATATTAGATAGATTTTAATTATTATTATTATTAGACCTTAGTAGTATCTAATCTCTTATATATAAATACTTCTACTTAAGATAAGAGAAAGCTAATTTAGTCTTTTCTTCTATATTAGTATCTACTATTTATCTATCTTCTTCTATTAAATTTACTCTTATATATCTTTTTAATAGTTATATATTTTTCGTATTATTATAAAAAGAGTAAGAGAAAGTTCTAAATTAGTAGATAAATAAGTAGCTAAAGTATAGAATATCTTTAATATTATTAATTATATAGAATCTTAGTAAAGAGATTTATAAAAGAGATATTAAAAAGAACTAGATAAAGAATTTTATCTAGTAGTATATAAATAGATTATAAAGTATATATTTTAAGAATACTAAGAATTTAAAAGTAATAACTAAGTATATATCTTTATTTTTTCTTCTCTTCTTTATCTTTTACTTACTCTCTTTTCTCTATCTTATTTATAGAAGCTAATACTACTCTTTAATACTTTTAATAAATTTAATAAAAAGAGCTTTATAAATAGCTAGAATAAGAAGATAATTTACGTTTTCTCTATTATTATATTCTAGAGATTTCTATCTTACTTATATTAATTATATATCTAAGTATTTCTTTTAAAAGAGCTATTTTTAAAGAAAAAGAGAAAGTAGAATAGAGTATTTCTAGAATATTCTAGAAGAATATCTAATAGAGCTAGTTTTTAGATTTAGAACTATTCGCTAGTTACTCTCTAGATAAGCTAAATATTTAGATAATCTTCTTTTTAGAATAGTTTATTATTATCTTAGCTTAAGAAAAACCTTTAAAACTTAGAACTATTCTAGAACTATTGAATATTTAGAACTATTTAAATTATTTCTACTATTTCTAGAACTATTATATATTAACTATACTACTCGACGGGTTTTAGACTATAGTTATATATAGTAGACTAGAGCTATATAAAATTAATTCTCTATATATAATAACTATTACTTACTTTTAACTAATTTTATTAATTTATATTCTTATAATATAAGTATTAAAGCTTTATAAGCGATACTAAGTACTTAAGAGCCTATTTAGCTAGTATAATTTTTAGATAGTTTAGAATATATACTACTAAAAAGACGTTATAATAATAATAGATAATTTAATATATTTAACACTTTAATATATACTAAATCGTTTAGCTTATATATTTTTTAAGCTAGATTATTTAGCTAAATAATCTAATTTTTCTATAAAAGATTATCTCTACTAAAAAAGGTTATTATCGCTGAAACTACGAAAATTGAAATATATCTAGATATATCTTTTTTCTTACTTAAGTATATTACTACTATTCTAAGATAAAATACTAGCTCTAAGATATTAGATAAGCGAGCTAAACGATTACCGACTATGTTATCTAAATAATTAGATAATAAATAAATATATACTATACTACTTTTAGAAGATCCTAGTATATTTATTAGATAATTTAATATTATCTTATAGCTAGCTAAGCAGGCTCTAAAAGAGTTTATATATATCTCTACTTCTTAAGCTAAGGCGTCTAAAATAGTTCTAGTTTTATAAGAGTAGTCTTAAGTAGTTCTTTAGCTATAGATTATCTTCTAATACTCTCTATATAATTAACTCTTCTCTTAAGTAGACACTATTTCTAATATTTCTTAAGAGAAACTATTCTAAGAACGTCTTAAATAAGTACTATTTAATTAAAAGATAATAAGAAGAATTATAAATAATTAAAATCAGAACTATCTTAGAGTAATTGTAAAGACTATCTGATTTTTAGAACAGTTATTAAACACTTCGTTTTACCTTCTCTTTTCCTTTAAGATAGTGCGCTACAGAGGAAAAAAAGTAAAATAAGTCGGCACCCTTGCCGCTGAACGAATAATTCTGAACTTGGAGAGTTGAATTATAGAGGAGAGAAGTTGTAATTTTTTTTGGGTTGTTTCGCCCTGCTGCTCGCGTGTCGCTTGTGAGAGTGGAAACTCGGTGAGCACTCGGCTGAGAGTGAGCAAGGCAGCGACTGAGCACCGCCTCTCACTCAGCCCCGTTATCATTGATAAATGCTTCCAAGTAACAATCCAACAAAGTGATTTCGGTTCTGAACTTCTGATCGTTCGCCATGAGCAGAATAAATATTTCCTTTGGAACCCGCATGGGAGGCGGGCCACAATTGGACGAGGCGACACCATTCGTATGTTGTTAACTCTCACTGCAAGGGAACTGCTGCCTTTACTGAGTTTGCTTAGTTTCCTGATGTTCTCTGCAATCAATGTCTAGCCATATTCGAGAGAGAGTTCACATGGTCACCATACGCTCCAAACACACTCCACGTGGACCCCCAAAATCCAATCGCTTGCCGACTCTGTGCTTTGTTAACCTCCAAATTCTACAAACCTGAGATATCGCCTTCATTGAAAATTGAGTACTTCCTTAATCCTCGCTATGGCTACTTTATCCGGGTCCACGATATAATGTTTCGACCCGTTGGGTCGACGTCCTGGGGGAGCAACGTAGTAAGACTTGGTCTTCAAAAGATGAACCCAACCGGTAAGTTAGTACTCTAAAGCTAGCTCCTATGCTCATCATTTCGTCCACTAGTCGACGACGGCGATATTCCCCGTATGATCCACTTCGAATCCACTCTCTCCTCTTCTACCAAATCCAAGGAAAGTATGTTGCAGGCGGCAAGCTGGTTCAAAGAATGTCATGAGACGCACGAAGAGTGTAGCTCTGCATTCGCAAAGTCAAATTTCATGCCTTCTCGTCTGATCGAGATTTTGGGGTCCGATGTAAATAATTTGAATATACGGCTTCGGGACAAGTTGAGTTTGCCAACACCGGTCAGCTACGCGACTCTAAGTCATTGCTGGGGAACGAGCATGCCCTTCAAACTTACCTTGGAGAATCTGGACGCGTGCAGGGAAAGGCTCCCATTGCAGAGCTTGACTAAAGTGTTTCAAGATGCATTGCACTTTGCATACCGCTCGGGCATCCAATATCTTTGGATTGAGTCTTTGTGTAAGTTCTAGCTTTTATAGTTACGTTTACTGTACTTATCATTGCCAGGTATTGTTCAAGACTCGCCTAAAGATTGGGCAAATGAGTCTTCGCATATGGGGTCTATTTATCGTCACGGTATCCTCAATATCGCCGCCACAGGTTTCGCGAATGGAGAAAATGGACTTTTCGTCAAGAGGGATCCCAATCTCCTCGTTCCAATTGCTGTTAATCTGGATGTCGATCAATATTTATTAAGTGATCCTCCATCAGAGAAAGACCGATATGGAATGGCAAGCAAGGGAGACTACTATCTTGTTGACTCACATACATGGAAGGATGGCATTGATGAAACACCGTTGTGCAAGAGAGGGTGGGTGGCCCAGGAGCGTGCCCTTTCCGTTCGAACACTACATTTTGGGAAACAGCAGCTATTCTGGGACTGCATGTGCAGAAACGCCAGTAAAGCCTTTCCGAAGGGGCTTCAGCGGGGCACGATTATTCAAGACCCTGAAGGGTTTCTAACTCCTAGAGACATTGATAAACAAAAGCGCCAGGACCGACTTCTGTCAATTCGGAACCAAATTCTAGAAACACGGAAGGAGGACCTTAAATTTGAAGAGAACATGAAGGCTCTTAGATCTGGATATTCTTATCTATACAACTCTAGTGATGATGAATCAGAGACCGATCATACGAGCGACAAAAGGTTTGTAAGACATTTGAAGGCTGTTAAAAAGAATGACCCACAGCTCATTATAGAAATCAGCGAGTCCGAATCAGATTTGGAGGAAGATTATAGAGTCAGATATTCGTCCTCTAGACGGCTAAGAAAGAGAAAGTTATATAGGGAATTAATGAAAGATCTTCGTCTAGCTCTAAAGGACTTTAAAGGATGCGATATTAACATTCTTAATAGTCTTAATATTAAGAGTTGGGAAAAGTTTAAACTGAAATTTAGACAGGGTTCTAACAGGGTATCGGTGCTTCTAGTTAGAGGTATAGCATTGGAGGAGATACAATGGCTTCTAGTAGTAGAGATCTACACCCGATGCGCACTAATATACTCAAAAGATAGTAGGTGTTCTTCGTGTTCTTTCCTCTATACCGATATTGTTTTAGGAAAATTGATACCTATTTTCTCCTTAGACACGTTCTAAAGCAGTTTTAATACTCTAAACCTGTACTTAAAAGGGTAATACTAACTCCTAGTTATTTCTCTAGAGCTCGTAGCGATCGCCGGTATAGTAAGAGAACTGAGTAAGAACATAAAGAGCGTCTACTTAGCTAGTCTTTAAGAAAGAGACTTAAGAGTATCAACTTCTATAGAAAGTTAGCAGCGCTCTTCTAGTAATAAAGAAGGAGGATATAAGAGGTCTCTTATAGTCTTAGGCTTTAGTTTATAGTGCGATTAAGATTTAGAATTAGAGTGGATATTTCTACTAGTAAGTAGACTTTTAACTCTAATAATTTAAACCTTATTAAATAAAGAGAGCTTAGAGATATTACCTAGTTGTTAAAGATAGACTTAGCCCGAGTCCGTCTTACTAGAAAGGAAGAATTTAAGTAGGTTCGTTTTAGAATTTTATATATAACTAGACGCCTCGGCGTTTTCAAGATCTATAAAGAGACGACCGAGGGTCTAGACGCTAGTAATAGAGATCTTATTTAGACTAAAAGGTATATTAAGACGTCCTAGGATACTAAAGAAATCGAATAAACCTTTAGTAAGTCTTAAAGGAATACTAGCCTACGGCGATACTCTAGATATAGCACCGACTATAGACTAAGTGTAAAAGGCGACCTCTTAGATATATTCTACTTACTAGTTAGAATAATAGAAGCTAACCTCGATAGAAGTGACGTCGAGCGGCTAATACTTAGTAGACTTCTGCGCTTACTAATAGGAAAAAAGAGCAGTTTCGAAGAGTTAGGTAGTTTAAATTATACGAGTACTAGAGTGAAAAAGAAATCGAAGCCTTAATAGAGACGACGAAGATTTTAGACCCTCGATTCTTTATGTCTCGGTATAAGTATAGAGAATATAGTATCGCTGTTCTCTAATTTCTCGTCGATAACATTTTTTTAGATTTTTTAGCCTCGAATAGAAGGGGCGGTTGAGCTTGAGTTCTAGAAGGGGTTCTAGTGGGATTATTATATAGAACCCGCTACTGGGGTCTTTCGGGGCTATAGAAGTATAAGTCTAGAATATATAATTGTTTAAGTAAACAAATACACGAGTTTTTTCGAGGTGGAACAATAGAGAATGAACAAAGGTTCACCGCTATTTCTAGATCTTACTAAGTATAGTAAGTTACGAGTTAAGCTTGAATTTGCTTATTTTTTTTTAATCTAAGCTTTTTAAGAAATTCCTTAATTTCCCCTCTTTTTAAATACTCTTTTATCTTTTAATTAATAATAATTTATAATATATAATTTATAAGAATAGGAAAGAAGAGACTTATATCTCCTCTTATACTCTATAAACTTTATAGGACAAAAACAGACAATTTAATATCTGTCTTAATTTTTGTAGAGTCTTAGCATAGCTTATTAACCTTATAGCTTAAGAAAAGTGGTTATTTTAAGAATTATTTATCTTTTAATTTACTTTTATTATACTTACTTTAAAATTAATAAGTAATATAGAAGAGAGATAATTAGATCTAGCGCTTCTTTCTAGCTAGGCCTCGTCTCTTTTAGAGCACTTTTGTTATCTGTCTTCTAAAGAAAAGAGGGAAAAAGCCTTTATAAAAAAAAGCTTGGATTATAAAAAAAAGTAGGCAAATTTAAGCTTAACTTATAACTTACTATAGTCATTTACTTGATATAGTGATTCTAATCTAAGTCATTTTTGGAATTCTAATAAACCTATACTCTATCCACTCTAGAACTCTCATTATACTAAAGAAAAGGACATAGAGTAGCTGGGATTATTGCCCTAAAAGGTAACTTATAGGGATCTTCACATCTCTGCTCCACCGAGTGGAATTTTGGCAAGTGGTTGGATACTTCGTTTATTTTGAAGGGGGTTCTCGCGTGGTTATCAGGGGGTTCGTTTTATGTAAGAGGAATTAGCAAGAAATTATGAATCAAGAATCAATGGATGTTGGCAAACATAGTTGGATTGTTGGTAGAGGAGTAGGGTCTAAGATAATAACTCTGTACAGATAAAGTCGCTCCTTTTCTAACGATGGGAAGCTAAATCGGGGAAGAAATAGATGCTATGCTCTATAGAACTGGTCGTCCCGGTGGCAATGTAGTGGTCCCGAAGGTAGTTGTAAGGTTCCAAACTGAGCAGTGAGACCGGATCTGACCTCCAAATTTTTCCGCTCTGCTGTTCGTGTTGCAGTTATTGAGTGCAATTCCAAATATAGCATTGCATTCATCCTCCTGAATAATATATCCCGTTTTCTTATGGCAAGCTGGATCTTTCGAAATCGATAGCCAAACACTGTTGTCATTCTGAGGCTTTGCATCGCCCGCAAAATAGCCGATAGGATGATAATTTTGGGTCTCGTTCACTAAACGTCCCGCTACTGTTTTGCAATAGACAGGAATCTTGTTGGTCATATACTGCTCTGTGGTGGATGGTTTGTAAGATGGTGTTCCAGCACAAATCACCGGTGGGGGCGGTAGAGATGGGGTGACGTAGTTTACATCGCTATCGCTCACGTATTCTGAATTCGATATGATGGCATTATCTTCCGGTATGCCGGGGAGTACACCATTGATATCTTTCCAGAACATCGCTTAAATCGGAGTCAGCAGAAGATACCATAGAGGGTAAAGATACTGTAAGGGGTTTGACATACCAGAAGCAAATTGGGCATAGTTGTCTGGATTTTTACTTGTTACAGCGGCTCCATATATGTCAGCCGCCTTTTTGCAGTCCTTTGCACGTTTCCCCGAAGAGCCGTCGAAAAGCTCATCCACCACTATCACCATTTTTCAGTAGCAATTCGGAGTTGTTATCAAGAATATAGGAAGGTATATATGCTGCTTACAATGTGGTCGTGCGTTTTTTCCAGTGCCGGTGATCTCCAAAGTATGTAGCATTTCGTGAATCAGTGTCGCCCCGCTAGTTTGCCAATAGGGAAGATCCCCTTTTTTCTTTTCGTCGTTTCCATACGCGTCATGCGCCTCGTCGATATTCAATTGTGTAAAAAATGCATCGCAGCAGTGTATTGTTGATTTGTTCCAAAACCAGCTTCTTGTGTTGTCAACATAACGCGTTATCCCACTGTGTGATCTTATTAGCACCGCTTGTTAAAGTATACAGTCAGAGGCATACCGAGGGTCTTTACCAATATGATTTCCACAAGCATTGTATGTATCTTCGCCTGTGGTAGTAAAGGTTAACGATTTTCTGGGAAATCTGGATAAATCGACCTTACAACTTAAGACCTAGCGGAACAGTTAGATATGAAACAGACAGGGGAAAAGTATTACTCACAATGTAAGGATCGAATCCCCAAGCGGGTTTATCCCATTCTGAGATAGCAGCAATGTTTGCTAAGTAACATTAGCCAAACAGCGTTTCAAAAATTAGAAGAGACACGTTACCAACAACATCGTTCTTGTACCTGTCTTCTTCAATATTCCTTCCAAAGTACAGTGCTGCGGCATCACCACCGAGATCTGGCCACTTTCTCGCTCCACTTGCTATGTGAACAGCGTCTCCATACGCATCCTTGAAAAATTCTCCTCTATTAGCGAAATTCTTGTTATCGAGCTTTTTCCCAAAACACGAGTTATCAACTGAGAAGAAAGACGTGGCCTCAACTGGAGTACCAAGATCACCAAGCTGATTTAGTGGGTGGGAAAGGTCGGCTGAGGCTTGTAAAACGATGTTGGGGATTGGAGCCGAAGAACGGGGTAATACATGTCTTGCGTGGTATAGGCTTGGTGTAGTCAATTAAAAAAAAAGGAGTTTTGAGGAACACCATTTCTATTTCTTTCCGCTCCCGAAGAAAGTGGCGAATGAATATAAATAAGAATGGATTTTCGTCTTGAGATGTCTGATAGGTCTGTGGTATAAATTATAAACCGATTTGAAAGAATTCTGGAGATATAGATGCGAATCACGCAGTGTTTTGGCTTTCCCCGCCTTGGTTAGCCTAGTACTTAGGATAGGATAGGCTACTCACCTAGGTAAGGATAGGAGAGGCTAGGCTAGATTAGGATTAAGGCTAGGCTAAGTTTGGTAGGCTAGGTACTCTAACTAGGATAGGAGTGGCTAGGAAAGTTCTAAAAACAGGATAGGAGTAGCTAGGCAGATGAAAAAAGGAGGCTAAGCTAGAGTAGGATTAGGAAGGCAACCTCCTAATTAGGACCTAGACCCTCTTTTCTACCCGAGACCCTCTTTTCTACCCGCCTTCTGGATATTAAGCGAAATTAGCGACCTAGACCCTCTTTTCTACCCACCTTCCGGGCTTTAAGCGAAATTAACTAGCCTAACTCTTCCCATCCTAGCCTCTCTATTTAGCAAGGAAAGGCAAGCAAGTACTATAGGATAGGAGTGGCTAGGAAAGCTAGAATTTAAGGATAGGAGAAGGCGGGATAGCCTTAAAATAGAGGCAGGAAGGAGAAGGAGCGTCGAGGCAGGATAGGATAACAGATTAGGCGGGGAAACCCAAAACACTGACCTAGAGCCCAAAAAAGGCTGATTTGACCAAAATAATGTTGGCCCAGAGTTTATTCCATCAATAAGTCCAGAAAAAGGAGAGCAACCAACACACAGCCTCTTCCTGGAGCCCAATAAGAGGCCAACTCCACCAAAATCCATGCTGGCCCAACGTATATTACATGAACACAGCTAGAGAGAAAGGACCAACATGCACACTCCTCGGAGGTTGTATGGTCTCAGCTCTCCAAACCAACGACACCAAGTGTAGCATTTTTCATTTGAGATCCTGCTTGAAAAAACACCGGCAATGTGATAAGCCTTCTTGTCTCTACATCGCTAGCCCGCTTGCTGATTTATGTAGCAGTGAATAAATGACGTCTTAGTTCCAAAATTTTGCAGCACATTGATATTACAGACAGAAACCTCTGTATCTAACGTAGATATTGATTTATTTCTCAGAAACTGCCTCCCTTTAAAGTTCAAGAATTAAAACCTCGGGCTACTGCCTACTTCCTAGGTTAGCCGCTGGGATTCTGAGAACGCCTTACATGGGCGCAAGAAAATGCTTGTAAATGTTTATGTTGGTAACTGATAAGCAAGTGAAGTGCTAGATTGTTGGTCATGTCATGAATCCTTCAGTTGGTGTGAGTTGGTGTTTCGCTTGGCAGTAGCGTCATCTTTGGAAAAATATTTCCTACAACAACCACAGTTGCGCCCCCTTTCCCCCAAAAATCTCCGATAAGACATTCTACAACTGTTTTATTCTTCTTTCAACACGAGTCCCGACAATTTGGGCTTCGGAAGAATGCAAACCACATTCTTTTCTTTCTGCGTTGGGCTTACCCTGATAGCACTCGTGCAGAATGGCATTTCAATGTCAGTCTGCGCGGAATGTCGACCCGTTGATCTTCAACGATCTCCTGGTATTGGTATCGATCTTACCCTCTCTTATATGTATGGCCTCTTGAGAAATAAAATTTAGTACTTCGTACTAAAAATTCTAGGACTGCAGCACTCAAGTTTGAAAACCACACAATAATCGACGTCCCAAAAATTCCAGGATCACGAGAGTATGTTCAAGCAATGCGGGTTTTATTCGAGGAGACTCAAAAGCACTTGAGCGGGAAACCAACATTGCTGTAAGCCAGCAATCCCTTCTATCTCCATTGTAAACATTAACATGATCGCTCAGGAAACCGCTTCCATATATCCCTGTTGCTAGAAAGATTTATTTTAAAGACCTGTTGTCTACCCCGTCACTCTTCCCGTCTTTTGTCATGCAAGTTCTTCGGTACTGTATTCCATACCTCCGCTCTCCGATGCCAGTCGAAACAGATCCAGTTGTTTTGGCAGTGACGAAGATGATGATAGACCTGAAAAGTCGAATCGAATCCGTACACAGACTTTCTTATCCTCTCGTCTTTTTATCCATCCCAGATTTGTTCGTCAAGTCACGCCATTTCGCAGACGAGCGATTCGAAAAAGCTGCGCAAGCTGCGGGGTTTGAGCCTTTTAGGGTAGGCCAAGGAGCATCACGATCCGCCATGGACTATTACAAAATAGAGGATTGCGACGAAGATTATGTAGACCCATCATCTCCATATTCCTGCCTGCCTCCAGGAGGAAGAATTGATGATGTGTTGACAATCTCTTTCGCGGGGACAAATTTAGGTTTCACTTTACTCTCTAGGTGGAACAAAGCCCACCGCGTGATGGATGGGGTAGTGTGGCCTGAGAAACAAGAGGTAGACTTTGAACTTGGGTTTCATTCGGATTTACGTATCGAGGCTCCTCAAATGTTTTGGGGGAAAATCCAAAAGACCCTTGAATTAGTGATTGGCAATCATAAGCTGGATCGGGTTATTCTCCTTGGAGATTTTGCAAAGGAGGTCGAGTTCAGAAGGACTGTCCGAGATACTCTTCACAATCTTGGCCACTATACGGCATCGAAGGAAATTTCGGTCCCGGGAACTGCAAGGGATTTTGATGAGAATTTATATGCAGCTGCGAGGGGAGCTGCAAATGTGGCACGACGAGGTATGATTCATGGGTTTGTTGCATGTATAATTCCCGATTGGTGTGAAAGAGTTGAGGAGATTCCAATGGGACTGGATCCTGACGAACTAAAAACGGAGCTTTGAATTGAACTGCATTCATCTTTTGCTTCATCTTGAAAAGAAGTTACCATTGAGTTCTAGAAGGTGTTTCATTCATATTCAACTATTCAAGTCACGTTCTAGGATGTCACGTTTATACTAATTATTAAAACTGACTTACCTATATGAACCTACGAACCTCATATCTTCTAGTATCAATTCCTGTAGGTCGCAAATCTAAAATCGAATTTATTGAAGTGATATTTCATGAAGTTCATATAGGTTCAAGTTCATGTAACTACTGCTTAATCTAACTCAGCTGACTTGCTCACAGAGAGAACCACAGATATTGCTGAAGGTAAGACTGACCTAGGAATCTTATTGAAGTATATAGACTGATTGCTCGGTAGGCTGAGACAACAGCCTACCCAACGAAATGTCTTTGGAAGCTGGTGATTCCACTAAAATAAAAGCTTGGACGACCACAGATTTATGTACCGAATGCGCAGCTCTTGACCTAGAAGCTGTTCTTGCTGGCGGGCCTCCAGTCTCCATTCTCAGAAATCTGACTCCAAGATGTCCTCTCTGTCTCTTCCTTGATGAAAGAATCCGTCATGGCGCCCCCGCTTCCGGGAGTGTGACCCGGGAGTACCTGATACAATCAATGCCTATCACGGAAACGAACTACATATATCTTAATTTTGGATCATCGAAACTACTTGTTTTTTTTCGGAAATGGAGGGGAATGTCGCATTTTAGAGTGATTGTTGTTGTATCTTCCGGATATCTGACAAAGCAATAGTACAATTTCTGCAGCTTCGAAAAAAGATCATCGAGTATGGGATTCTGAAAGAATGGCTAACCAGTTGCAAGGAGTTCCATTCTGGAGCTTGCTCCCCTCCATCAGGCCAGCAGTTTGAAAACCTGAAAGTAATTGATTGCACCAGGAGTGTGGTCATTCACGCCCCCCATAACTGTCCCTATGTCACACTCAGCTATGCTTGGGGCTCATCGGCGGAAGCGCTTCAAGAGCCACCAGATTTAGAGCCACAGCGAGCAGATTTTCCGAATACAGTTACCAATGTCGTACTGGAACTTAGGCTTCGCTATCTGTGGGTTGACCAATTTTGTATCGATCAGACAAATGAGGAGATGCGACATCAAATCTCACATATGGACATGATATATCATTCCACATTTTTAACAATTGTTACAGCAGCTAGTACCAACTCGGCCTATGGCCTACCAGGTATTGGGAAAAGAGAAAAGGGGAAGCAGCTCTCTATTACTTTGAATGGGGCTGACTGGGTTTCTAGCCTAAGCTTACCGGAATAACTGATAAATAGCACGAATTGGGCTTCAAGAGCATGGACCAACCAGAAAGGTGTATTATCTCATCGACGCTTGATATTCACGGATGAACGGGTCTTCTACGAATGCAACGAGTCAAATTTTCGTGAGAATCTCAAATGCGATTTACAAGTCAGGGATAAGAGCCTTCGTGGACTGGCCAGCGAGAAAACCGGTGCTGTCACCTCTCGTACTTTCAATTCTCATCTCGGTGCTTACACGACAAGACAGTTGTCTTGAGAAAATGACGCTCTCAATGCTTTTCAAGGCAGACTACGAGCATTCTCTCAACTGTCTACTCCTGCTCGTCATTTCTGGGGCATACCAATAGATTACAAGGTACTTCCAGAAGGTGCGGTGGGTGGTGCTTCAGATTTAATCTTGGACTTTATACCAATGAAAGCGAAATACTTTACACCGAAAGTGGAAGTAAAAGCGAAGCAGTATTTGTAACAGCTCTTTGCTGGTTACTAGACTATCCCGGTAAAGGAAGAAAAGGGTTTCCAAGTTGGAGCTGGGCTGGATGGGTTTCTAGTTCTTCCTTGCTTGGTTAAGCTTAGGAAGCACAATCCTCCTCTTGTAATATTATGGTGTCGAGGTAAGATATGGCTTTAGAGGGTTGACGGTACCTTTGAGAGAGTCTGTGAGGATATAGCCGCGGGGCTTTGGAACGATTTGGTGGATTAAGAATATCGACCTGTATTGCGGATTGAAGCTTATGTTATAGATGTTAAACTTGAATTTAGGGCTGGTAGTGGCTGCTTTATAATAGCTACGGGTTATAAACCTTATAATTATTATCTAGTGTTTTAATTTCCCTGCTTAAATACTCCTAGGTATTAGGATAAGGAAGGATACTCTGCTATATTAGAATATAATAAAATAAGATAGATAAGTGTAAAAGAAGGATTAGATTGGCTAGGAAAGCTAATAGAGAGGGCTAGGAAAGGAAAAGCTAACTAGGCTAAGCAGGAGAGAAGCGAAATTACTAAAAGTACTATATAAAATCAACTACCTAAACTCCTTTACTATATCCTCTCCTGTTCTTAATACTAGGCACAGAAAAGAGAATAAGGCTATCTAGGATTAAAAAGGAAAGAACTAATTAAAAATTATATAAAATATAAGAAAGTAGGATAGCTATAAATAAATAAAAAGTAAGAAAAGGCACAGAGAGAAGCGTTGAGGAAGGATAAGAGTACTAATCTAGCTAGGAAACCTTAAGCACTATCATTGTCAGAGTTTGGGTTTTCTCAGGACGACCTGGCGCGTTGAGATCTTGATACCAGTAAGCGAAACCAAACCCGTTCATGAAGCGCTTATAGGGGAAAACTTCCATTGTGTTTTTCTTGAGGATTTCCAGGGCATTAGGTTGTCTCCTGTGTTGGTTATTGAAGTAACAATAGTATTATGGAGCGGATTGGAAGTTTTTTCTTTTAGCGCAACCCCAGGCCCAACCGATGTTAGCTATCTGCCATCGGAGCGGCGGGTGATAATCCTCCATTGAGCCCGCGATATTGTCTTCTTTTCCATCCTTCTTCTGTTTTTCAGATTGTTTGTTTTAGAATATATGCCCGTGCAAAACTGCTCTAGTGGTGGCGAGTACCAATTACACTTTTCAGGTAGTAGTTCATTTCTGTTTCTAGCTGCATAAAAGGTGCTCTAACTACTCTTATTTTATTTGAAGTTAAATTACCACTACCAACAAGTACCATTCTCTCAGCACAATCATTTTCAGATCTGGGTAGTAAGCACCCCCAACAACCACAAAGTCACCCTGTGTATGGAATAGGTGGTAAAACTTTACGTGCATCCCAAATCTACCATATCCCAGCCATAATCACGACGAAAATTTTACTCCCCAAGTGTCCTTGCATTATCCCATGTAGCGCAACGAAGTGGAATGATGAACTGTGAATAAAGGAGGACAGGAAGAGATCCGCTCCATCGAGAATCACTAGAGAGAATTCTTCCACCCCTTAAACACCACCAGCTTTATACCCCCTCAACGCACCAACAAGCGGCGCAAAATCCACACTCTCTAACACTTTCTCCGAAGTCGTCCACCCAAGATCCCACTGCAACCTCTCCTCCACAACCGTAGCATCAATCCAATCCCTCCTCGCCCCCCCATCCACCAGACTCCCCCCAAAAGCCCCAATAATTCCCGACATCTGCTCAAATGTAGCATTCGCCTGCACCTCGGGCAGACCAAAAGCCCCATTCTCCCCCTTCGCGCTGGCTAGCCGTGCAGCACCAGCGTCCGCCATTTGTTTCCAGGTTACCAACTTATCTGGTAAGAGCGCTAGCACAGAATCCCAGATCGTGCGATTGAAAGTTATAGTGTCTCCAAATGCGAAATCGCCACGGGTTAGTTTTCCGTCATGGTCAAGTGGTGGGCGTGAGGTATCGTCGATGTTAAAGGTTTCGACGAAGCCTGTGGTTGAATACTTCAATACTGTGGGTATGGGACCAGCTGATACGGCGTGGGAGAAGTTGAATGCTTTCATTTGGGCGAGAGTGGCGCTTTCGGCTGTTATGTTGAGGCCGCTGCGATTGATGTAGCCATGGTTGGCGAGGATGTTGAGACCTGGACAGGCGGAGCGGCGATCTGACGAACTTGGTGCGATGTAAGGGTGGTCTGGGTCTTCTATTTGGGCGGCTGTGATGCTGGCTAGGAGTGGAAGGATGGAGATGAGTTTGAGATACATCTTTGCTAAATATGGACAATTGAAATGAGTGTGAAGAACGAGTGTAATTTGAACGTTAGAGACAGTTGGATGTGGATGAGGAAAAGTCCATTCTGGGGCATAGCCATACTTTTATATAATGATGCAACGCCGAAAGTCCATTCTCTCTGGGTTCCAAATCAGGAATAGACTGGGATGAGCATCACGAGGATTGGAAAGCACTTTCGTAAGGTTGGCTACCTTAGAAATTGTCGTCTGATCTAAACATACTTCAAAGTACCCGAGGTTTAATTCACGTGGTACTCTAAGTTCTCGGTCACCCCGGAATAGACAAAAATAAGCATTTGGATGAACCTTGTGCTGTATAAAACTGTAGCTCCTTGTCAATATGTCTTGGCGAGTTGGGAAAAGGGGGCTCGGTTATTCCAGGCTCGCCTATCATTGTGAACTGAACTACTAAATCTTCGGAACCTGCAATGCCAGATAGACCTCCAGCTACTCCTCTCGTCATCAAAGAAGATCGGACCATGAATTAAGCAGGGAATCTTTTGAGTTTGAAGTAAAGTTTTCCTTTGAATAACGGCGAAACCTTACTTTCAACTACCGACACAAACCCAAAAGCCTATCTATCCTAAAATAAATAACCATCAAGCCCCCCCCCCCCCCCAAGAAGGAACTCACACCAGACAAAAAATAAATCACTCCTTCGTGAAATCGTATATTACAAGTCATCTATATCATTTACAATACATCCTCCCACCCCCAATCCCAACCAGACGCCCCGGATCTAATCTAAGACTTCCTCTTAAACAAGGCCCCGAACCCAGCCAGCCTCCCCTTGCCCTTCGGCGTATACCCCTCCTCCTCAATATTATGCTTCTCAATAATATTCAAGAACACCTGATCCAGCGTCGTCCGACTAACAGCATAATACTGGATCCCCATCTCCTCACTGCGATCCTCCAGAAACGTAATCAGAGCACCAATCCCCCCTTTGTTCCCCCGCTCAATGCCATCCTTCTGCTCCCCAATCTTGTTCTCGTCCCAAATATCATCAGCACCATCAATCCCCGCTATCGGACCTTTGCTCTCTGCTTCCTCTTCCTGGACCTGCTCAGAAACAGAAAAGCGTATCTGCCCATGATAAGTCCTCTCCTCAATTACAGCCGTCGGGAACTCCCTCCCAATCCACCCCCGTAACCTCTCAATCTCACCCTCATCAGTATGAGGCGCAGACTTCAATACCAAATGAACATAAAACGAGCCACCATGCACCTTCCTCAAATAATCCGTCGTCCCAAAAGCCAGCATCCTCTGAGCCATGATCCCCGCCCGACTCGCCAGCGCATCAGCCTCCTCCATAGAATGCGTGGTAAGCAACAAACTCCTCCCCGGAACAACACTCGCGAGAATCTCCCACATTTTGCGTTTGGCCGCTGCGTCCATACCGGACGATGGTTCGTCGAGTAAAAGAACGGCAGGGTTGCCGATGAGGGCTATTCCGAGGGAGAGTTTCCTCTTATTCCCACCCGAAAGCTGGGCTGCCATGCGAGAGGAAAAGGCTTGTAAACCCACGGCTTTAATTACAGAATCCACATTTTCATTAACCTTCGCAACTCCTCGAACTCGACCGTAGAATTGCAAATGTTCCCGACAAGTCATAACATCCATCGCATCAAACTGCGGACAAACACCCAACTGACTCCTCGCTTTCGCACGTTGTTTTCCGATATCAACATTCCCAACGAAAACCCTTCCTCCATTCTTAGAAGGCTGGATATCTCCTCGAATTAAAGAGATAGTAGTACTTTTCCCCGCACCATTCGGTCCCAACAGCGCGAAAACCTCTCCACGTCTGATGCCAAAATTGAGATTATCAACAGCAGTCATGCGGCCGAAGGATTTGGTAAGTCCAATGACTCTCAACCCATCATTCGTACTACTGATTCGTTCCAGTTCATCCGCTTGCTCCTCGAGGACGATTGTTTGCACGGGTGCAATGGCGGGTGAGCCTCGAACACGGCGGTACCATGCTAGAACGGAGCCAGAATCATACCAAAGAAGGACAGCGAAGAGAAAGAGAATTTGAACGATGAGATACAATATAGGCCCGCCATATTGAAGAATGCCGCCAGGTGTAGTGGAAAGATTGCGATCCGAGCAAGTGGTGGAAAAGAGATTTAGTGCAACGAAAAGAGCTCTGATTACGTTTCCGATAGGCATCACGATCGAGACGACAAAGTTGACAACAAGAAGTAAACCATCGATACGATTGATTGGCTAAGGCGTGTCAGTCAATTGGACTCAATCAAGGGGAAGGAGAGGAACATACCGCATAGGTCAAGGTAACCAGATAACCGATCAAGTAAATTAATAAGAGTACAGCTTGAGCGGCGGCCGTAAACGCGAAAGCCGCAAGAGTCGTTCGAGCGAATAGTGACACCACATACGCCAGCAAGATAGAAGCCATACCATAAAGAAAGAGAATGAGGAATAAGTAACCAACATGATACCACGCCGACGAGGACGCGGCGAAAATGATGACACTTAAAGCGCTGGAGACCAGAACGAAGAGGAAATCGAACCCCAAATATGCAAGCCACAGAGGCAAAGACCGGACACCATTTGAATACTCAAGGTCTCGGATATTCCGGATTCGCTCTATAGTTGGGTATAGGGCAAAGAAACCTGGGTAAGCAGCCAGTGCCAACCCAAAATAAACAACGAGTTGAAGAGATTTTCCCGTTGAAGGTGCCCAAGGAATATCAAACTCGGAGTACTGAGTTGAAATGCTGACATTTGTCAATAGTATGTCGAGTACATTGTGTCCGAATATTCCAAAGTAAATACCACGATCTCCGAGGTATGCAACTGTGGGGGGAGAAGTATCATCCCCAAGCCAAATCCCAGCCGGTCTGACAAAAGTAAAATTCGTATCGATGTAATTGTTGAATTGATCTAATGTGTCGACTAGTTGAATGACCCTATCAACGTCCGTATCCGGAGGTATGGGGGTAGGAAGCTGCTGTTGGAACAGTGCCCTAGCCGTCGTGAGGGAAATCTTGGATGAAGGCCCGACAACAAGATTGAGGCTTTGAACGGTTACGAGACTTTCAACGTCAGAAACTTGGGTGTTGTCGACAGGTGAACATCCAACCGCCCTGAAATCCTTCAAAAACAAGGTGACGAGTCCGGCTGCAATAATTGGTAAGAGAAAAGCGCAAATATAAGGAAGATAATTCCTCCTTAAAATAGTATATCTCTTTCTGAATAGCACCCAGCATTGTTGGAAGGGGCTGATTCGTTTGCCAGTATGTAGTCCTAGAACGTCAAGACGGGTTTGTGGGGTTGCTGCCTCTCCTGGATTTTCGTCTGATACTTCTGTCATTTCAGAATGTCGCTTTTCATCTACTATTGTGTCGTTCGGAGATTTTGCCTCATCAGCAAGTTGAAGGAATACATCCTCGATCGTCGGTCCAGAAAGTTGGTAATCTGACAACCCATGCTTATCCAGATATCGGATAATATGCGCAGCTTCGCCCGAAGTCGAAGCGGTGTAAGTCGCTTGACCAAAGGTATCATATTTCTCAGCCCCTTCGATATGTGGTGACGGATGCCCAGGGGGTAGATGAAGATGGATTCGATAACCACCACCAAGCTTTTCTTTCAGCTCAACTGATGTTCCCTGCGCTCGTAGTGTTCCTTTGGAGAGAATAAACATTCTATCTGCCAATAAATCCGCTTCGTCAAGGAAATGGGTGGTCATAATTAGGGTTCGAGAACCTCTCTCCGCGAGTAATATATTCCAGATCTTGCGGCGGCTAAGGGGGTCTAGTCCAGATGATACTTCGTCAATACAACAGACGGCACTGCCTCCTGTGAACATGATTGCGAGTTGAAGTTTTCGTTTCTGGCCACCTGTTGTCAAATTATAAAGTTAGTGTACTGTTTGTATGAGTAAATCAACAGGTTGAGTGTGTCTTTCAACCAGAGACGGATTTTCCAATGATCGACAGGTAATAGACGTGTGTCCTAGAATTCTCGAGACAATAAACATATTGGCCCAAGACTCCTGGAACACCCCAGTAAATTCCCTTATGACTTGTCAGCCATCTACCTCCAAGGTACTGACTTACCTGAAAGAGTCTTTGATTTTGCCGAAACCTTACGATCCAGATCAACAGCTTGTACCAACTTCTGTAGAGCTTCCTTGGTGTCGTGTTGAAGTGGCGATTTCAGACGATTAAATATGCGAATATGCTCCTCGACCGTAACCTCATCCCAAAGTACGTTTTTCTGTGGCGCGATTCCAAGACCGCCCTTGCCATTTACAGTGATGGATCCACTTGTGACCTTGTTTAAACCCGCTATAGAGTCCAGTGTGGTACTCTTCCCACTGCCATTTGCGCCTAACAATACACAGATCTCACCTTGTCTTGCACTCAGATTCAAGCCACTGACTGCGATTACAGTAGGCTTAGGGTTTCGTGTAAACTTCCGACGCAACCAGCTAGTTGGATAATGTTTGGTGAACTCTTGTAGACTAACTGTCTCATTTCTGAAGGCCATGGGGGAATCTTGATTGTCAATCTCGACAATTCTTCCTTTGGATGCCGTGCCAAATAAAAAATTTGATACCCAAGCTCCAATCAAGGGATACAAAATTATCTGAAGAATCAAAAAAACCCACAGAGCAATTCCAGGAAGCTGCCATGGGTTTTGCGGGGCACCATGGACTAAGTCTGTTGCCAATTTCTGGCGTTCATATCGAGCCATGAACATCAAGAAGAAGACGTAATTGCAAGGTGCAAACAATAAACTTAGAACAGCAACGGTACCGGAGTCTTTGGCATTGATTACTTGAGCCAGTACTCCGAGTAATAATGTCACCAGAGCAACGGTAATACCACTGAGCTGTGCTTTCTTGAAAAAGGACGCACCAAGAAGTGAGAAACTTGTAAGAGCTAAACCGGCCAGTATGTGGTATACGATCACAATTGCCATGGAAGTTTCAGCAAAAACGCCAACACCAAAAACAACGCCAATGATGACCCAACCTGGGAGGTATATGAGGTCGAAAGAAATGTGGTATGCTAGCAGTTGTGCCACTTGGGGTTGCCATCTCTTCTGATTGGGCATCATTGCTTCAATGAGTTGCGATATTCCCAATTCTCGTTCTGAAGCAATGAATCCTGTGAGGTGATAGCTCACACCCACCATTGCTATGAGGAAAGCCACTGCCAAAATGTTGATGATTGCTCCTTGATAGTTCACGCGGATATTTATGTCCCTTTGCGCCTGGGTGATACTCGTGAAGGGGTATTCGGAAATCTTGTTGGAAAGAGGCGCAGTCCCCGTCGATGCATTGACACTGATGATAGCGCTATCTACAGCTTGTTGTAGAGGAAGGAGGAATATCTGGACATCGTTGGTGGTCTTTCCGACGTCGATTCGTGAACCAAACGCGCCATCGGCCCTGGGAATTGTTAGCATAGAAATGCCTCCGATGTTACCAACAACCAACCTCAGTGTGTAATTCCAAATCCCGCCGTCTCCCTGTGTAGGCGACGATTCAAAAACAACGCCTCCATAGCACGACGTCGCACCTCTCAAACTGCTTCGGCACGTCTCGAGGAGCTGAACCTCGTTCTGCAACCGTACGGCCGTTTTTCCAGCGGCCGCCACCTGTTGCGCCACCAACTCAATGACTTGCCCAATATCTCCACCACCTAAACCATTATCGACAAACGCAACCGTATGCCTTCCACCCGTGGCAGCATCCAGCCCTTGGCCCAAAGTCCGTACCTCGTTCGACGATCCAATGCCATAATTCGAGGGAGGAATAAACAGATTCCGGGCGTAACTGAGGAAGATGACAAAGGCGACGGGCAGGAGAAAGGCGCGGATAGTGGTGGAGATGGGATGTCGTTGAAGCGCAATCAATCCATTCTTGCGAATCAACGTGTTGACTTGGCCCACGAAGGGGGATCTCCAACGAGACATGGCGGGAAGGGGAGAAGAGAGGCTCACGGAAAGCGGTCGAATGTGTAGATTTGGGATTGGTTCATTGTTGTTTACAGCAAGGGAATCAGACTTTCTAGCATTCAGGGTCTGGTCATCTGCTTTGAATCCGATACGAGAAATCCGTCCATAGTGGGAGCCGAGCGCAAGGCAAAGTAAGATCTATCTTCTCTTGCAAGGCCACGCCTCCTTGTACATTACCAAAGAGGGTTCCCGCTCGGCTTGCTTTCCGGGTCGGTCTTTCATCATCCCGCTCTCCTTCCGACTTCCGACATACATGGAAAGGTAAATAGGTAGCTCTCGTTGATCAAACTTCTAATTTACGATAAGTAATTGTTTTGGAAAATTTGGCAAAAATTATTATTTAAAATGTGTTAGGTAATTATCCTGTCTTATCTTAGTTCCTTAGTCTTATAAAAGAAGAATCGTTACGTCTACGCTTAATAACAAACTAGACTAACTAAATCAAGAAAAGAATACTTAGTTAAGTTAAGAATTCTTCTATAGAAGTCTAAGATCTAATAATAATAGCTTTAGTACTAAACGTAAGTTTAGTTTTAATATATTAATTTAAACTATTAATATCTTAATAAGTACTCTTTTTTATTAAAATCTTTTCTAAGAAGTATTAGATAAATCTCTAATTTATCTATATTTATTAGCTTTTTTTTTTTTTTTTTTTAATATATTTAACTAGTATTTTTAGCTGCTAGAAAGGCGTTATATAAACGTACTTTTTTATAGAGTTTCTATCTAAAGAAGCTTATATACTTTGAAAAGTATCTATTATTAGACGTTATATCTCTTATCTCTAGTAATAGCTTAGTATCTTCTCTATTCTCTCTATTCTATTTCGTTATATTTTAGAGTAGTTATTCTTATAAATAACTAATTTAGTTTATTATAATAGCTCTTATAAGAGCTTAGTTAGCTCTTTTTTATATAGAACTAATAATAATCGTTGTCTAGTCTACTATCTTATATAAGACCTTTCTCTAGTATATCTCTAATCTAAGTCTTCTAGTTCTATTCTCTATTCTTTCTACTTTATAGTTCTATATCTCTCTAGAAGTATTTATACTACTTTATCTATAATACTACTAAATATACTTTAAATATCTATATATAATAATTATAAATAGTAGAGACTCTATTCTCTAGTTATAAAGACTTCTCTAGTTTTATACTCTTATTTATACTATCTAGACTCTTTCTAATTACTCTATTACTATCGTTGAAAGTCTTTTATTTTTTCTAGTAATTCTCTTAACTCGAATATAATATATATCGACTATATAGAATAACTACCGCGAGTATTATCTCTAATCTTAGGTTAGTATATAGCTCTTATCTTCTTAGAGTCGTATATACTTTAATTCCGTAGTATATCTAGAGTAGAAGTTCTCTAGTATTAGCGAGTATATAGTATCGACTTTAGAGGCTTTCTTAATTAGTTTAGTAGTCTATAAATACTACTATTAAGTAAATAAGCTATATAAGTCTTTATTAAGGATACTAGTATATTACTATATATAACGTAGCTTCTTTATAGAAAGTCGAGAGACTTAAAACTCTAATAGTTATAAAAAGAGATATTATAATAGTATGCTATCCTGGATTATTATATAATAGCTAGATTATTATATAATAGTACTATTCTGAATTGTCGGCATTCGTGAAACTGCTGATACTTCTAAGTAGTGCTAATACCTCTAATACCTCTAGAGCTAAGATTATAAATAACCGATACTTATATAAGTGAAGTGTCAAAGGTATTAATATTTAATATTTATATATAGAAGGGATTAAGGTTTAGATGTTATATATTTAGCTTTCTAAAGGATTAGAGGTTATATATTTAGCTTTTTAGCTCTTATTATTTAGTATTAGCTATATTAAGTAGGGCTTAGTTATTATTATTATTAGAACTTAGAAGCTTCTAATCTTCTTATATATAGACGTTTATGTTTAATATAGTAGAGAGATAGTTATTATTTTCTTCTATATTAGAGCCTAGTATCTATATATATTATTCTACTATATATACTTCTATATGTCTCTACTATAGTTATATGTATTTCGTGTTATTATATAAAAATAATAACTCTTCTTCACTAGTAATAGTTTTAATAATATCTCTTTTCAAGCTTATTACTACTCTTTATTTAGAAGTCGATTTATACTTGATTTAAAATATTATAATAATATCCTTATATAGCTAGGTAATTAGAGACTACCTAAATAGCTAGTAATAGTAGGGTTTATTATTTATATAAATAACTAGTATAAATCGTGTTTTAGTATATATTAAGAGATTAGAATATACTAAGTATTTCTTAAGAGTTCTAATAACTCTAGATTTAGTAAATAAGTCGACTTATAATAGTTATCTAGAAAGCTTCTAAATCTAATCTTACTCTCTCTCTTCTCTCTAAATTAGTATCTTTGAAATGTTAAACCTAGTTCTACTATAAGGCGTTAAACGCCTTTCTAGAGCTACTCTCCTTTCTAAAAGCCGTTTAAATAGCATCTATATACTAAGATTAAGAAGATTCTAATAAAACAATAGTTAAAGAGACTAGTAAGACTTCTTAAATATAGACTAGATATGGTTAGTTATATAAGCTTTAGAAGTAGAGAATTAAGAAATAAGGAATTAGCTAGCTAAGCTAGAAAGACAAATAAGCAAGCTTATAATTTAAAGTTAATAAAATACTTTACCTCTTAACCCTCTCTAATCCGATTCTCTTTTAAACCCTTAATTAAACCCTCTCTTACTTCTAAGCTTAAATTTATACTCTTTTTAGCTACGAGTAGCTACCTCTAATACTTTCTAATAACTCTCTTCTAGAGCTACCCCTCTTTTTAAAAGACCTTTTAAACTCTCTCTAATCTATACTTATATACTAAGACCTAGAAGATCTTAATAAAATAATAAGTAAGACTTCTTAGATATAGATAATATATTAATAAGATAATAGTATAAAAATAAAGGATAAAACAATTAGTTAGACAAGATAGACATAATTATAAGCGAACTATAAAGTTAATAAACACTCTGTTTTTAAACTCTTACTAATCTAACTCTCTTTTAAACCTTTATTTAAACTCTTCTTTACTTTTTAAAGCCTACGTTTAGACCTCCTTTGCTTATAAGCCTCTACCTCTAATAAACTTTATACTACTTCTTAAAACTTAAATTAGATATAAATCAGTTAAAATACGCTTTCTATTAGAATAAAACAAAGAAGCGAGCTCTTAGCTAAGTTATCGCTATCTTTAATCCTAACTAAATATTATCTAACTCTACTCTAAACTCTCTTTAAACCTCTACTAGTAAACATTTAAAAAACTATAGTTATAAACCGAGTCCTAGCCGCTAGTATAAAGGTTAAAAGAGATAGAAGTTAAAAGAGATAGAAGTAGAATTAGGAGAAGATTATACTAAAGAAACTTTTACTAACTTTAAAAGGTTACTTTTCAAGTATAGCTATACTTAGATAGATACTAGAATTAGAAAGGTTCTTTTATATATAAGATAAAATAAGATTATACTTTAGCTCTAAAACGTCTCTACTACTCTTAAGAGACGCTAGAATTATAACTTTGCTAAGATAGTGAATAATCTTTTAGCTATAGATAAGAAGGGATACTAAAGCACTAAATATTTAGAATCGACTACGCCTATTAATATTAGTACTTTAGTTTAAAAGAATACTCCTCTATCCTTATCTAGTTTAGCTCTGAACTCTCTATAATACAACAGTAAATCGTCCTCTACTTTAGAAGTAGAATTCGAAATCAGAAGATGTTTAAGTTCTTAAGTACCTTAAAGAGAATAAGGTAATATAACAACTTCGGTATCAAAATCCTTTAACTAGCTAAAACCTTACTAACTCTAGTATAGAGTCTTTCTTACTTTTCTAGCTAGGCTAGAAGTTTCTTTTTTTTATTTAAACTTTTTAAAGTAGATATAAGTTAGTTAAAATACGCTTTCTATTAGAACAAAATAAAGAAGTAAGCTTTTAACTAAGTTATTACTATTTCTTAACTAAACACTATCTAACTCTACTTTAAACTTTTATAATTTTACTTTAAACTTTTTCCTTATTACTTTTAAAGTAGAATTAGAATTAGAAGACGATTTCGAATAAGTCCTTAAGTACTCTAATTTAAACCTAAATTACTAAAGAGAATAAGGTAGCTTATAAGCCTAAGTAATATAGTTTTATATAACTAGATATCTAAACTTAGATACTACTATATCTATAACTATCCCTTTATTATCCCTAGATACTTAGATAATAATTTTAACTTTAATAACTTTAGTATTAAGTTTATTTAACTAGCTAAAACCACCTCTTTTATTATCTCTAGATACTTAGATAATTTAATAAACTTTAGTAATAACTTCATATTTAACTAGCTAAAACTCCTCCTTTTATTATCTTAAATATTAAATAGTATTTTTTAATATTTAGTAATAACTTCGCCTTTAACTAGCTAAAACTACCCCTTTTATTATCTTTAGATACTTAGATAATAAATTTTAACTTTAACAACTCGGCTATAACCTCGCTTTTAACTAGCCGAAACCTAACTAACTCTAGTATAGAGTCTTATAGTCGTTACTTTCTTACTTTCTTTTACTTCTAGTAGAGCTAGAAGTTCTTTTTTCATCTGAATTTAAATCAGCTACGAATCGAATTAGTACGCTCTTAAAAGGATAGTAACCTCTTAGCTAAGTTATTACTATCTACGACATTATCGACTTTTCGTTTCTAACTTTACTCTAAGTCCTCGCTAACCTAAGTTTAGATAAACTTACTTTCTTTTATATCTAGTATATTAGATGTTTTATTTAAATTTAAATTAGATATAAATCAGTATACTTCTAAAATAAGCTCTTAATTAAGTTATTACTATTACTAACAACGTTACCTCTTAATATTTACTTCTAACTCTACTCTAAATTCGCCTCTATCTCTACTTTAAGCTTTTTAAACTTTTTAAACTTTTTAAACTTTTTCTAACCTACTAGACAGGATCGGACTATACTCTTTTAGTAAACGTGAATACTTATACTTTAATATTAAAGGATTAGAAATAAAGTCTCTTTTATAAACATCTATAAACTAGGTTAGATACTATTCAGATCCCGCTTAGTATCTTATAGATAATTTTCAGAGTTTACTATATCGTCTAAGAGACTTTTATAAAGCTAGAACTACTCTAACACCTCTCTAAATAGCTTAATATATAGGAATTAGATAAGAATTAGATAAAAGAGTTAATTTATAAAACTCTATTAAATACTCTCTAATTCTAGTTACTCTTAATAAGGAACTTATAATAAAAACCTAAGATAAAACACTAACTAGTAGAAATGTTTGAAGTTAATAAAGTAAAGAACTAAGACTAAGTTACTACTAAAACAGGGCCTACTAACCCTCTCTAGGCCGTAGCCTCTCCTTCCTCTGACTTATTATTCTTCTTCCTACTCTTCTAAACGTAAGGAGTCTAAATCAGCTCTTCCTCTACTACCTCCTCCTTATAGAGACGCTTCTTATCTTAGCGACCTCCTATAACTAGCTTTAAAGAGGACGTCTATAAACTCTTTAAGTAGGCCTTAAAAAGAACCTAAATCTAGGTTTAGACAGAGGTCTTACTCTCTATAATATAGTATAAGAACTATTAAATATTAGTAACTAAAACCCCTTTAACAAGTAAGAGGTACTTATAACAACCTTAGTATAAAACGCCTAAGTCTCTTTTAAGAGAGTAAACTATACCTCTAAACTACTCTTTAGTACTTCTATACTAGTAACAACTAATATCTTATCTAAGGCCTTAGTAGCCTTCTTAATCGCCCTCTTCTCCTCCTTACTCTTAAGCTTACTAAACTCCTTCTTAATAAACTATAGTAACTACCTAAGTTAAAATAAATTTAATATATATTTAGAATTAAACTTACTAGAATATATATAGTATTCTACTCTATATAGTACCTATACTTCTTTAACTTTAGCTTTTTAAAAGCGTATATATAATCTCCGTTCTAAGATTTTACCTAAAGGCATTAAATATAGTAGACTTAGTAGATAGCTAGAAGCATACTAGAAGGATATAGAAGAGGCATTTTACTATATTAGATTAGCCTTAAATTAGGTCTAATTAAGAAGAGAAGAACTTACTTTTATATATATATATAATATATATATATGTTCTAGAAGATAAGTTAGTATATAAGAATATACCTAATTAGAAGATATTCTTACTATTTATATTATTTAGATAAAAAGAAAAGAAGAAGAGAAGTTAGAATTAGAGAAAAGTCGCCTACTAATATACTACTTATAATAATAGTTATTGCTTTATAATTATTATTTATTACTTAATAATTACTATTATAATATATAATAATAGTAAAAATATAACAACTCTATAGTAGCGTACTACTTTCTACCTACTAGCTAATTATCAGCTTCTCTTCTATTTATATCTTATTATTATATAGTATATAGTAGTAAATAAAGAGTAATCAGCTCTTAAATAATAATACTACTAACTACTAACTCTACTCTAACTATTAGATACTATAATAATAAGATAAGTTATATTCTTTATAATAAAAAGATAAATAATACTCTAATCAACCTAATACTATACTAATCGCTAACCGAAGACTTAGAACGAGTCTTTTTAAAGGAGAGAGAATGTAATAGTATACTATTCTAGATTATTATATAATAGCTAGATTATTATATAATAGCACTATTCTAAATTATTAGTATTCGTAAAACTGCCGATACTCTTAAGTAGTGCTAATACCTCTAATACCTCTAGAGCTAAGATTATAAATAACTAATACTTATATAAGCAAAGTACTAAAGGTATTAATATCTAATATTTATATATAAAAGAGATTAAGGTTTAGATATTATATATTTAGCTTTCTAAAGAATTAAAGGTTATATATTTAGCTTTTCAGCTCTTATTATTTAGTATTAGCTATATTAGATAGAGCTTAGTTATTATTATTATCAGAACTTAGAAGCTTCTAACCTTCTTATATATAGACGTTTATGTTTAGTATAGTAGAGAGACAGTTATTATTTTCTTCTATATTAGAGCCTAGTATCTACACACGTTATTCTACTATACGCACTCCTATATACCTCTACTATAGTTATATGTATTTCGTGCTATTATAGATATTACTACGTCTTTAACTTAAACTTAGCTCTATAGATAGCTCTAGAGATAGAATAGAGCTACTAGAGATTCGTAGAATATACCGCGTACTATACTTATTAGCTATCTCTTAGATATAGCTTATACTACTTAAAACTAAATTTAGTTTTTATACTTTTTTAGTTTTTTTAATATATATTTATTAAAATAATAAAGCTTTTATTTTTAAAATCTAGTCTAATAGAAGTTAAACTCTATTTAGATTAGATTATTTAGAGTAGATTATTTTAGAGATTACTTAGAATTATTTAAGATTATTTAGCTTTAAATAATTCTAGATTATTTAAAAGAATTAATAATAATCTAAATCTCTAAATATCTCTATAGCTCTTAATTTATCTCTTTTAAGTATCGCGTATATAAATTATAAATTATATAAACTTAGCTCTTTTATATACTTAGAGCTTTTAAAATAGTTAATACTAAGAGAGCGCTTTTTAGATTATAATTATAAAAATAAAAGACTCTAGAGAAGAAGTAATTATAAGCGATATTACTCTTCTTTATTATCGTACTCTATAGTAAGTAGTAGTAGTAATAGTAGAGATATAGATATATAGAGTATTAAGAGTAGATAATTTTAATTCTATTTAAAATCGAGTAGAATTTATTTTAGTAAGAGATTAATTAAGATTATTAAATAACTCTTAAAATATACTAATATATTTATATTATAGAGATTATTTATTATAATCTTTAAAATAATCCTTGAAATAATCTAATCTAAATAGAGCTTTAGAGTTAAATAAAAGCTATCTACTTATAAACTTATTTTTTTAAATAGCTCTTAAATTATATAAAAGAGATTTATAGTAAATTAAGAAATTAGCTTAATAAGTAGAGAGAGATATATATATATCTTCTTTTATACTAAGTAATCTCTAATTTATTAATACTACTTTCTATCTCTTTTAACGTTATATTAAACTCTTTTTTAACTCTACTCTCGTATCTCTTTATAATACGCTCGCTAGGATTAGTTAGTACTTTTAGTCTCTTAAATAAGTATAATAGCTATTTACTCTTTTCACTCTTATATTAGTAGAATGCTTAGAGAGCCTTCTAATTAGCTTAAAAGAAGATATATAAGAGCGTATAGAGTAAGATACTTAAAGCTAATTATATATACTATTATTATTCTTAGAAATTTTTATTAGATAAGAAAAGAGCTTACTTTTTACTCTCTTCTATTTTATTATAGAAAAAAACTCTAAATCTAGACTTTCTTTTATAAGAAATATAAAGTAGAATTAAAGCTATTTATATATAAACTTCTTTTTCTAATAGCTTTTAAATTAGCTATATTATTATTAATATAAAAGAGAGTATAATATATACTAAAGTTATACTTAATACTAAAGCTATTATTATAAACTCTTAAAGACTCTAAATAAACTCTACTTATTTTTATCTACTTTTTATTATCTTTTACTTTTATTAGTCTACTTTTCTAGATAAGTAGAGTTAGCTAAAAAAAGTGTCTAAGAAACTAGAATAACTTCTATCTTTTTATATTTTATATAATAGCTTATTATCTTAAATACTCGGTCTAGTATTTTCTAAGCGTTCTTAGCTAATTTTTAGCTTAGTTTCTTACTTAAACATAACTCTCTTTTTTCGCCTCTACTATATATATATTATATAAAAAGTAATAGAAACTAAGGTCTTTAATACTACTCTTTGAAATAGATATATAATCTAGGTTATCTCGTGTCTAAAGAAGTGACTCTTACTTATTAATATTCTGTCTACTTTTACTAATAATAATAGTACGCTGCTAAACTAGGACCTTATATTAAGAAGTCTTTTATTTAGAGGCTTAACGACTTTTAGATCTTCGGTGTTTCTTTGCTATTTTATATTATAGTTATTAATTAATTATAAGAATAAAAGTAGGTGTATAAGTGGTTTTTGCTTAGGTTTGGTGCTAAAAGCGTACTAAAAAGTAGTAACGAGCTAAGAGACGTTTAGAAAATACTACGCCTAGTAGTCGAGTTTATATACTATATATATATAAGATTTTAGCTTTGAATATTTTATATTATTTATATTATAGACTTTAGTATTAGATAGACTCTAGTAGATTATAAACCTTAGTATTATCTACTCTTTTATAATTAGAAAAGATCTAATTTAGTCTTTTCCTTTATATTAGAACTTAGTATTCTTATATATTATTCTATTAAATCTACTTTTATATATCTCTTCTATAGAAGTATATAATTCGTATTATTATACTCTAGATAATTTGGTATAATATAGTTCTAATCTTATATCTCTTATTATAATATTAATATATAAAGAATTACTTATAAATAATATTATTTAATTATATAAGAATATATTAGTAATAGCGAATATTTCTAAGTTTATACTATTATATTAAAATACTACTCTATATCTATTTTTCTTACTTTTATCTTCGAATTATATAGAAGATTAAATAAAGAGATAGAAAGAGATATATTACGACTATATATAAAGTAAGAAGTATAAATAGCTTTAATTTAGATTTTAATCTCTTAGTACTTCTAAACTAGTTTAGTAGTATTATAGTTCGAAGCTACCTAGATTTTAGTCTAAAACTACTCTAAATAAGAGTAGTTTCTGACTAGACTGCTGATTACGTCTGCACGTGGGGTATAAAAGAGATAGGTAACTTTGCCTAACTCCTGCCGCCTTTAAAAGCTCAGCCTCCACCAGCTTCCCCTCCTCCACAGCAGAGCCTCTCCCCACCATCCTCCTGTCATACTAAAAACACCACACGCGCGTCATAGGCAACACCTTTTGACATCTTATATTGATGAGCTCAGCAACTCCTATGGGACATCAGTAGTTCCGACAATATTTCTCCCAGTTATCCTGACAAAGCGCGAGGAGAATCCCCAATGGCAGCTCATATTCCCGGGAAGCTCAAGAGCGCCGACCTGACCAGATTCGTGGTTCGCGCTGCGCAACTAGAATCAGCGAAACCAGTCATAGCTTATTGGTGTACATCTTCCAGTCATCCTACCTTCTTATCCATCTGCTAACAACAAACAGGCGAGTACTGGATTGTTAACCAGATTCTTTCCAAAGGCCTCCACAATGGCGACGCTGAGACCCTGAACTATACCACGACCTTGATGGACAAGTTGGAAAAGGTACGCGGAATTTGGGGAGAGAGTTTAGGATTAGCTCAGGACATATACTGATAAATGGGTGGGAGCAGATCAAGGCGGAAAACCCAACAAACGATGCGATTATTGACGATGTAGCTGGACAAGCATACGTGGAACAATTTGGACTGGAGACCTTTCATAGAGCAGATCGCGCGGTACAAGCGGACAAAGTGACCAAGTCAGTCAAAGAATCCACCACCTTCCCCATGCGACTGAGTACTGATACAATTCCAGGCAAACAGCGGATACCTTCCAAGCCGCGGCGACCTTTCTCGAGCTGGTCAATATCTGGGGAGAACCAGATAACGAAACCCGGGCGAGGATAAAATATGCAAAATGGAATGCTGTCAGAATTGTGAGAGCGTTGAAGGAAGGAAAGGATCCCAACGAGTCGAATCCCAAGCCCGAACCAGCTCCAGAGGAGAATTTACCAGAATTAGACCCAAACGACCCTGAAGTACAAGGGCTAGGAGAACCGTCCAAACCACGACAAGTATCGGTGGAAGATGTTCCTGATGAGCAAGATCAAGTAGATGCAAGACTTGCAAGACAATCGTCCATTGATCGATCTCTACATCCTTCTACCCAAGTCTCAGCACGTGGATCGCCTGGCGTTGGTGCTTCTAAACCTTTCGACCCCTATCCTCGAGATGGATTTCCCTATAACGCTGTTCAGGACGACAACGTATCGCCATTGGAGTCACCGAACTATAGAAATAACTCGGCAGGAGGAGGATATTTCCCAGAAGTACCAACATTCACAGCAGAGACACGAGACGCAACAATACCAACAGCGCCTCCAGAAGATGTAATTGATTTGGGTTTACCTAATCAACCTTCCAATGCTCCAGGAATCTCGCCGGATTTCGAATCATTTCCTCCCCCTACAATAAACCAGCCCCAAGCACCCCCAAGTCCTCCACCACAACAATTCTATCAACAGCCTCCACAACCACCTGTTCAACCTCCAGTACAGCCACCTACAATTCCAACATACGCACCACCCCGCCAACCACATATCCCTCCACCACCCCAAGCTCAATATCATCAGCCTCCTCCCAGCGCACCACAATTCCAACCACAGCGGTATAACACCGACGATGCTTCGATAGCAAAGGCACAAAAACACGCGAAATGGGCCATTAGTGCCTTGAACTTTGAAGATCCCGCGACAGCAGTTAGTGAGCTCAGAGCTGCTTTGCAGACTCTGGGTGCTCAGTAAGTAGGAGATAACTCGGCGCTAGCAAATACCCATCCATGTCTTTTGTTGCATATAATGTAAAAATTACTCATTTATGATGTGAAAAGTTTTTTGTATTGATGAATGAAATCCAAAGTTCATTTCGTGTTTTGTTCTTCAATTTTCTCGGTCTTGCTTTGGTTTTGTTGGCGAACTGAGCGTCTGGGGAGTGTTCCACCGGTCTCGGAGTCGATGCTTGCACTGCTATGCTGTTAGCACTCCCTTCCATTCTTTCCTCCCCTCAAAGATTGAATCTTCCTTACAAACTCCATCTCTTCCCAAAGATCCTATCGAAGTTCAAGGGTTCGAATTGGTTTAACTTTCCTATCTTTTTAGGAAGATACGTCTTTTCAACCTTGTTGGTGGTGCTTTTGCCTTTTGAATTGGACTTGCTTTTGTTTTTACTTTGAGGTTTAGACTTTGACTTTGCCATGTTGGAGAGGGAGAGACGCTCGAGATCCAAATCCATTTTTTCTGGGGTGCATGGGGGTGACGGGGGTATTTTTGTCGTGGGACTTCGTCTTTGGTGGGTGGTGTGGAATGCGACGGACAAAGAGAGATGGTTGTGAGGTTGGGGATAAAGGGATCTGAGCCATTTTTTCCGGGCTTAGCTCTTTGCGCGCGTCGACGTGGAGATTTTTCTTATTGGTTCTTGGGTGTGGCTTTGGTTCTTGGATTATGGGGTATGGGGGTGGGCGCTGTTGGTGGTTGATATAATAGGTTTTTCAAAACATATGGGTAGAGCTTGAGTGGTTTTGGTAAATTCCGGAGGGGAGCTGGAAAGGTCGTTGTATAACAGAGGACATTTCTGTCACATTTGACAAGGAGTGTGTGGCCATATCATGATGGTTGTCTTTGGAAATCAAAAAGAATTTGGTGACCGAGTTCGTCTTGCGAATGTTTTTTATCGAGAGAGCGCGGCTTATGGCAACTAGTGTAGGGGCCGGAAATACCGCGAATAAGCTGCTAGGAACGAGGAAGATAGCAGCTTACTAAAAAACTTCGGACTTTTACGGGGATTGTTTCGGAAATCACAAGCGACAACTCGCTGGCCCTGGATTAGTCTTAAAGTATTTATTCATAGTTGCGAGTGAGCTGTACATAAGCTGTAAGTAAGCTGCGAGTAAATCGGAAGATGGCAGCTTTCTCAAAATCAGAGGCGACCACTACAAAGTAAACATTATTAGCAAAAAATTTCATGCAGCTGGAAAGGTCCCTTCAGTGCCATCTTGACCTTTTCAATCCGCTTCTTTTGGGGAGAAGGAACAAGAGGTTCTACAAAGGTTCAGAGAAGTCCTACACTTCCGTGGCACTGACCAAGTTCTTTCTCGACTCCGACACATACCTTGATCTTAACAGTTTCCCATGTTTCAAGTCTATGAGTCGCTCCATGCTTCTTGGGGGTCCCTGTCTTGGAAGTCTAGTGTGGTGTGGTGTGGTGTGGTGTGGTGGAGGATGGTTGGTTGGTTGGTTGGTCCTTCCTTACCTACATTTTCTCTAACTCGAAGACTTTTGAACCTTCGTCCTCGCTCGGAACTGGATGATGCAACGAAAGTCTTTGTGTGGCACTGGATAAGAAGCGAGATGAGTTTTTTCTAGGGGGGGGGGATTAATTGTGCTGTTATTTACTTGGTTTTTCCTCGGTCTCAAATAGGATTTGATTCTTGAAGTCGATACGTCCTTCTTCAACGACCAACGACCAATAACCAATATTCTCCAACTGACACCACGCATACCCCGATCTTGCAATAACACCACAACCCAGATCTCTCTCGTCTTAACGTCCAAGAAGAAGAAGAAGAAGAAGAAGAAGAACACAAACCACCCACCGAAAATGTCCAACCCCACTCCAAGCAAAAGTAAAAGTAAAAGCACATTCGAAGAGCAGCCAGCTGTGGTTCCTTCCAAAGAAATACCCACCACTATCAACAAAGATCCCGCCGTACCAGAGGCCAAAACCTGGACCTGGAACTGGAACTGGAGCTGTTGTCTCTGTGGAAAGGAAAATCCCGGAAAAACAGGGATTTGTACCAACAGAGATTGCGGACATGGAACTGAGAGGTGTCTGGAGTGTTTTTCTTATTAAAGGCTGATCAGACGGGAAGAGGGGGTGGTACTGGGTGTTGTATTAGAAAGGCAATAGAAAAAGATCTCATTTGGTACCAAATTGCTTGCCCCCCCCCCCCCCCCCCCCCCCCCTCTTGAATTAAGCGAGTCAACCCGAAGTTCTAATATTTACATGGGTATTGTTGATGCAAAAATGTAATAGAAGAAGTATGGAATCATGAGTAGTAATGCCGACTCGAAAAGTTGAAGAAGAGAAACTTGCCATGCCTCGTAATTTATTTTTCATTATCATTATCCTATACCATCCCAACCCACCCCAAAGCTCTCCACTAACCAACCATCACGAAAAAAAATATCCATTCTTTCTTACCCAAGCGCCCCAATAAATATACCAAATACCCATCCTCTCAAATAAAAAACGCCAATCTATCCCAACCTTCCCAATCCACATCCACATCCCTATTCCAAGAAGTTTCTTCAACCCCCAGGAACATAAACCCCCTCCTTACAAAGCACAGTGACATTTTTGAAGAATCTCCTCCACTCCAACGGATCACCCTTGACCTTCACAAATCTCACCTCGAGTAATTCTACATCCCCAGTGAAATAACTATCAACGACGATATCACCTGTGAGACCGCACATCCTCCCATCCAACGTCTTAATCTTGATCCATCCCTGGTGTTCCCTCCCACTCATTTGTGATATCGGTGGTGTAGGAATATTAAGTTGATGTAACGCTGAACTAAGGAGTTGTAAGAGCAAAGGCGCAGAGAGATGGGAGAAGAATCTCGTGAGCGAGTAATTTGGAACGATATCTCGGAAACGACGGGCATGTTGGGTGAGGGAGTAGGGTACTGAGGGTGTAGGAGCGAATTGCGACATCGAAGGTTCGTCGGCGAGGATGTCGAGGGAGGGAGTAGGGATGTTGGTATGGAGAGAGGTGGGTTGACTGGCGCTTATTGCTGCGGCGTTCACTCTTGGGGGTCGTTCCCAGTCGAACATTACATCGTTTATGGGGGCTTCAGGTTGCGTAAATGAAAATCGCGGTTGGTTTTCTAAGTCGAGATCCATTGCGTCTTGGCTTTGACGGGGTCTTTGTGAGGTTGTTGGTTGTTGGCTGAAGTCGATGTGCAGACCTTCTAGCATTTTCGTGGCGAGGGTTATTTGGTTGGTTATTTTTCCCGAGGTGGACATGAGGGTGTTTTTTCGTGTGAACCAGGGGTGGGCTTTGATTTGGGGGAAGTTGAATCTTTGGGTGCAGTCTGTGTTCATCATTCCTCGTAGTAATGAGAGGACAGATTTTGGTAGTCGTTTCCATAGATCATCTTCGCTGTGTCCTCGCTTTCCGTTGAACTCTTGGAATTCCCAACTCATTTCTGTTGGCTCGTCCCAGGGTGTGTTTCCGACGAGAAGGACGAATAGAACCACCCCACAAGACCAAATATCACACATATTTGCCGAATATCCTGCTGCTTTGGGTCCTCCCCTCGATTGAGTACTCTTTGAACAGGTAATGACTTCCGGCGCAATATATGGAGGGCTTCCACACATGGTCGTGCTGAGTTTAGTCTTGCCCTGGTACTCAAAAAGCGTAGCCAGTCCAAAGTCGGCAATCTTCAAACTCCCAGAATCAGAGAGCAGGATATTTTCCGGCTTGATATCTCGATGAGCAACGCCTTTGGCATGCATATAAGCAACCCCACTGATCAATTGAGAAAAGTAGAAGTGTGCAATGTCCTCACTAACACCCACATCTGCCTCGATTTTATCAAAAAGGTCGCCACCCTCAGCATATTCCATGGCAATCCATTTCCAGACGTTGTCTTCGCCTGTGGCAAACCATTCTATGATATTGGGGTGTTGGCCGATGTGCGAGTGGAGAGAGACCTCCATGGCGATTTGTTTTGCTGAGATTCGGCCATGTTTTACGGCGTAGGCTTTGTGGATGAATTTGACGGCGAAGACGGGTGTTGTATCGGTGGGAGGGATGGCTTTTTTTATTCTGCATTAATTAGAGATTGACTTTGAGAGAGGAAGTTACTTCTCATGAGTTTGAATGGTGAAACTTACGATGCATAGGCTCCTCTGCCAATGGTCTTTGATATTATGCGGAAAGGGAGGTCGCGGGGTAAAGGATCGAGTTGACTCTGCATCAACATGGTTAGATGGGATGAATAGTGTAATTGCGAGAGGGACGGGAATCAGAGATTTATCATCTCATTACTAACCATTTCCAAATAAGTGATGTACCTCTATCAAAAGCCAAAGTAAGTGCAAGTATTGTATTCCAATGAATTGTAGGTTTGTCGCGTCCAGTTTCGAAATATAAATTCGTCGCGTCGGCCATTGGTGATCAGGCTCCGGCGGGTGGGTGCAGGCTGCGGGCTGCAGGCTGCATGGTAGCCTCGTCTGTCTCGCTAGTGCATTGTCCACAGCGTTGTCAAAGGAACCGCTCTCGGTCTTCAAGTAAACACCACCACCCTGACTGCTCTTGAAACCTACAAATTCCACCACCAACGATTGCTTTGTCCACCACAATCGCTTGCAAGCTTCTTCTTCTTCTCTTCTTCTTCCCAAGCAATAAAGTCGACTTACCCCATCCACAATCCCATTCACAACACGTTCTTTATTGTTGATTCCTCATCGCCACATCCGACTACTTTGCCTCGCACACATTCCACTCCGTCACCAACTCCTCCAACATCGACCCAAAACCCCCTCATTTCCACCATGAATTACGATATGGAAGACACCCAAAACTCGGCTCCTGGCAGTCTGCAGGCTGCTCAAGCAACCAAATTGGCAGCCCCAAAGAAAGGCCCCGATGCCCAATCTACAACAAAACGGTAGGTTACCTCCCCTCAATCTCGCCTCTCCAATCTAACCCCCAAACCAGCTTGCAAACCGAATTAATGCAACTCATGACCTCTTCCGCCCCAGGAATCTCCGCCTTCCCCTCGGCAGACGGCAATCTCCTCTCCTGGACTGCAACCATCGAAGGCCCCTCCGAGACGCCCTACGAAAACCTCACCCTCAAGCTCTCCTTTGCCTTCCCCTCAAATTACCCCTACGCCGCGCCCACCGTCCTCTTCAAAACCCCAATCTACCACCCTAATGTCGATTTCTCGGGTCGCATCTGCTTGGATATTTTGAAGGATAAGTGGACCGCTGCCTATAACATCCAAACTGTTTTGCTGAGTTTGCAAAGTCTTCTTGGAGAGCCGAATAAGTAAGTTCACTCTTCTATTGATTTTGGGGGGAGGAGGGAGCTAATTTTGGGATAGCGCATCACCTTTGAACGGCGAGGCTGCGGAATTATGGGACAAGGATCCGGAGGAGTTCAAGCGGAAGGTTCTTGCGAGACACCAGGATATCGACGATGAATAAACATGGGGGAATCGAATTCTGGCATAATGAAATGATGGGTTCGGCGTATTCTGGAGGAAAGGTGTGCATATACACGTTGCATGGAAAGGCCATTGCATGCTTGAGGTGCCTTTCGTTATACCATCAGCAGCAGGTGTCTTTTTTCGCGCATTAAAACATCCTGGAATGGAAGCGGGAAAGGCGTAATTATGGACACGAATGTATCGCTACACGATTGCATAGGAGATCACGAGGCACTGTTTGTGAGCTGATATACTTGGATCCTTGAATTCTGGTATATTCGGGGAGAATGCCAATATTAATTTGTTTCCTTTGAACCTTGATTCCCTCTAGTGGAATTGTGTGATTGGAATTTTGTGACCGATTCTCGGGTGGTGCCAAGGGCGCGAGAGCGTAAAAGAGTTCTAAGTAGAGATGCCTCATCTTTTTCCTGCGTGGCTGGTTACCAAAAAGCTGATTTTTTCACGGTTTTGCTTTCGTGTTACATCTTTTAATTTCCTCTAGAACAATGGATAGAAATGTAGTGGTACCTGTCTTTGTTGCCATAGAAATTCGAAGAGTCTTAATCGGGATGCAGTAGTTTACTTGAGATTGTCTTTTCCAATGTTTTGCATGTATCATCCATCGCGAGGCGTATGGAGAATTTGGTGTGAGATACTTGGTGATTGATGAGTTCCTTTGCGAGTTGCCTATAGCTCACTTGCAATAATGGCTCACTTGCGAGTTCCTCACGGCTAACCCACAGCTCGGTCGCAGCTTACTCGCAGCCTACAAACAATCAAAGCCCTAACTTCATTTCGAGTTTATAAACTCCTAATAGATTAATTATAAAATTACTTTATCATCTATGCTAAAATTCCTACTCCTTGTTATCAAAGAGCTCACGATGAAAAAAACAGAAGCTGCCTCTCGTTGTTCTCACTTTCTACGAGTAGCCTGGCTTATTTGAGGGAGTTAACTTGGGCTGTTTTTCATTTGTTCTTTAGGGTGGTTTTGGATTGTTTTGGGGGGAAGGCTGGGGATAGGGTTGGATAGGCGGTCACAAGTTCAAGTGCGGAGCTGATTTTGTTGTCCAGAGGACTGACTGTTGGATTGGCGAGAAGAGTTACCGTAGCTTACTTGTGAGTTCGTAGCTTACTTATGTTCGGAGCTTACTCGCAAATTTGTGGCTTGCTCCTGGGTACGTACCTTGGAGGTAATGCGGTGGTACTTGGAACTGCAGATCCACTTGCAAGCTTAGTTAGTTTGGTAGGAAGAAATCGTAGAATTAAGATTCACTGACAGTCAATACTGTGTATGACTTGCGTAGCTCTTTAGAGATTTTATGAGGTCTAGTGCCAAAAATGGGCATGCGAGGGTTATTATAGCAAAGAAAAGAAGGCCCGAATACTCGCTTAATTTTTACGTTCATGGATCTATTTATTTTGAGAAGGTTTCAGTTGTAACGAGGGCAGGACAAATAGCAGACTGTTTAGCTCTGTTGTGAACTTGTTATATTGGCATTTGCGTAGGGGAACTATTTCACATCAATGCTTACTCTAACGCTCGTATCTAACTACTATTTTTATTGTATAATTTATTTCTTTAATGTCCCTAAGTACTTGGGATTATTTTTTATGGCATCGTTTAATAAGACTCCTATACATTTTACTTTAATCTTATCTAGAATTAAATTCCCCGTTACCTTCTCGGCTCATTTGTTCTTTCGTTTTTACGATTTTCAACATTATTATTTATAAAAACATCATCTATTTACATGTAGCAGTTAGTCGTTTATATTTAATGTGCTGAACTGAAGTATTTTCATATCATATTGACTTTATACAGCACCAAACATGTCAAGTGAAGCACCTATCCGCCATTCCAGTGAATTCGCACCTGTTTGCATAGAGAGCCAAAATCCTATCATTTGATTGTTCGCATTAGTTAAAAGCAACACACCACCTTCCATCTTATCTCCAAACACTCATAGAAACGACATCATCCACCGACATCATACCACCTCCAACGATCATATCCTTCTTCACATTGTCATCAGACAATATCGATACTTTCCTTCTTATCGTCAGCATGGCTCCAGGTAGACTCAAGGACAACGCCCAGAAAACGCCTTCATCAACCCTGGCCAACAATCCTCCTTTAGTTGACATATGTTTGTTACCACCAGCTAAGATCAACCACCCATCAGTTGGTATGTTAAAAACACATTCTTCTTTTTTGTGGCAGCTGATAACTTCTTTCTCTCGTCAGTTGACAGGCTGCAAACACAGTGCTGTTATTTTACGGCTTATTCAAACGAGCCTTAATTTTAAGTGAAAACAGTAGCGAGAAGCTAAATTTCAGCTTGTATCGGGGATTGCATTTAGCTACCTTAAGCCCTGTAATAAAATTCATCTGATGTACGGTTACCTGGTTAGGCAATGCAATAGACAGAGCAGGTTAGAAATCATAATATATTGTTTATATCTCGACGCGAGATCGCTCGTCAAAGAATGTCACCAAGGGGCACAAAAATAGCTTAACAGTAACCTGCATATATGAATCGCAGCCACTTTGAACAATCAGGTGGATGACCTGCTTGTAGTATTCCCAGTTTAGAAGGCATTAGAGGAGTGAATCACGTGGTCGCAAAATATCACTCTACTTTAACAGATTCAACTTCTATGTATTAAATGTTTATTACTAATTTTAATTCCGCTTCTCGAATTAAGGTTCGAGTTATAGATTAAAGGAGCAACTTTACTCTTTGTATAAAAATCTCTTTTATTCTTTTATATTCTTAACTATTACTATATATAATATGAACTAGGAAAAGACGCTAAGTAGTAGCTATAAAAGGGTCTAGGCGTTAAAGTCAGTTAATAAATACCTTTTTAAACCTCTTAAAATTTGAAAGACTATACTTCAAATTCGCTAAAACCTACTATTAACTATAAAACTAACTAACTCTATTTAATTATCTACTCGAGTCCTCGAATAGAGAAGTAATTTACTCGTTTCAAGATGCTGCTACTATAGCTATATATTATTCTAGTAAGTTTTAGCTACTTACGCTTCCTATTTCTCAACAACTCTATAAACACCAGACAACTACATCTCTACGAGCATATATATAACGAATAACTAATCACCACACCCGCGTTTAGAGTCCTATAGTCTTCTCAAAGATCTTCAGTTAGTAACTCTATTCCCTCTTCGCTTTTCTGCAGACTGCTACATAGCTGATCCCTTCAAAGACATAAACCTCAAACAGATTCTTAAATCAGACGCTAGCCTTCCTTCCTCTAGAATGTGACGGCTCTCTACAAATACACAAAAAGAGTACTTATAGAATAGTATCTAATATTAAGGAAAACTAAACTAAAGAGAAAAGCAAAGAGTATAAGCACTCTAGCTTTATTTATATATATTAAGCAAAGCCTTAGTAAAGCCTTAGGCTAACCTAGTTACGTAAGTAACGTATATAACTAGGACTATTATACTACTCTCTCTTTAAAAAGGCCTCCTATAACTAAGCAGCTTTATCCTCTTTTAACATAAGAGTATTAAGCTCTAGCTTACTATAATCATCTCTTCTAGCCTTATATACTACTTTCTATAGTAGAAGAGCTTTTAGAGAACTAGCTATTTTTAGCTTCTCTAAATAGAACCTCTCTACTAGTTATAGTATATATATTAGTTATTAAGCTAGATACTAATTAAAGTCTTTATTATAGCCTTTCTACTTAATTTAGTAATAGAAGGACTACTATCTCTTCTTACTAGCTAGTATCTCTTTAACCTCTTATTTCTCTTCTTTATTTATAATAATTAGTAGAGGTAGTATAACTACTTATCCTAGTAAGGGATCGTCTATAACCTTATATAACTTCTTAGAGATAAAGATAAAGTAAACTTTAATAAAAGCTAGTAGTTATAATTAGAAAGTAGAACCTACTTCCTTAAAGATCTTAAAAGAGCTAGCTATCTAGTAGTCTAGCTTTTAGCTTAGTTGTTAAGTTACCTAGTCCTTTATTATAATAAAGACTATATCTCCTACTCTAAAATCGACGTCTTATCTATATTTATTTATATCTTATTCCTTCTTCTATTAAGCTTTTAATATATTTACTTAGCTAACGTTTAGAACCTCTTAGATTATCTTTATAACTACTATAGCCTCTTCTTATAATAGCCGTTCTTTTATATTAGCTAGTTCTAGTATTTACTAGTTAAACAAGGTTCTTAGTATATATCTCTTTTATAACTTAAAAGGTAATATTCTAATAGTACTATAAGGTAGTACTAACTATATATAGTCTATTATTAGAAGGATCTTAAACTAATTAGTATAATAATAATTAATATATAGCTATAAGTATTAATTAAGGTATTAATTTATAATCTTAGTCTAGCTATCTATTTAAGTATAGTTTATAGTTAAGAGTTAAAGCTAAACACCTAGGATTTAAGTAAACTCCTTCTAGAACGTAGTAATAAAGTAAGAGCCTCTATCTAATATTATACTTTCTAGAATCCTATAGTATTATAGAACGTGTTTAATATATAACTTTACTATCTATTTAAAAGTAATATTCTTATAGTAAGGTATTAAAATAAACTACTTAGATAAGTAGTCTATTACTATAAATATATTATTATAACTATACTTATTAACTAGAAAGGACTTAAAATCTATAGCTATATATTACTATATATATAGTAGTATTAAGAGTAGGTATAGATAGCTAGGTATTTTATCTTAAAAAACGTCTACTCTTCTATATTTATAACAGTTTTATATATATCTTATAATATTAGCTTTTATATTTTACTAGATATATCTTAAACGTAGAATCTAATAGGTCTTATCTCTCTTTAGGTAAGCTAAAAGTATTTAATTATAAGCTTTATAAATTAGGTCTATTCTTAGTATATCTACGTCTAGTACTATTAAGTAGTTTTAGTAAAGTAAAAGGCCTTCTTCTAAGGTATATAAGGAATTAGTATTAGTTTTAGCTTATACTTATATAGCTTAAAGTGTTATAGTATTCTTATTTACTTAGTAGATTTGTTTTAAAAGTATAAATAATTCTTAGAAGTAGTTATTATTAACTAGAGCTAGTATAATTAAGCTTATTTTAACCTCTAGGTCTTTAAGTACTTCTATATTAACTTATTCCTTTATTAAGAGTATATAAGTCTAGTACTACTTTTTAAGTTCCTTCTATAAGTATATCTTATTTACTTTATAAGTTAAAGTATCTATTTTATTATTCTTATATCTTAAATAGAATATAATAATAAAATAGTACTTAGCTAAGGCTTTAGCCTACCTTACTTAATAAGTAGTAAGTTACTTAGTAGTTATAAAGTACTTAAGCGTCTTATAATTAGTATAAATATAGATTTTTAAATAAGTGCTTTATAGTTCTAGTCTCTATTTTATAAGTAAGTATATAATAGTAAGTAGCTCTTTATTATATATTTTATAGTTATACTTAGCTAGAGACATAGTCTTACTAAAGTAGGCTATAGAGTACTATTCTTTATTAGCTTATTATTATTATAATACTCTAGTAATAATTCTATCTAAAACATCTATCTTAATTATAGTAGAGAGGTTAAGAGAGTAGTAGTAGAGGATTAGTATAGAGGTAAGTACTACCTTTAGGTCTTTAAACACTTCCTAGTACTCCTTATTAAAATTAAAAGATATATTATTCTATATTAGGTATACTAAGGGCTTTATAATTATACTATAGTTTTAGATAAACCTTTAGTAGAAGTTATAGAAACTAAGAAAGCTCTAAACGCCTTTTACTATTTCTAGAGCTTACTATTTCTATACTACTAAGACCTTTTCAAGGTCTACTTTAATACTATTAATACTAATAATAAACCTAAGATATTTTATCTTCTTAATATTAAACTTATACTTCTTAATATTAACCTATAACCTAGTATTCTTAAGATATTAAAGGACTTTTTATATATACTCTTTATATTTAAGAACGTTTAATAAGTAGATAAGGATATTATCTAAGTAAGTAGAGTAGAAGTTATCTAAATAGTTAAATAAGACGTTGTTTATATAATACTAGTAGGTAGATAAGCTATTTATTAGATTAAATAATAGAATCTTATACTTATATATTCTATAATAGGTATAAAAAGTAGTTAATTCCTTAGTATCTAGATCTATTTATATATAATAGAAGGCTTACTAGATATCTAGCTTAGTAAAAATATAAGCTTAACTAATATATATAAGTATTTTATTAATTAAAGGTAATAGATAGTAGTCTTTTTAAGTAAGATTATTAAGTTTTTAGAAGTTAATATAGAAACGTAGCGTTCTATCTACTTTCTTTATAAACAGAATAGAAGTAGTAAAAGAGGACTAGCTATATTTAATAAACCTTTTATAAAGATTCTCTAAAATATATTCCTTTATAGTTAATAACTCTTCTATAGATATCTTATATAAAGAGGAATATCTAAGAGTATTTAGACTTTTAAGATTAAATTTATAGTTATAGTATTAGTAAAGTAGGAAAGTATCTAAGACAGCCTTAGAAAATACCTCTTTAAAGTCCTAGTACTTATTAAGAAAAGCGATATTAAAAGCTATATCTAGTTCTTAATTAGCTATAATAGTATTAATTTTATATATACTTATAATAAACATCTTACTATTCTTTTAGAGTAAGTAATAATATATTCCTATAACTAAAATAGCTAAAATGTTAATAATAGAGTCTAACTTCTTTAAGATAAAGAGTTTCTAATAGTATACTAGAATAATTACCTTCTTTATAACGTCTTTAAGTTCTTTCTTTATAACCTAGTATTTTACTTATATTAAGAACTTATAGTCTTCTCTACTATATATAGTTGAAGTCTAACTAGCTAGGGTTATAGTATTAATTTTAAGGTAATCTATAAACTTTAAGAGCCTTCTACTTTATTAGTACTATTTATCTATTTCTATAGCTTAGTTATAAGTATTAGCTTTATCTTAGTAAGAGAGTATAGAGTTTTTTAGTTATATAACGTCTTAAGAAAGAGAAGTTAGCTATTAAGTAGAAAAGTAAGACTTAAGGTTATTAAGCTAGAGTAGTTTCTAATAAGTTATATTAATATTAATATAAAAGTATTTAAAGAACCTCTAGTTAAAGATAATATTATATAGACCTAAGTCTAAGAGGATAAATAGTATATTAAAGAATTTATAACTATCTAAGATATAATTTAAAAGAAGATAGTATATAGCTTTACTCTTAATTTCTCTATTATATCTATAAATCTTAATAGAGGTAGAAAGTCTTTTAGTCTTTAAACTATAGAACTTTATAAAGTTATAACTAAGTTATATATTTATAAAAGAAAAGGTATTTACTTTAAGGTTACTAAGAGTAATAGTTTATATACTAAATCTATTAATAGTTATTATACTAAGTAAAATAAATACTTTTCTACTAATTAATAATTAAAGATTAATCTTAGAGAGATTAATCCTATATTTACCTAAAGAGGAGTCTTCTTTTAAGCTTCTTTATTTCCTAACTCTAAGCTAGTATCTTCTCTTTTAAGCTCTTTAAGGTTAACCTTATATATCTTTAGCTTTAAATAATCCTTAATATAATAACTAGGCTTACTATAGTTAAAGCACTTATCTAATAGTCCTAGAGTTAAGTAGTTATTTATAATAGAGGTGTTAGAGCGTTTAAAAGAGATGAAAGAGGTTATAAAAGAAGAAGGACTAGTAGATATAGGAGTAGGCATATATAGGTTTAAGATAGAAGGAAAGTTTATTATTTATATCTTTTAAGAAGCGAGATTTTAAAGGTTACTATTAATACTACTTATAAGATTATAAAAGGAGTTTATATCTCTCTTAGTTTAAAACTTAGTAATAATAAGAGATTAGTATAGTATAAGAGTTAACTTATTCTATAAGTCTTCTACCTAGTCTTATAAGAGAACTTCGGCTTTATTTATAAGTTATTAGAACTTAGTATAGAAGTTATAGAAAGTTTCTATCTTTAATATAATAAGGTCTTAATATTAGATATAAGCTTCTTAGTATAAGTAAGAGCTAATAGTAATGTTTTAGAGATAAGTGTAATAGTATACCGTTATTCTAGATAGCTAGGAGTATCTGCTATATATAGGGTTTTAGTAGTTATTGTCTTATATTATCTGTTTTAGAAAGGTTACGTAGGTTTAGGCTTTTATATTAGCCGACGTATAACGTTAGTCGGTTTCGGACCCTTTTATATAGTCTAAACCTCTTATATATAGCAGCCTACTCTCCTAGAGTTAAAAAAGGCTAGTTTAGCCTTTTCTTCTATATTAGAGCCTAGTATTTATATATATTATTCTACTAAACGTACTCCTATATACCTCTTCTATAGTTATATATATTTCGTATTATTATATAAAAAGGCTAAACTCTTCTTCGCTAGTAATAGCCTTAATAATATCTCTTTTCGAGCTTATCGCTACTCTTTATTTAGTAATCGATTTAGCCTCGATTTAGAACATTATAACGGTATTCTTAAATAGCTAGGTAATTAGAGACTACCTAGACAGCTAGTAACACCAGGGTTTAGTATCTATATAGATAGCTAGTAAAAATCGTGTTATAGACACGTTAAGAGATTAGAATATACTAAGTGTTCCTAAGAATCCTAATAACCCCAGGATCAGTGAATAAGTCGACATACTATAGTTATCGCGAAGGCTTCCGAATCTAACCTTACCCCTCCCCCCCCAGTTCCGCTACGAGGCGTCAAACGACCTTCCAGGGCCACCCCCCCTTTTTCGAAAGACACCTCTTATTCGATTCCTCTCCGATCCTTACCCGTACGCCGAAAAACACAAAAGGTCCTGAAGAGACTTTTCAAATACAGACGATATACGGACGATATATAGACGAGATAGTAGTATATAAAGGACAAAACGATTAGTTAGACGAGATAGACAAAATCATAAGCGAACTATAAAGTTAACAAACACTCTACCTCTAAACCCTCACTGATCTAACCCTCTTTCGAACCTTCGTTTAAACCCTCCTTTACTTTTAAAGCCTAAATTTAGACCTCTTTTGCTTATAGGCCTCTACCCCTAATACCTTCCTACTACTTCCCTTAAATCAGATATAAATTAGTCGAAATATGCTTTCTATTAGGACTAAAGAAGTAAGCTCTTAGCTAAGTTATCGCTATTAATCCCGACTAAACATTATCCGACTCTACTCTAAACTTCTAGCGAACATTTAAAAGACTACGGTTACGAACTAAGTCCTCGCTAGTATAAAGGTTAAAAGAGATAGAAGTTAAAAGAGATAGAAGTGGAATTAGAAGAAGATTACGCTAAAGAAACTTTTGCTAACTTTAAAAAGTCACTTTTCAAGTACAGCTATACTTAGAGAGATACCAGAATCGGAAAGGTCCTTTTATATATAGAACAAAGACAAGATTATACCTTAGCTCTAAAACGCGTCTACTACTCTTAAAAGACGCTAGAATTACAACTTCGCTAAGATAGTAAACGATCTTTTAGCTATAGATAAGGAGGGACACTAAAGCACTAAATATTCAGAAACGACTACGCTTATCGATATTAGCACTTTAGTTTAAAAGAATACCCCTCTATCTTTATCTAGTTCAGCTCCGAACTCTCTATAATATAATAGCGACTCTTTCTTCGAAATCGGAAGATAAATAAGTCCTTAAGTACCTCGAAGGGAACAAGGTAATACGACAACCTTCGGCAACAACGCATTTGACCAGCCGAAACCACCCCTTTTATTGTCCCCAGATACTCGGACAATTCGACAAACTTCGACAACAACTTCGCCTTTGACCAGCTGAAACTACCCCTTTTATTGTCCTAAACTTCAGACAGCATTTTCAACATTCGGCATCAAGTTCATTTAACCAGCCGAAACTACCCCTTTTGTTGTCCCGAACTTCAGATAACAGTTTTAACTTCAACAACTCGGCTATAACTTTGCCTTTAACTAGCCAAAACACTACCAACTCTAGTATAGAGTCTTATAGTTTTTATATTCTTTACTTTCTTACTTTCTTTCACTTCTAGTAAGGCTAAAAGTTCTTTTTCATCTAAATTCGACTTAGATAGGAATTAGTACACTCTTAAAAGAATAGTAAGCTCTTAACTAAGTTATTACTATTATCTATAATATTATCGACTTTTCGGTTTAGACTTTACTCTAAATACCCGCTAACCTTAGTTTAAACAGATATATACTCTTTTTTATTTAAATTCTTCAAATTAGATATAAATCGATATACTCTTAAAGTAAACTCTTAGCTAAGAAATCACTACTATCTATAATATTACCTCTTAATATTCGCCTCTAACTCTACTTTAAATTTTTTCTAATTAAACTTTTAAACTTTAAACTTTAAACTTTTTTAGACCTATACTCTTTTAGTAAAATTTTTAAATTAGATATAAATTAGTTAAAATACGCTTTCTATTAGAATAAAACCCTAAAGTAAACTCTTAATTAAGTTATCGCTATTAACCTTAACTAAATACTATCTAACTCTACTTTAAACTTTTTCTAATTTTACTTTAAACTTTTAAACTTTTAAAACTTTCTCTAACCTACTAGATAGAATTAGACTATACTCTTTTAGTAGACGCGAATACTTACTTTTAATATTAAAGGATTAGAAACAAAGTCTCTTTATAAGTATCTATAGTTATAATATCTTAATATCTTATCTTACTTATAATATTATAATAAATAAAGTATTTTCGAACCTAGGTTAGCTATGATTTAGACCCTAATCTACCTTTTCGCTTATAATAAATATAACAAATATAGTAATAACTTACGCTATTCTGATTTAGCTCTAAACGATAAGATAGATAGACTCGAGGATAAGTCTTTTTTAAGAGAGAGGGATATAATAGTATACTATCATCCTAGATAGCTAGAAGTACCTACTATATATAGAGTTTCAGTAGTTATTATCTTATATTATCTATTTTAGGAAGGTTACGTAGGTTTAAGCTTTTGTATTAGCTAAGGTTATTCGGTTTTAGACCCTTTTATACTATCTAAACCTCTTATATATAATAGCCTACTCTCCTAGAGTTAGAAAAGGCTAGTTTAGCCTTTTCTTCTATATTAGAGCCTAGTATTTACATACGTCATTCTACTAAACGCACTCTTATATACCTCTTCTATAGTTGTATATATTTCGTGCTATTATAGTAAGTTAATATCTCTTTATAGCTATTAAACTAATTAATAGTATTAAACTTATATCTTAAGTAAATATAGTTTTAAGCTCTTTTAAAAGTATAGTAGTAAATTAAATTTATCCTTACTTCCTTAAACTTAAAGTAGTTAGTATTAATAAATAACTTTACTATAATTTTAGTTTCCTAGGTTATATAAGTAAATTCGTCTTCTATAGTAAATTAGTAAGAATTAACTATCTTACTTATCTTCTTTAATAATAGAACTATAAAAGAGAAACGAGTTATATTAAGAGTTTATAGCTAAATAGGAGTATATTAATAAGAAGTACTAGCTATATTTAAAGTATTTACTTTAAGTTTATAAACTTTACTTATTAATAAGGTTATTACTTTAAGGATTTATTATAAAGTAGAGTTAAGCAAAGGTAATTTAGAGATCTTATACTATAAGAAACTAGTAGTTACCTTAATAGGAGGAGGTAGTAGTAGTAGTATAGTAATAGCTAGTATATATATTTTTTTAGGTTAAGTTCTTAAGCTAGATTAAGATATAACGTTAATAAAAAAAAGAAGAGAGATTAGCTCTACTAACTCTAAAGTAAGGTAGAATAGTTCTTAGGTTAATAGGTTACCTTTAAAGAACTCGACATAGTTAATAGAAGAATACTAGACCTTATTACTTAACGTAAATAGGTTAGGCTTTATAAAAGAGGATAGTAAATTTAGTAAATTTAATATAAGTAAATATATATATTATTATTAGGATATTAGTAAAAGCCTTTCTAGGTAAAGAAGAAGAGTTTAGTTTTAGTATAATAGCCCTCTATAAATATATAAAAAGAGTACTTATAGAATAGTACTTAATATTAAGGAAAACTAAACTAAAGAGAAAAGCAAAGAGTATAGGCACTCTAGCTTTATTTATATATATTAAGCAAAGCCTCGGCAAAGCCTCGGGCTAACCTGGTTACGTGAGTGACGTATGTGACTAGGACTATCACATAGAAGAGAAAGTAGAGGTAAATATTTACGCTTTAATTCTCTCAGGGTTTGTCAACGCTTATATAAGTCTCTAATATATATACCACTTCCTTCTTCCAAGGCAAAGAGTAAGATATCTCTCTAGTTAGTATTATTCTCTAGGGTCTATAATCCTATGTATTCCTTAATTAAGAACTGTTTCTTCTCCACCACGTTTCTCCTTCTAATCCTCGTTTCAAACTCTGAAAAACATGTCTTGTCTTAGAACAAGTAACATATTATCTTTCTTCTTATCGATATATTTCTATAGATGTTCCAGCTACGAGAGAGAGACAAAGAAACTTACTTCATTCTACCTACTAAAAACTAGGAATTCAACAATACCAGTCTTCAATAGAAGTCTCTTCTATTTATAAATCTAATATATAGTATAACCACTCTTATAAACAGTGATTTAAAACTCTAAACACGACCTCGTAAAAAGGCCTAACTTCTCCTTTAAACATATCTCTAACACCCTACCTATATAAAGAACCTTGCCTATTCCCTCTTATTTTATAGTAATAAAAACAAAAAACTCCTAACAAAACCCCTCTAAATTCATTAATAGTCTAAAAATGTGTTTCCTTATCTATAACTCGACTTACACGTCCCTAGGCTAAAAATAGTATCTATTCTAGAATAGGCACTACTGCCGTTGTAACGAGGAAAATCTAGGAAATATAGTCTTTTACGAAAGATGTGGACATAAGACCCTAGATTATAAGAAGTGCTTTGCCTATTAAAGAATAAATATTATTATAATAATATTACCTAGAGTCTTCTTTTAGTATTTGTATTTTAAGTCTTATACTTATAGTTTTATCCCTAGCTGTTTTTTAGATCTTCCTTTTAAGAGAGGACCTAAGGCCTTGTTAACTAAGAAATCACGTGTGGCATCTTAATTCTAAGACATCTTAGGAAGTTAGGAAGTCTAGTTTCTATAACATGGAATCGAAAGAGTATCCTATCTATCTTATGATTAACAATGAAAGCCGTAGTAAATACCTGTTGTCATTCTAGAAGTCGTATGAAAGTAGATAGAATTAGATTTTTGTAAATCTCTGGTGCTTTTAAAGTGTTCTGCCCTAGAAAGCTGGTTTCGTCACCTAGGGGGGAGGTAGAATCCTAGGGTATTATTCACTCGTTGCCTGTTAGTCTTTGACAGATGTGATAGATTTTATATATAGGAACCGTAGTATCTGTAATAACCATAAAACCATAGGCATAAGACGATTACAATTAATTAAGCTATTTATAAAAACAAAATAAATAGATGTAAGAAACGAATAAGGTAGTTAGTATTAAATAAATATCTAATCTAAAAATTCTCTATTATCTATTTTCTTAAAAGGTAAAAAACCAAAAAAGCCGAGGGGTATTGAAGTAATCATTATATTATTATTTCCTTCTCCCTACTAAATATAAGGCCCTCTGACATCTTTTTGTAAAACAGCCTTCCTTAAATCTGTAAAGCGTTGGCCTAAAAAGGATAACCCGGAAAAAAGAAGCGACACCTTATAGATAAATTTGTATCTACCCACCACCGTAAACGCTATAAAAATGAATGAAAGGATTGCCCCAGTCCATCTATCTGCTATATACAGTACTGAATCGTTCGCAGTCCCCCTAAACTCGAAATAAAATACAAGAAGTGCCGAACGTATTATTGCCGAGGACCCAACGCTCGGATTAATTTTCTCTCCTACAAATTATAGAAGAGTGATTACGCCAGGAAGACAGTACATCCAACAAGAGCAACCATGAGCAAGTAACCGGTTGATCCGAGGACACCGACGAGAGAAGCGGGTGTTGATGTTGAAGAGGTGGCGCCTGAGGTAGCACTGTCGGTTGAGGATGGGTCGGCTGCTGTTGTACCATTTGGTAGGGTTCCGTTGATGACAAAGGTTTCGGTGTTGTTGATGATGGAGATAGTGACGAGGGAAGCGTTGAGGTTTGTTCCGTCCCCGATAATGTTCGTAAGGAAGGTGGTATTGCCATTATCGTCACAACCGCATACAGCGTAAGCCGCACAAACGCAGTCGACTGGCTTGGTCTCGTTGGCTCCAGTTCCATCATCTTGTCTCTCGTAAAGATTTCGTGGAGTGACTGTAGGTGTTGCTGTTGCGGAAGCAGAAGTGGATGTGGCTGTTTGATTTCGTCGTCCGGTTCGATTGTAATATGTGTATGGATGATAATAAGGATAGCTGTAAAGTCCGTATGGCCATGATCCATGATATGAGGACAATGCAACTGCTGCTCCGACACCTACTCCAGCACCGACTCCGATTGCGAGAGGACTGATTCCGCCTGGTGATCTTCCACCCGAGCTGTATGGTGTCGATGCTCCTCCTCCATAGTATCTGCCTCCTCCGAAAGATCTTGAAGCCCCGGAGCCGGATTTTGTGGCACCGCCAGCGTTTGAGGATGATGAACCTCGATTTGATGAAGAGGAAGATGAGGAACTAGAAGTTGTTAGATGATGTTTGATATAACGCCTGATAGTGATCCGATGTATATAGTGATGACTAGAAGAAATGCGATCATGGCCGTGAGGTCTGGTGGTTGTAACCGACTAGAATTGGCATGTTGCGACGCATGGTTGGCATTGGCAGCAGCAACAGCTCCGGTTGCCGCAATCACTGGCCCGCCATTCCTGTTGCCACTATTCCCAACTCCAGCCTCGATTCTTGGAGAAGTACTACTTGCCCCAATCCATCGCCACAAAGCACCAACACCATCCCCTCCTGGATTGCCCCTCGACGCTCCAACACCACTGCCACTTCCCCTCCCACTTCCGCCCCCACCATACGACGGACTATACCCAGAGGAACCACCCTTGCCCGATGACGAAGAAGAAGAAACATACCCAGACGATCCGCCTTTACCCGAACTCGACGATGATGATGAACTGGATGAAGAGCCACTGCTAGAGGAGCCGCCACCCTTTCCACCACCACCTCCTCCACCCTTCCGCTTGTATAATTCCGAGGCGGCTTCGTATGCGCGCTCTGCGAAACTCTTCTCGACGAAATCGTACTCTTCGCGCTCGACAAGTAGGACGTCATTGTGCTGAGGGACCGCGAACGCCGAAGTCTGGCTGGCGAGCAAAGCCGCAGCGAAGAAATTGGAAATCTTCATGGGGTGTGATGTGTGTAGGTAGGGCGAAATGTGTAAGAAGCCTTGGGGGAAATATCAAAGGAGATATGTTGTGCGACGAGAGTGAAAATAATTAAGAGGAGGAGAGAGACAATCGATTTATCAGAATTCGGTGGTGTCTCTGATGTTTCAGAGGTTTAGTCAGGGCGCAGGCCGCGGCGAGGCGTTGTTATATATGCCGAGCAGGGTATGTGACTGTGGCGGGGAGCTGATCTTCTTTGAAGGTCAGATTCAGTCATTGATTTACCCTTTTACGGTTACGGCAGCCACAACTAGATAAAATACCGAGATCCTAGCTCCCCGGATTGCCTAACAAAACCGCCTTAAGTCATCGTGTCATGGATTTATGGAGAGAATGGAAAAGAACTAGCACCGTTTGCGTTTGGCGTGAGCGCTGCGCCTTGTTTTCCCCCCTCCAATGTGCCCCAGCGTCATTGAAGAAAGCAAAATGATAGGCGAACCGAGCCATTTTTGTAAGATTGCAAAGAGGCGGGTAGCCAAGAGTTTATGGAGGTAAATGACATCGAAATAATTCAAATAATTCCACCGAGTTAGGCAGTGGTGTTTGTATCCTTGCACAAGTACAGGTAGACTATGATGGCAGACTATTGGGCCGCAAACGAAGCATACCCCTAAGATCTAACCCTAAGATCCGACCATAAATTATAGTGAAGTGGGTATAGCGTGATAAATACGATCTAGTTATAGATCTCGAAACTCTAGTAATTCCAAGACACTGAAGAAGAAGCTTGAAAGTCGGTAGTTATTGCCTTCGCAGTTCTGCTTAATTCCAGGTTGTGTACCTGGTGCGCGACTCGTCCTGACTTCGCTACTAAAATGAATGGTCAAAACGGGCTTGACGGGCTTCCGGATGAGTAACGAAAACCAGAGGAGCTGCGACTTCGCAAACTGATAACGTAGCGTGGTTGGCAATTATTGACGTCGTTGTAGCTATACAACTTCGCCCCAGTGCAGCACTGGAAAATGGGGTAGCATGCCACCAGGCGGAATCTCCGGAACGATCTATCCGGCAATTGAATCTCTTCACTTCATAGGAAGAAGAATAGAGCTCAAAGTGGCTTTTGTCTATCTAGACTCCAAGATCCATTCGAAAATTGGATACCTTGCTTCTCGTAGAGCTGGAGGACGGAGACCGCTAGAACGAATATCATAATCTATTTCATAACCACTTTCATTCAACCACGTGAGCATTTCATGGCTTTTCGTATGCCAGAATGACAGGAGTAGTGATGGTCTTGCCCTTGAATGTTTCAAGTCCTTCTCCGCCCTATAGAATTGTCAGTATCGATGCTGTATGGTAGCTCAATGGGAAACTTACGTAGCTGATCAGTGGGGAGACTTCAACACCATCGCCATTTCCGGCGCTGACAAGAGTCGCACCAGCAGCTTGAAGCCATCGCTGTCCTTGGTTCATGATATCTGCCTTACTGGTCTCAGCGTTATCCTCCTTGCTGCCAGCTCCATTCTTCAATGGCGAGAACTCGTCCTCGCGCTTGACTTCGAGGCATCCGAACTTAGCAAGCTCCAACATGGGGAAGACATCAAAGACGAATTGCTCGAGTTTGATGCCATTGGGTTTCTCAGGCTTGACGGTTTCACCTGTCTCGGTGTTGACGTAAGGAATCTTCTTACGAGCCACGTGATGAGGAAGGTTGCTCGCCCATTCTGGAATGGATTCTAGGAATCTGAAGGAATAGTAGTGGTTGACGATATTGGCAGCTCGGAATTTCAATACCCGCGGGGCGTTTGGATCAGATGGCTGGTGTGCGTCCAAGGCTTCTGCGACCTCATTGTCAATCTCGGAGTATTCGACAACATCTGGTTTGCCATTCTTGATCAAAATGAGACCAACTGCCTCGGTAGCGTTTCGCTTTCGGACAACCTTGGTTGCAATGTCAACATCCTTGGATGCAGAAAATCCGATGAATACAGGATCGGCGACCTTGACCAAGCAGTTGTCTACACAGTAAGCGTGGATATGTTCGATACCACGCTTTTTCATGTCACCAGTAACATCTGAGTTGACAAGTGCTTGGTAAATACCTCCGTTTCCGTCTGGAGCCACAGCCACTCTTCCCTTGCTCTCTAACAAGATTTTCCCCTCATTCGAGATACAAGGCAGAACACCCTGCTCGAAAATAATGACGTTCTCCTTTTGAAGGCCAAAATAGTTGTTGTCCTGAAAGTATTTCTCTGTAGGGCCTCTTGTTGGTCCGCTGGTCATGACATACCAAGGGATCACAATCTTGTTATCCCCTCCAGCCTTCTTGTGTGCCAAACTCTGCAACTTCTTTATTCTCTCGCCCTGCATTTGGAAAAGCGATTTTCCCGACAGAAGACCAATGTTGAAGCAACCTTTTGGATCCGAGCTGCCCAATCGCGTTCCTTGTCCACCAGCCATGAGCACGACACCGACTTTGTTTTGTGCAATCAAGTCCAATCCCGACTCGTACCACTTCTCCAAGTCTTCAGCCTTCGAATCGAGAATACTAGCCGTGGCAGATTCGGGGAGGGGTTCGAGAGGTGATTCCTTGTCGGCATCTTGAGCTTTCGGTGGGTTCAGAGCCTTGTCTGTGATTTTGTTGATATATTCTGGGTCGAAGCCAGAGAGTTGTTCGAAGAGTTTGGCCTTCTCTGCCGAATCGAGGGCGTCGTAAAATGCAAAGACTTGGTCTTGTTTGGCCTTGACATATTTGTCTTTCAGCTCTTGGAGCTCGCTGGCAGAGGGTTCTCGTGGGGCAGCATCGTTGCTACCTCCAACACCGGGGATTTTGTTGAGAAGGTTCTTTGTTGCTTCCATGATGTGCAATTGAGGTGCAAATAACGTGTATCGTTGAAGCAAAAGCTAAGGTTGGTACTCGAGTAGGTGGTTTGAGAAGTGGAAGTGGATGGAGGGGTAAGGCTCTTTTGTATTGCTTCCGGGTTCAGGCTACTTCAGGGGTTCTTAATATAGATCAATCCCCGAAATGCCCCACCAAAGTCGTGACCTGCCCTCCAGAGTCTTCAGCCCACCACGATCCGTGAATGTCTTCACCTCAATTATTGGTTACGATTCACGAGTTCCTTTTTCTCCTTCATACCCGGTAGCAACGTCTCACTCAGGTACACATCACTTGCCTTGACTTTCTCCGCCATCTGGAAATCCCGTCTACGCAGCTTATATTGCTTTTTGTGGTCATTCACCGCTGCGAAATCGCCTTCCGATTCGGCCATCTGTGCTAGGGCCGATTTAGCCAGACACACCATCAGAACAAGAATTTCAGGATGTGGAATTGGAGTCAATCGTCCCTACAAATCTCAAAAGAAGGAATCGCTGAATTGAGAGTGAAACACTTGAAATAAAGCAGTCTTTGAATTCCAACGAGGCCTCTACATACAAACCATTTCTTAAGTTAGTAACGAGTATATCCCCGAGAGAATCGGATTTGAATCGACTGGACTCTCCTCAATACTTCGGATTTTTCCTGGATTATCATTTCAAAAACACGCAACAATAAATTGTCTGTATCCTCATTGAGAGCTAAAAATTACTGCATCTACTTGATAGCATCTTGAAATCTCGTTAGCACATTTACAACATTGTATCCGCGTTAGGTTGTGCTCGCTACTTCAATCTTAATTTCCACAGCTTCAATAACGCCATTTTCCAGAGCCGTTTGAGCACCAGAAATGCCATCCTCCGCAACAGCAACAGCAACTGAGGATTGTGCTTCACCAGCAACAGCTCTTGCCGCTCTTCTCTCTTTCACCCAATCCCCGATTTCCTGCCAATTCGCAAGTTTCTCTGCATATGGAACTGTAGCAGCCAGACCGCTTGTTGACGTTGCCACGAACACTCTTGCACCCTCCCAAGGACTCGATGAACCATCGGCGTCGGATTTTCCATCAGATGCCCCTTCAACCCCCTCACTCTCCTCATTGCCATCAGCCGTCACAACTCCCATCATCTCCTCTTGCCACCCATAAGCAAACTCCCCCTTCTTCAAAGCTCTGCCCTTCTTAACCCGAAAGATACTCTCCCAGACACTCTTCCCAACAATACAAACACATTCTGGTCTCCACTTCGCGACCTTTGCCTCTAGAGTAACCACATTGGCATCCATTTCCTTCTTACTCAACTCAGCGCCATTTCTCGAAGGCCTCTCGACGATATTCGTGTTCCCACAACCCCAATCAACGAGCAAATCCCTATCTTCTTCGGGCTTCAGAAGACGGGAAGTGATTCCTGAATTGAATACAAACTTCCAGAAATGGTTGGTGGGGTGTGAATACATGTGTCCAGCAGTGGCGGTCATTACACCTGGATTAAGACCAATAAAGAGAAGTATCATAGAGGGCCCAACGATGTCCGGGATTGGTGAGAGGTGCGCATATGTTGATGGGTCGGCATATTTAGATGGTGAGCTTTTCTTCTTTCTCGGGGAACCCTTTCTCTTGCTTGGTGTCGCGATGTCGTTTGTTGTCTTGCGTTTGCGGCCGGATGGAGTCAAGAGTACCGCAGAATCTGGAGTAAGACCTCCAACACTTCCAATATATGGAGACGCTGTTTCATCGTCTTCTAATTTGACGGATCGTGACCTGGGTGTGACATGTCGTGGACTTTTGCGAACGGGTGGTGAAGTCGCTGAAGACCGACTTGGAGGATTTATCAATTGGAGAGATGCGGTATTGACTTCGGTCTGTTGAGTAGATCCAGTTGGTCGCAAAGGAGAAAGAACAATTCGTGGACTTTTCTTGCTTGGAGACGTTAACTCATTTTTTGCCGATGTAGATGAAAGTGAGAATGAGGATAAGTCGAGCCGCCCGGCAAATGTGGCCAGCTTTGGTGGCGATGCGAAATTCGAGTCGTTGAAAGAGTCTTCCTCTATTGGAATTCGATTCTCCTCGGTTTCCTCCATTTTGAATGGAATGGCGATGGTGATGTTGGTTGAGGATGGTGATGTAGAGTTTGAAGTTTGTGATGGGGGCGGAAAGCGGTACATCCCAAGTAAGCCGTGGCGGGGCCAATCATTAGCGATCTCGTGGCCTGCGACATTTTGGGTGCAACAATTGCTTTTTGCTTTCTTTTCACTATTCACTAATATGAATGGTTCTGATGTAATTCTTTTCACCGCGGTATTCCGATGTTATCTTGATTGGGTGGTGGTGAAGTGAGACTTTCCGTCAACCCCCTTCTTTTGTGCTACCAATTCTCGGATAAATATACGAGGGGATTAGGAGAAAGGGAGTGTTGCACTATCTGAGACCTTGAGTAACAAAACTTTTAGAGGAAAAAGTGGTATCTTGTCAGGTTCCTCTGGGTTCGCAAAATGTAAATATAAGATCTCGAAGACTGCCTGTAGAATCATGAAGCAAAAAAGTAGGATACCGGGGGGGGGAGGGTCGATTATTTAGATTTACACCATCGGCGGAGACTTCCCACTCCAGCACATTCACTCCACCTCCCGTTCGCCCATGTCTAAATATGAACTTTGTTGGAACAACGATCTTGGAAAATAGAGCTTTCTTGGACGAGGGAGGTTTAAGAAGCGAAGGCCGACATCTTCTTTTGATAGTCAACTTGCATATGCCCTTTGGGACTCTCTTTTCGATTCAAGCAAAGCTTTAAAAAGACTTAAACAGTGTGTATGTTAAAACTGCAAATTTGTCTAGGACTTTTGAGACATACTGATGCCAGTGGCACACTCTCATTGGCTCCTTTTATCACCCCAAAGGTTCTTGAATTATTATAACTGTATGTCCAGGCGTACATGGACACAGATAAGCAAAGGTGTCCCGTTCAGTATTTTGCGGTGGGTACTGGGCTAGAGAGGCACAGCAACTCTTTCAACCATAAAGAGTTGGGATCCAAAAACGGAAGAAGCCACGGTCGTGATCTCGATATAATTAAATATTTTTCTGGAATTATTGTTAAGTTTTTTCCTTGAAGTCAAGTCTCTCTGAAAGTTGTCCGTGACCTATCACAATTCTATTATATCTTCTCGATCTAAACCAGAGACCTCTTGCATATACGACAACACCTATTAACTCCTCTAATCAACCCCCTTCATCTCGGCACGGTAACAAACCCACTTCTAGCCCATGTCAAATCAATCCCTTTTCGTAACTTGGGAAGGTAGCAAGAATCCTCTCTTGGCACTTACCGAGGCATTAACCTCAACGGAAGGACTATCTCCAGGTGCCCAATCTTTACTCAATTATTTGTCAACCTGCCAAATGAACTTATGCTTGCTTTCCTCCATTATATTTGCCATCTTTAATTGGTCGGTGTTTGGTTGCCCGCTTCTTTAGCAATGATGCAGTGGCAGGCTAAATACATACACGCAGGATCAAGTACCATGACTACGACGAAATATTGCCATAACGTGATCTACGTTTAGGACAACAATTCAAATTCCCCAAGGTCTATTAAAGTGGTTGGTAAGAACATGGGGGCAGATTTTGTGGAAAAGTGGAGGGAGGGTAAGTGTATAAGCTGTTCCCCGATAGTCATGGTGTTGTAAGATTCTTGTTTTTGATACTTGAAAAAGACGACAGTAATACCTTCAGTTTCAAGAAAGTGCTTTTAGGAACCCCTTTCTATGTTTTCGCTTCAGATTCTTGTGGCATTCTGCTTTGCGGTCCCAATATCAGCTTGGACAAAGGGACCAGGTATATACTACACACCCTTGATAAGATGGCACTTCAACTACCAAGCGCGCAGAATGTACCTCGCCATACTATGTCTGGACCGTTTCAAGTACCATCCTAAATCCGTAAGTGTTCATCCCAACAACTTTCATTCTCGTCGATCGTGCCTTTTGCTAGGTACTGAACAAACAGACCAGCAACATCATCTCCCCCCTCCTACACACCAACAAATTTCTGCTCGTCCCTCCTCCAACAAACGACCTTCCATGAGATTCCCGTAACTTCAACCGGGACCTCGACATCAACAAAGACATCCACAATCCCACATACAACAACGATTACTGATTCAAGGTACTTCCACTTCCCCTCGCCACCTTTTCCCTCCAGCTCTTGTCAAATCTAATAATGATAAAAAAGCTCACCAACATTCACCGTCTACTGTCCACTCCCATCAGCAAATCCAATTTGCGGACTTATCGTAATCTCGCCTCAGGTTATGAACCAAATTTACAACCCTGAATCGGGGTCTACGGCTTACGCATATGTAACTGAATCTGAATGCCATGAACTTTGTGTTGCGAGGTCGGATTGTCATTGTGAGATATTTCTTTTCATCTTTTCGCGGAGAAGAGAGGTGAAGAAGAAGAAGAAGAAATGAGACGAGAGCAATAAAACTGATCTTTTGAAATTCCAGCATTCCTACTAGAAGGCACCAACCCACCCGGGAGCCCGAAACCACGCTCCCTCTTCCGCGAAAATCTAGGCGAGAATGGCACAAGAGCAGAGCCGAATCCGGAATTTGTACCTCAGTGGCCTGCATGGTATGATAGGAATTGTCAGATTTGGTTACCTGTAAATCGTACATTTCTCTCTCCCTATCATGAACAACAACCAGAAGAAACCAACTCACAAACCCCAGGACCTCTGCACACCCCAACCAACTGCCCTTTCAAAAGCCCTTCAAGTAAAGAAGCGACAGATACAAATCGAACCAACCTCAGGATCCACACCCAGTCTCTCCATCCCGAGCTCAACCCAACCCTCAGAGCCATTAATCACAGCTTCTCCCCTCGAAAATCGTGAAATAAAAAACATCCCAGATTACCTGACAACCTACTCTTGGGCATCATACTATTACCTTTCCGCGGGCTGTTCATGCGTAATCATCTCCGCATACCCCTTGACAGTTATTACCACAACGGGGACTTCTACGAAGTGGATTAGTACTGTGGTATATATCATTCCCTTCCCTTTCCCCCCTCCCCCTTTTCCATTTCGCTCTTTCTTGATCGAGCGATTGAAATCCGGAACTTCACAGGTTCAATAATGTAGGCTAATGAATAAATGTGACAATACTAGACAACAACAGTAACCACGGATTCAACACGTCGTACCTTTACAACACCATATTACGCTACGACAACCACTAGCATCCTATGAGAAACCCCACGATACAAGAAGGGATGTTAACGAAAAGGGAAGGGAGAAGAATGCTGGCTAGATAGCGTATTAGAGATATTTGCTGCGCCGATTTGGTTTCCTCGTTTCCTCGTGCATACCCCCACTTGACGAGCACGCTTGAGCAACTCGTTAAATCGTGAGTAACACATAGCTTACTCAGCTTCTTATGGTTTACCTGTCAAATACTGGGTTACTCATGACTTTCTTTTTGGCCCCCAAACGTTGATTAGCTTACTCGTCAACTGGCAAGTAACCTACCCATCAATTCACGAGTAAATCAACAACCTATAAGTAACTCCTCACTCCACCTCTATATGCAACCTTGCTACAAATCCCTTATCCTTCAAACGGCCTCTAAAAAACCCCCCAAAACCCTTCTCACCACCAATCTCCCCCATCCCGTCCCACCCTTCTCTCACTAGGTACCTATGATCATCCCCAACCCCCAAAAGCAAGCTCTACGGGGACGTAAAAAACTTCCCCTCTTACACCCCTTAAATGGGCTAAAACAATTTAAAACACATGAGTCCTGTTTCTCCTGTCCAACCAATGCAAAAAAAAAAAAAAAAAAAAAAAAAAAACCCAATATCATCCCACCCAACAATCAAGGCCAAGACTTCATATTATCTGATAATCCCAAAAAGGTACCTAAGACAACGAGAGACATTTATTAACTACAACTTCATCGTGAGCTCGTAAGCACCCCACTTCCCCGCAATTCCGAGAAACGACGCGAGAACAGGGCCCATGAATTTCAGACCAGAAGATATAGGTAATCAAGTTCCATACCTATTTTACTACTTCGATTTTTATATCGCGTGTAAACTATAAGTAAACCGTGAGTAAGCTACGAGTAACTTAATAGATAACCTCTCAATTAACAATTTATTCTCTAAACATTTAATAGCTTACTCGTCCTTTAGTAGCTTACTCGATAAAATAAAACTTAGCTTAGAGGCCAAGAAACAAAAAGAAGAAGTTACAAGTAAGCTAACGTTTATTCAGCTTACCAGCCATTCTCTAGCTTACCCAACATTTGACAGCTCACTCAATATCTAACCCTTTACTCGACAATGAAAAGCTCACTCAATACCTATCTAACTAACATCTAACCCCTTAACCCCTTACCCAACATCCGAAAGCTTACTCCACATTTACCTACCCATTTCAGCCCCCCAAACATCCATCCATGGCTTTACCTCGTTCCTTGGCTTACCTAGGTACTCCGTAATTCGCTGATAAGTAAAAAATTGCACGCAAACCCCCGCCCGTCAACCTGAGTAATTTTCCCACGATCTTCTCAGAGTCGCGATGCTCGAAACAACGCGGCAGTAATCTCTCATTACATGGTTCCAACGTCCTTGAAATAAATCAAGTACTTATTCGAAAATGATCTAGGTTATTTATTCCAAATCCTCCTAACCATCTAGGTTAAATGCCTCCAATTACCCCAAAGAGTTGCAACAATGAGCTCGTGAGGCAGGTACGACGGCGGTCCACTAACCTCCCGAAACCCAGACCATGAGCACAAGACCATAGGGAAACCGAAGCAACAGGCAAGTTGTGATGTTAAAAAAAGAAGTTCAAATTCTATCTTCATACCTCCATTATCCATATTATACAGTTACCATTCATTCCTATTTCCGTTATGGTTTTCCCTCCGATTCCAATGCCCAATCCCTCCATCTATTTTAAGGTATATTCGTTCCATGGTAACATTTCGTTTCCCCTTCCGCATTCTTCAAATCTCCGCAGTCTTAACCTCCGAATTCTTCTTCCCCTTCCTAAAACTTCCAAATCGTTTCTTCAATCCCTCGCCCAATCCCCCACGACTACTACTCCCCTCCCCATTCCCATAATAATCCGCAGAATGGAATTGCTCACCCCGTCGGAAATCATTAACGTTATTCCCGCTGACACTTCGTTGATGTGACATGCCCGGTCGGAGACGTTGAGGTTGCATTTCGTAGCTGCTGCTTTCGCCGACGGATTGTCCTCGGTGACGGGAGACGTGTTTATCTTTCTTCAGATTCTTCTCAATCGAGTAAGATGGTTCGCCCTTGCCTTTGAGATCTTCGGGTAGGTATTTCTGTTTTCTGTCAGTATTGAAAGCGAGTTTTACAGGGGAAGAAACGTACAATATGATCCCACCGCTTGTAAGCACCGCCTCCTGCTCCAGGCTCTCGCATCAAATCCGCGCCCTCTTCGTAATGCATCACTTTCCCGTCTAGTCCCGCCATTCCCGGTGGAATGACAGCAACACCGGATAGAGGAACGTGTTTATCGAGGGCATCCCGGATGTTTTCTGCGGGCGTAGCTCTCAATGCTTCTGCATTTGAGTTGTGGACTGCAGCAACAGGGGAGTTCTTGAAAGTCCGATTACGGGAAATCAAGGTTGCGTCGTAAGGACCCTCATGGTGATAGGCACCCCCGAAGAGGGTCAAATCCAAAGAATCAATCACATCCGCCCCTGGAATGGCCTTCTTTCGTAGATGTGGGGAGCGATGTGCGGCTTTGGTTTCCTTGCGGATTAAATCTAGAGGCCGGTGTGACATATCGCCGGGAAATCGTTCGCCGAGAGAGCTTCTTCGTCGTATGTGACCTTGTGATACTGGCTCGGTTGGGCTCCGAACGTTTGGTATGAAGCTGCCTCGGGATTGATCGCTCAGGACGGACTGGCGACGGGAGGAGGCGGCTGAGGAGTATGGATTGGAGGGGTGGAAGGAGCTTCTGGTGGGACTGGCGGATGCTGGGGGGGTAGGATAGACGGAAATCGAGGGTGTTTTTCGATGGGATGTGCTGCCTGCGACACTGCCGCGTCTCTTCGAATCTCTTGGTGCGGACGAGGATGACGACGAAGCTGTGTATGGAGGAGGAGGTGCAGGTGGGTTTTGGCTCTGTTCGCTAGGGTGTGGAATCCGAGAGGAGAGAAGATGTTTGGAAGTCTGCGGAAAGATACAAGTATTAGCTGGATATTTCCGAGTTTTATAAGACAAGTCTTATAAATATCTTTGTGAGGCAAAAGAGAGGTCAACAGTCCAGGAACCAGGTTTGGATCCTTGCATTTAATAACTTGGTGGCATAGGAATTCAGTTCAGTATAACTCACCCAATCCTTATCAGATGAAGATTCCATGATGTGTGTATAGTCTGGCTGGTTTGATGTGATACCCGTGTGTTATTAAAAAGACGACAGAGTCGATGAGATGAATAATTCAAGTGCAATAGTCGAGGGCGATTGAGAGCAGGAAGGAGGCTGGAGTTTATATGTGCTGGTAGAACACTACATCACCTGTGGGGGCTTTTCTCCACCCCATCTCCTTGGCATACAATAAAAGCGGCAGTACGTGTACTAGTACGGTACCTGTCGTACCTTCCTCCCGAGCTCGCTGTTCAAACTTTCTCGGGTAATTCAAGGTTGGAACAACGAACTTCAATTATGCCAAGTATCTCGTTCAATACTTTGGTAGGCAAGAACGACTCGCTCGACTCCACAGTACCTATACCTACATGTATTTACTGCCGCTTTTATTGTATACCAAGGAGACCCTTCTCTGGGCTGGGCTGGATGAGTGATGAGTGAGCTGTCGTATATTTCTGGCAAGGTTACCCAAACCTCTCCTCGATCGGCAGGGGTCAATCGACAACTCGATCGGAAAGAGTGGAGAGCTCTCCTTAACCTGCACAGTCAGCAGACTGTGCCACCAAGACGCGAATCTGAAGCTGGAGTCTGGATCATAAGGTTACAATATCAAAACTCGGCACTCGATTTCTTCCCATCCGTACCATCCGAATGCGAAAATGGGAAAGAGCCTTCGACATCGCAGCCTCGTTAGAGTCGTTGCGTTCCACTCTTAGCATAAAAGTCTAATTTCTCATTCGTCCGAAGCCCACTAGCGTACCCGTTTTCCGGAGATTTCTCAGTCTTATGATTGGCTGTAGGAATAGAAGTGGATACACTGACGTGCGTCCATCCATTCTTCACTCCACCTTCACTCTCTCCCGGTCAAACTTTTCTCATCAAAGCCCAACCTTATTGAGTTCTCGAAATAGGTTGACATCACCCGTGCTTCGAGGCCGAGCGTTAAACTTCTCCCTCCCGCGGATATGACCGTACTGTCTCAATCATCTCAAATATGTAGAACAAACAAGTTTGCTAATCATTTTACTTGACCACCTGAAGATTTGTTTAGTCTGGTTGGGAACAAGTGTGAGCGGGTGGGTTTTGCTTTTGGGCTATGCGCTTGGGTTGGGTGAAGTGATGTTCAGTCGTGCTGTAAGTTATAATATTATTCCTCGGTTCAGGGTTGCTGAAGCTGTCTTACGATTGGAATGGTGTGGAATTGGTTTGCAGCTCCCAGAAGCTAAGTGAAGGGATCTCCGAATGTTACGATGAGAGGGTTGGATTTTATTGCGTTTTATATTGAAGTGAATGGTAGACTTAATAAGGGACTTGTAAGTTACAATCACATTTTTTGTTTACTATGGATATATCCTCTAAACTAGTACCTCTGGTTCAGGGGAGCGATATACAGCATGACTGGAGAGAGGTGACATCTCAATCTCAACTGTGCTTAACTTTCTTAATATGGGTTTTCTACCGATATGAAAATTTTAGTATCCATTCCTCAGTTGAAGAGAGTCAGAGAGGGGGAAGTGAAGGGACAGGTGATTCGGTAGCCTGACCACCCTTCTCTTTATTGAGGGGAAGAGCTTGCGAAACCATCTCCAAAGATTCGGAAATGAATGAGGGAGGAAAGAAAAGAAGAAAGCAGACATTCCTAAAATCTACTAAACTGTTGTGTCAAGCAACCTTGAAGTTGAAGGGCAGATGCACAGAAGAGCCTAGCCATCCTCTACTGAATGTCAGCGAAGATCAAATGTTGTTATGCTGGTGGCGACTGTCTCGGAAAATCTTGTCATTGCTTAACCTGAGAGAACTTTTTAAAGTTCGTAAATTAAGAGCGTGTTTAGCTCGCTTTTTCGTCTAATGTCTAGATAACCCATGTTAGTAAGGGATTCTTAAAAGTAAAAACATGAGAGCTCCTCAAGTCCAGGTCTCCTTACTGGGGATAAATTCAAGCGAAATGGAATTGAGTGAATGCCATAAGAATGGGAAAAATGAATCTAAACATCGAACTTATAATCACTGGTTTCTGTTAACCAACCTATTTTCTTAGATTTGAGTGTAGCACTATTATTATATCCAAGTTGACTTTTGTATAGAAGATTTGTAGAAATTCGAAAGACTCCAATTCCCAATGCTACAAAATGCGAGATACGTAGAAGAATGTACCGAGGGGTAATCGGCAAACGAGCCAGCCCTCATATCAAAACTCCAGACCAATGCTGAAGTAGAAAGAACAAAAAAAGAAAACGCAAGCAATGCAGCTGAGAAAGAAAAAGAAAAAGAAAATGCAAATGAAAACCCCCAAGTACCCAAGTATCCACCTCCCAAACACACACCTCCATCTTCCGAAACCACACACTGATCCGGCGCTCCATCTAATCAGTGAACCCAATCAAACGGTTGGCGATGTCACTAGAATAACTAGGCGTAGCCCCCGGTTCCGCCTTAGTATCAACATCCAAAGAACTCCCCTTCTTGATGCTATTCTCCCCACTGTTATAATACCTCGCACTCCAATAAACAAGCTGACTCTTCTCATTGCTCCTCAAATCCTTATGCGCTTTAGCAATCAACTGCTTCAAGCCTGGGCCCTCCTTCGTTCCCGTGGTCCCATCGGCAAGCATGCCGTTGATCTTGTCCTTGGAGCACACCTTGTCGTCTTTGGTGCAGTGGTTGGCCCCGTTATGCGACTGCATGATCCCGGGATTATTGACGGTTACGGCGCCTGGAGAGGGGGTGGCTACGGTGCGGAGACAACCGTGCGATTCTTGCATTACTACTGCGAGGATGTAGCGCTCGTCTACGTTGCTCTTTTTGGCGATGTCTTGGATTCCGGACTTGATGTTGTCGGTTTCTGAGGCCGAGTTCTTGGGAAATCCTGAGGGACAGCCAATTTTTGGTTTGTTGGCATTCCACCTGAATAAGTTTGTTAGTTTTACTCTTTTTTTCGTTCTTTTGATATCTTTGGATTTGCATGGGTAAAGGAGGGAATTTGGAACTCTTACATTTTGTTAAAGGAGACCCATTTTTCAGCTGTTAGCTAACCGGCTTTGGGACTTCCATTGCCGTGGAATGTTTGCTTTCCCTTGACGGGAAGGGGAACGTTGAGGAAGGTGTCGGCACGTTGGTCAAGATTGGCTTCGACTGGTGCAGCCAAAGTATTGCCAGCTAAGGCGAGAAATGCCAGGATTGCGAATTTGGTGGACATCTTGTCGGTAGAAAGAAGTGTATAATTTGAAGAAGATGTGAAAGAATGTTAGTGTTGTTAATGCAAGTATAGAAAGGAAAGCAAGGAGAAGGAATGTTGTTGATGAAGCTGTTGTTTCTACATTCTTCGACATGATGTCTACTTATATATCATTCTTCAAGTCTGTTACTTGTCTTAACCCTCACTGCTAGCCCTAACCCTCACCCGAGCCCCTAACCCTGACCCTAACCTGAGAGCCGCGGATCACGACCTGGTTGTCACATCCTCATCTCCAGATGATTTCAAAGTGTTCATCCTCTCGTTGGATCTTACATGCGTAAGGGAAGCGCTACGTAGTAACGTAGTAACAAGATCAGGAGTAGGATGAGAAAGACAAGATGAAGGAAGAACTACCGCGAGGCTGAAAAACAAATTCTCATTGGTCAACCTCGCAATGACATACATATACTCGTTGCACAAAATGGTTCTCAGAACCTTCATAAGCCTCATTCAGCCCCCGTGTAATGCATTTTCTGCGCATTGCCGACAGATCCTGATCGTTTCAACTATCTGCCACGAAATAAGGTGTGCATGTGGAGAATCTCCAGATGCACAAAATAGGTGACTGACTGTCTTGAAAGATGACCTCCCGTGCTCAACGGTGGTGGGCATGACATAACAAACACCAAGGAAGACTCGTATAGCTAGCGAAAGTAAAACAATTAACCTTAATCCTCCCTTCCCGCTAGGAAGAAAACATTAACGTAAAGTTTAAAATAAGCCACTAAGCACCTTAAAAAGAGATATAAGCCTAGAGTTGAGGCACAGAGTTCGCTTAGATAAGGATCTTCTAACCTGTTCATCTCAAGAGTTCTTAACGACACTTCGTACTGAATAAAACCCGCGTACAGTAACAACTTCTACAACATGGCAATGGACACAAGAGAAAACGCGAGGTACTCGGTAAAAATACGCATACCTAACAATTGTTCCTGGAGGCAAGGAAAGATGAGTGCAGGATTGGCCAAGTCAGGAAGGGGTACTTTGGTACCTTCCCTCATCGCAGCCCATCAAGTGCGACGATCTAATTCCTGGCATCGCATCCTATCTACGCTCTTCTACGTAAAAATGGTGCTCAAAGTTCAATCTTAACAGATGATGATGAGGATGATGATGATGGGGAGAACGATGAAGGGGTGTAAGAGGGGAAGAAAGGAAGCGAAGAGGAAGCTTAGAAGAGAAGAAAAATAAAAGCAGCATGTCGTTCCAAACAAAACAGAAATGTTAAAAAATGTTGACATTTTCTTATCAAACTAAGAGTTCCTATAAGGTTACATGGAGGTTACATCAAGTAGAGCACCAAGAGAAGAGGAGACGCACCCGCTTTTATTGTTCACCAGATGGAAACAAACTGTACTTACATACAACACCCGCACAAAATGAGCCCTCGCATTCCTTTAATTTTCCATCTACCACCAAGACCTCAAATCACATGAAATATCTCCCGTAACTCACACTCACCCCTGAATAAATTCTCTCCCCCATTACCTCGTTTTAGCCCCCGAATCTATGCAAACAGCATTGCTCGCATGACCTCTTTCTTACCTAAGAACCACCCCTCACCCAAAAAATCTTCTAGAACAAACGACTCCGTCATCATCCAAAAACTTTGTCGCACATCGCAGTGAACGGACCAGGCCGATCGGAAAATACTCGGATGCCATCATACGTAGAAAAGAGCGTGGAAATGGCCGATGAGACGCACGTGAGGTGATGATGATTCCCGGGGAAATCGTACGACTCCGGAGTTTACTCTGGCTTTCTTAAAAGTACCAGGGAACGGAGATGCCTGTTCCTGTTCCGTCCTCGCGGATTGTACTTCGTACTGGGCGAAATAAACGTTAAACAAGGGGGGTCACTTTACAGAGTTTCCAGGGGTTTTAAAGTAGCATGAAGCATCGGAAATGTAGCGATTACCCCATTGGAATAACGTTTATTTCGCCCAGTACTAAGTATCTATACCCAGGAGGCATCCTAACAATCAGACCAGGGAATTGATCAGTATATCAGTGATATAGAACGATGACAAACAGAAATATATAATCATTGTGTAAAAATAAATACCAAAGAAGCGTAGCATGACCAGTTTCCAACCACAAACGCAGGAAACCGACCCCTCATTGCACTCGGCATGCAACCCACCAGTTCCTCCCAGACCATCCCCTCGCTCAAGCTCCATGGTACAGTAGTCCCAATGGATCCCATTATATACAACCGCGGATTTTATAAAAACCGCCCTCCTTACTTCTTCCAAAAAGGACTATTTGTCAAAGATGGCAAAGCACCAGTATCCACATACCGCTTCGCCCCAATCGCAAACAAAATGACAACCGCCCACTTCGTCAACGCAGCTTGTGGGCTCTCAGAGCCCAAAGCACCTAAAAAAGAAAGCCAATAAGCGATTCCCTTGATTTCGTTACCTTCACGGTCAAAGTTAGGCTTCTCCGCACTCATGGATCTAAATTGTTTCAATTTGGCGTCGGTGTAAGGTGGGTAGCGAACGGCGAGCATTCCCTCCATCCAACCTGGGGTGGTTGTGACGGAACGGCGATGGGTGAAGCAGTCAAATGAGGCCTTTCCACGGTAGGCGCCTTGTCCGGAATCTCCTACACCACCGAATGCCAGTGTGGGGATGGAGCCGTGGAAGAAGGCATCGTTGACCGATGCACCACCAGAAGTAACTTCGTTGAGAACTTGAAGTATTGTTAGCTTTTTCACTGAGGTTTAAAGGGGTAAAAGTGCAAGATGATTGGACTGGAAACCTTCTTCCGTGCAACATCTGATAATTATCCGAGAGAGGGTGGACTTACTTCTGTCGGTCTCCTTTTTCGTACCAAAGGCATATAGACCAAGTGGCGTAGAATGAACTGAGTTGGCAGTCTTGATCGCCTCCTCAATATTATCAACAGCCAGAAGAGGAACCAAAGGGCCAAAGGACTCATCAACAATCATAGAGTCATTGGTATCCTTGACCTGAACAACTGTAATCTCAATAAAATTCTCTGATGCATCCATCTCTCCACCAATCAGGATTTTTCCTTGGGAATCATCAACCATCTTCTTGATTCTCTGGAAATGCCTGGCGTTGACAATTCGTGCGAAATCAGGGCTGGATTTCTGTCCGTTGGGATAAAACTCAAGCAAGGCAATCTTCAGTTGCTCAATGAATTGAGGCAAGATTTCTTTCTCAACCATAATATAATTTTGGCTGATGCAGACTTGACCAGCATTGAGAATTTTACCCCACAGCATTCGACGAGCGGCGAGACGAGGATCAGCATTCTTCGTGATGAAAGCTGGGTTACGGCCTCCGAGCTCAAGGCAAACAGGAGTCAAGGTCTCCGCAGCTTTCTTCGCGATGATAGTTCCGACAGCTCCGCCTCCTGTGTAGAAGATCTTATCCCACTTCTCGTTCAGTAAGGTGTTGGACTCGGGAATACCGCCATTGACGACTGCATAGGCACTAGGATCGAGGTATTCCTGGACAATCTTTTGGAGGACCATTGCGGTTGCTGGAGATACCTCCGAAGGCTTCAAAACGGCCGTACAACCAGCAGCGATTGCACCAATAAAGGGACCGAGAGACAACTGGACGGGAAAGTTGTATGCTCCCAGAACAAGGACTGTGCCGAGAGGTTCCTTTCTAATTCTCGGGTTCAACATGGAGTTGGTGAGGGCAATATCGGGTGCCTTCTCGTCCTTCATCCATTTGGCCAAATTCTTGGTCACAAAAATAATATCATTCTTGCACCAATCAATCTCGGCAAGGTATGTCTCGAAGGTAGGTTTCCCTAGATCTTGTGCGCATGCTTCCACAAGGGCGTCATTGTTATCGACAATGCCCCAGTAGAGCTTTCGTAATTGTGTCAATCGGTATTGGATGGGCTTCGTCTTTTGCGCGCGGAAGGTGGTCTTGCACAAGTTGACGGTGCTCGCAATGGACTCGATAGGCGTCGACTCGAAGGGAATGATCTTGGTGGACATCTCGACGTTCTGTTTGATGGGTCAGTGAGGGAAGTACTGAGTACGCATAATTTGCTGGGTTGGGTGCAACACGACAAGAGGTAAGAAACTGACTTTTGAAGCGTGGTACCGGTAGTATTAACGATCTAGTCTCTCAAGCGTGTAGCTAAACAGGTGGCCGTCGTAAGTGTTGAAATGGCTTGCTGTCAGAGGAGCTCTACCTAAGCCAAAATACTCGAGTAGCCTAAATATATTTATATGCAGAATACGGACGTATCTAAATGTCGACGGGACAGCTTTCAACCCGAACTATTGGCGAGTGCGAAAGCGATTAATCGTCGGATCCACTAACCCACCCGTCCGAACTAGGTATTGGCGAGTGCGAAAGCGATTAATCGTCGGATCCACTAACCCACCCGTCCACCTACCACTATCTACCCCTGGGAGCATTAGTTTTTTTAATTAGTCTAACTAGATTAATAGATAATACACGTTCTAGAGTATTAAAACCTACTTTAAAGCTACTTACGAGTTATAGAAATTAGTATAGAAATAAAATAAATTCTAGCTAATTTCTAAGTATTTTCTTTCTATTAAATAATAAAGAATATAATTAATCTTCTATCTCTTTAAAAGTCTTAATATATATATCTAAATCTTTTATAATAATTAGTTTATTTAAATTAATATCTCTCTTTTTATAATAGTACGAAATATATATAACTATAGTAGAGGTATATAGAAGTACGTATAATAGAATAATGTATATAGATACTAGGTACTAATATAGAAGAAAATAATAACTATCCCTCTTCTATACTAAATATAAACGTCTATATATAAGAGTTCGGAAGCTTCTAAGTTCTAATAATAATAATAACTAAGCTCTATCTAATATAGCTAATACTAAATAATAAGAGCTAAAAAGCTAAATATATAATCTCTAATCCTTTAGAAAGCTAAATATATAACATCTAAACCTTAATCTCTTCTATATATAAATATTAGATATTAATACCTTTAGTACTTCGCTTATATAAGTATCGGTTATTCGTAATCTCGGCTCTAGAGGTATTAGAAGTATCGGTACTATTTAGAAGTATTAGTAGTTTTACGAATACTAATAATTTAGAATAGTACTATTATATAATAATCTAGCTATTATATAATAATCTAGGATAGTGTGCTATTATATCTCTCTTTCTTTAAAAAGACTTATTCTAAGTCTTCGGTTATCGATTAGTATAATATCGGGTTAATTAGAGTATTATTTATCTCTTTATTATAAAGAATGTAATTTATCTACTATTATAGTGTATAGTGGTTAGAGTAGAGTCGGTAGCTGGTAGTATTATAAATTAAGAGCTAATCGCTCTTTATTTACTACTATACGAGTATGCTATATAATAATAGAATACGAATAGAAGAGAGGCTAATAATTAGCTATTAGATAGAAAGCAGTACGCTATTATAGAGTTATCTTATTCTTACTATTATTATATGTTATAATAGTAATTATTAAGCGATAAATAATAATCGTAAAGTAATAGCTATTATTATAAGTAGTATATTAGTAGGCGACTTTTCTCTAATTCTAACTTCTCTTCTTCTTTTTATCTAAATAATATATAAATAGTAAGAATACCTTTTAATTAGGTATATTCTTATATACTAACTTATCTCTTAGAATATATATATATATTATATATATATAGATAAAAGTAAGTTCTTCTTTTCTTAATTAGACCTAATTTAAGGTTAATCCGATATAGTAAAATGCCTTTTCTATGTCCTCCTAGTACGCTTCTAGCTACTTACTAAGTCTACTATATTTAGTATCTTTAGGTAAAATCTTAGAATAGAGATTATATATATACTTTTAAGAAGCTAAAGTCGAAGAAGTATAGGTACTATATTAAGTAGAATACTATATATATCCTAGTAAGTTTAATCTCGAATATATACTAAATCCGTTCTAACTTAAGTAGTTACTATAGTTTATTAAGAAGGAGTTTAGTAAGCTTAAAGGTAAGGAGGAGAAGAGGGAGATTAAGAAGGCTACTAAGGCTTTAGATAAGGTATTAGTTGTTACTAGTATAGAAGTACTAAAGAATAGTTCGAAGGTATAGTTCGCTCTCTTAGAAGAGACTTGAGTGCTTCGTACTAAGGTTACTATAAGTACCTCTTACTTATTAGAGGGGTTTCGGTTACTAATATTTAATAGTTCTTACGCTATACTATAGAGAGTAAGACCTCTATCTAAACCTAGGTTTAGATCCTCTTTAAAGCCTATTTAAAGAGTTTATAGACGTCTTCTCTAAAGCTAGTTATAAGAGGTCGCCGAGGTAAAAAGCGTCTCTATAAGGAGGAGGTAGTAGAGGAAGAGCTGATTTAGGCTCCTTATACTTAGAAGAGTAGAGAGGAGGATAATAAGTTAGAGGAAGAAGAGGCTATAGCTTAGGAAGAGTTAGTAGGCCCTATTTTAGTAGTAACTCAGTCTTAGTTCTTTACTTTATTAATTTTGAATATTTCTACTAGTTAGTGTTTTATCTTAGGTTTTTATTATAAGTTCTTTATTAAGAGTAACTAGAATTAGAGGGTATTAATAGAGTTTTATAAATTAACTCTTTTACCTAATTCTTATCTAATTCCTATATATTAAGCTATTTAGAGAGGTGTTAGAGTAGTCCTAGCTCTTCTAGATATTTAGTATAAAAGTCTCTTAGACAATGTAGTAAACCCTGAAAATTGTCTATAAGATACTAAGTAGGATCTGAATTATATCTGACCTAGTTTATAGATATTTATAAAAGAGACTTTATTTCTAATTCTTTAATATTAAAGTATAAGTATTCACGTTTGCTAAAAGAGTATAGTCCGATCCTATCTAGTAGGTTAGAAAAAGTTCAAAGCTTAAAAAGTTTAAAAAGTTTAAAAAGTTTAAAGCAGAGATAGAGGCGAATTTAGAAGAGAGTTAGAAGCGAATATTAAGAGGTAATGTTATAGGTAATAGTAATAACTTAGTTAAGAGCTCACTTTGAGAGCGTACTTATTCGTATCCGATTCAAATTCGAATAAAACATCTAATATACCAGATGTAAAAGAAAGTAAGTTCGTCTGAACTTAGGTTGGCGGGGACTTAGAGTGAAATCGGAAACGAAAAGTCGATAATGTTATAGATAGTGATAACTTAGCTAAGAGGTTACTATCCTTTTAAGAGTGTACTAATTTGTATTTAAGTCGAATTTAGATGAAAAAAGAACTTCTGGCCCTACTAGAAGTGAAAGAAAGTAAGAAAGTAACGACTGTAAGACTCTGTACTAGAGTTAGTAGCGTTTTAGCTGGTTAAAAGCGAAGTTTATTGCCGAAGGTTATTAAAGTTTCGCTGTCTAAAGTTCAAGATAACAAAAGGGGTAGTTTCGGCTGGTCAAATGAACTTGATGCCGAAGTTGTTGAAGTTGTTAAAGTTGAAATTGTTATCTAACGTTTAGGACAACAACAGGTGGTGTTTCGGCTGGTTAAAAGAACTTGATGCCGAAAGTTGAAAATGCTATCCGATGTTCAGGATAACAAAAAAAAGGGGTACAGTTTCGGGTACGACATTTATCAGTACTGTCGTAGGACTGTGTTACTTAGGCCCGTAGGCCGCCTTGTTCTCTTTAGGGTACTTAAGGACTTATTCATCTTCCGATTCCGATTCCTCATCTTCCTTTTCTACTTTTGAAGTGGAGGACGATTCTCTGTCGTATCGTAGGGAGTTCAGGGCTAAATTAGACAAGGAGAGGGTATTTTAGACCGATATGCTAATATCACGTAACTCAGCGTTTCAGCGTGTCTCCTTATCTATAGCTAAAAGATTAGACACTATCTTAGCGAAGTTGTAATTCTAGCGTCTCTTAAAAGTAATAGACGAGTTTTAGAGCTAAGGTGTAATCTTGTTTTATCTTATATATAAAAGAACCTTTCTAATTCTAGTACCTCTCCGAGTATAGCTGTACTTAGAAAGTAACCTTTTAAAGTCGGCAAAAGTTTCTTTAGCGTAATCTTATTCTAATTCCACTTCTATCTCTTTTAACCTTTGTACTAGCTACTAGGACTCGGTTTATAACTAAGTAATCGTAGTCTTTTAGTTCGAGGGAGGTTTAGAGTAGAGTTAGATAATATTTAGTTAGAATTGATAGTAATAACTTAGCTAAGAGCTCGCTTCTAAGTTTCGTTCTAATAGAAAGCGTATTTTAACTGATTCGTACCTAATTCAAGGTTTAGAAAGTAGTAGGAAGTTTATTAGAGATAGGGGCCTATAAGTAAAAGAGGTCTAAACATAGGCTTTAAAAAGTAAAAGAGGGTTTGAACAAAGGTTTAAAAGAGAGTCGGATTAGTAAGAGTTTAGAGACGGAGTGTTTTTTAAGTTATTAACTTTATAGTTTACTTATAAGTATGTCTATCTTATCTAACTGAATATTTTATCCTTTATTTTTATACTACTATCTTATCTATATATTATCTATATTTAAGAAGTCTTACTTATTATTTCGTTAAGATCTTCTAGGTCTTAGTATATAGTTATAGATTAGAGAGGGTTTAGAGAGTCTTTTAAAAAGAGAGGTAGCTCTAGAAGAGAGTTATTAGAAGGTATTAGAGGTAGCTATCTATAGCTGAAAGAGATATAAATTCGAGCTTAGAAGTAAGAGAGAGTTAGATTAGAGAGGGTTTAAAGGCGAAGTGTTTTATTAATATTAAATTATAAGCTTACTTATCTATCTTTCTAGCTTAGCTAGCTAATTCCTTATTTCTTAATTCTCTACTTCTAAAGCTTATATAACCGACTATATCTAGTCTATATTTAAGAAGTTCTACTAGTCTCTTTAACTATTATTTTATCGAGATCTTCTAGATCTTAGTATATAGGTGCTATTTAGATAGCTTTTAGAAAGAGAGGTGGCTCTAGAAAGGCGTTTAACACTTTATAGTAGAACTAGGTTCGATATCTTCGTTAATTTAGAGAGAGAGAGGAGGGTAAGGTTAGATTTAGAAGCCTTCTAGAAAATTAACTATTATAAGTCGACTTATTTACTAAATCTAGGGTTATTAGGACTCTTAGGAACACTTAGCGTATTCTAATCCCTTAATATATACTAAAACACGATTTTTACTAGCTATTTATATAGATACTAAACCCTAGTATTACTAGCTATCTAAGTAGTCTCTAATTACCTAGCTATATAAGGATATTATTATAATATTCTAAATCAAGTATAAATCGACTTCTAAACCAAGAGTAGTAATAAGCTTAAAAAGAGATATTATTAAGGCTATTACTAGTAAAGAAGAGTTATTATTTTTATATAATAGTACGAAATAGATATAACTATAGTAGAGGCATATAGGAGTACGTATAGTAGAATAACGTATATAGATACTAGACACTAATATAGAAGAAAACAATAACTATCTCTCTTCTATACTAAATATAAACGTCTATATATAAGAGTTTAGAAGCTTCTAAGTTCTAATAATAATAATAACTAAGCCCTGCCTAATATAGCTAATACTAAATAATAAGAGCTAAAAAGCTAAATATATAACCTCTAATTCTTTAGAAAGCTAAATATATAATATCTAAACCTTAATCTCTTCTATATATAAATATTAGATATTAATACCTTTAACACTTTACTTATATAAGTATTAGTTATTTATAATCTTAGCTCTAGAAGTATTAAGAGTATTAGCACTACTTAGAGGTATTAGTAGTTTTATAAATACTAATAATTTAGAATAGTACTATTATATAATAATCCAGCTATTATATAATAATCTAGAATAGCGTACTATTATACTTTTTTACTATTTTTATTCTTTTCTAAAAGACTTTTATTCTTCTAGCTTAAAAGAGCTCGCTTATTAGTATATTTATTAAGAAGAATATATTAATTCTTCTTAACTTTTTTAAATATATATTTATATTTATCTCTTTTATTTATAAAGTCTTAAAACTAGCTTAGTTCTTAGCTTTTCTCTATTTCTTAGTTTAGTATCTTTTTCTTTATTTTATATTATAAATAAGCTTTCTTAATTTTATTATTAGCTATTATTATCTAATATATCTAGAATATAGATATTAAAGCTTTCTCTTTTAATAAGTAAGCTAACTTTCTTTCTTAGAAAGTATTAATATTTATAACTCTAGCTTTCTCTACTCTAAGAATATAATAGTTCTAACTAGTCTTTCTCGTTCTTTTAACTTATATTATTTTTTAAATAGTATAGTATATATATATATATATATATATATATTTTAATAGATAATTTATAGATAAAAGTTTAGAAAGTAGAAAGAAAGATTTTAAAGTTAGCTTTTATAAATAAATAATAAATAAGAAGTATTAACTTTAGTCTAGATATTTATAATAGTATACTATTCTAGATAGCTAGAAGTATCTGCTATATATAAGATTTCAGTAGTTATTATCTTATATTACCTATTTTAGAAAGATTACGTAGGTTCGAGCTTTTATATTAGCTAACGTATATCGTTATTTAGTTTCAGAACCTCTTATATATAGCTGCCTACTCTTCTAGAGTTAGAAAAGAATAGTTTTTCCTTTTCTTCTATATTAGAGCCTAGTATTTATATATATTATTCTGCTAAACGTACTCTTATATATCTCTTCTATAGTAGTATATATTTCGTGCTATTATAATATTCTTAAAGTTAAAGAAAGTTTAGTTTAACGTTTAAAACTAAAAAGATATATAAAATAGATAACCTATACTAGAAAATTTAAGCTTTAAGTATTTTTTTATCTTTTTTAAAGTAAATTCTAAATAAATTAGCTATAAACTAGACTCTTAGAAGCTTTTTTAAATAGTTTAAAGTTTAAAAGTATTATTATAGATATTCTTAAGATTATAGAGAAAGTTATTATACTAATAATCTCTATAATAAAGAGTCTTCTAAATAGCTTTAGAGTACTAGTATTTATATAGCTAAAAATATATATATTATATACTTATATATAAGTTTTTTAAAAGCTTTACTTATATAAGAAAAGTAACTATTATATAGAAGAATATAAAAAAGACTAATAATTATTATATAAGTAAATATAATAAAGTAATAAAGCTAAGCTAAACTAAGCTTCTTATTAGTATAACTACTATTAGTTAAACTAAAGAGTTCGCTACTAGATTATATCTTATTTCTTTAACTCTTAAAATAATACTCTTTATAATAGCTAGCTATTTTAAAGAGTTAAGATTATATACTATTTAAGTTTTAGACTTTTATATTAGCTAACGAATATTATTTAATTTTAGTTATAGACTTTATATAGTCTAAACGTCTATATAGATATATATTCTATCTCTCTAATTTTATAAAAGACTAATTTCTTCTTTTACTTTATATTAAATCTAGTAAATATATATATTATTCTACTAAATATACTTTTATATATCTTTTTACTAGTAGAATATAGTTCGTAATATTATATAATTTTTATAATATAACTATAGAAGAGATAAAACTACTAGAAGTACTAATACTTTTTATAAGAGTAACTTAGTAATAGTCTTCTTAGCTATCTAAGTATAGTTAGAAAGTATTAGTTAATAGTAATATAAATTTCTAAATTACTTATTTAATTTTAAGTACTTTATTTAGAAGTCTCTTAATATTAAAAGAAAGTTAGTATAAAGTCTTTCTAATATTAAGAGATCTTTTAAAAAGTATAAAGCTTTTATTATAAAATATAATCTACTAGTATATTAGATATAGAACTTTAATAAAGCTAGCTTCTAAGTAGAAGTTCTTAAAAGTAAGTAAGTATATATACTAAGAGTATAAAGAAGAAATAGTTTATAAAAAGTCTTTTTTATAAAAAAAGCTATAACTACTTCTATAATTAGCTCTTTATTAGCTAGGAAACTATTAATATATTATAAAATAATATATCTTTAAGTAGCTTTATATTTAGAGATATAAAGAAGCGTTGTTTAGTAGTTCTTAGCTTATTTTATAATAGTAAAATCTAATTTTTTTTATTATTTTAACTCTTTTAAAGAAACTTAGAAGTATAAAACTATAAGAGAAGTACTTTCTTAGTAGTAGTCTCTTTAGTATTTTAAAGCTATCTTTATAGTCTCTAGATTAGAGATATTAGCTTTTCTCTTTCTAGAAAGAAGTTATATTTTATTAAGTTCTAGGTTTTTTAGTTCTAAGAAAGATAGAAGTAGAGATAGACTTAAAAGTAAGAACTCTATAAGTTTAAGATATAGTAAGAATATTATAGCTTTAAGAAAGAATATATAGATAAAGTATTATAAGATACTAAAGTGTTTAAGTAAAAAGCTTAAAAATTAACTAAGTTATATAATAGCTTACTATTCTAAATTACTAGTATTTATAAAATTACTAATACTTATATAACTAAAAATACTAAAGATATTAATATCTAATATTTATATATAAAAGAGATTAAGATTTAAATAGTATATATTTAGCTTTTTAGCTCTTATTATTTAGTATTAGATCTTAGTAGTATTTAATCTCTTATATATAATTACTTCTACTTAGAATAAGAGAAACCTAATTTAGTCTTTTTTTCTATATTAGTATCTAGTATTTGGATATATTATTCTATTGAATATACTCCTATATACCTCTTCGATAGTCGTATATATTTCGTATTCTTATAAGTTATTACTAGATTTATAAATAGTAGTTCTTAAAGTTTATAATATTCTAAAAGCTAAGAGAACTAATGTCTAGTTTTAGCCTAGATTATCTATTCAATCTAGTTAGACTAATTAAAAAGATAGACTAATTAAACAGACTAACCCTCCTAGGGGTAGGATAGTGGTAGGTGGACGGGTGGGTTAGTACGATTAATATAGTATACTCGACCGAGGTATCTCGTGGAGAGGGTTTCAATTGGCGACCGTTTTGCTCCTGAAATGCGGGGATATCTCTGTGGCTTTCTTTCCTCTACCAATAATATTCAAGACCTTGCCGGCAGTCATTGAACTGTAGCTAAACGATAAGAAATCGTTGGAACTGTTTATGTATAATCCGGTACACTTCCTTGTACATTGTATCAAGAACAGGTAGATGCGAGGTTTCCGCTCGGCTGCTGCTATGTGCAAAGTTTGTCAATTGAATTGGTATCATACATGCTCCTTCTATCTACAACTTTGCTGTGTTTACAATATCTTACACCAGTCAATAGATCATCTCTCAGCTGGTCGCTACCTCCTAACCGCCAATCTCTTTCCCCCAGTCTTCGCCGCAGCTTTGCCTCCCTTTCCCGGTATGACCATTTCTGGGATAACCGCCTCCACAGGCTTTGCGAGTGCCTCTTGGATCTGCCGAACTCCATCCACCAATTGCCCTTCAATCTCTAATTGCTGATCCTTTGCAGCCTGCTTTTGGCGGAGTGCATTCAAACTTTTTCGTCTTTCCTCTGTCATCTCCCATTCTTTAGGAAATCGAAGTTTAGGTTTGAAGTGATGATGTCGAGTATCTAGGGGAACATCTGCGAATGTGTCGGTAGAATCCTGATACTTGTTAGACGACATTCGTTGGAAGGGATTAAGCAAACATACCCTTGCCTCTACAAGTAGAGAATCAACCAAGTCACCCAGGTAGCGCTTGTTCTGAGCCTGTGTCTCGAACATTTCGCAACTCATGCGTACGGTATCTTGCTCCGGGTTATATCGGGTTCCCAGCAGCTTCCTCATCTTGTCCCTTTGCAAATCCGTCAAATCGGGCATATCTGCTGGTGAAAACTCCAAAACGACCTTCTTTTCCGCTGGATGGCTTTCACCCATGTATGTGGTATATCTAAATCTCAATGGCATATCCGCCCCTGGAACTTCGAAAGGTTTCGCCAATTCTGCAATCGTACGTTAGCAAGTCGTTCCGTATACGATTGAAGGTTGGCGTAGCTACGCACTTGATAGCATTGGCATTTCCCAAGCAGCCAATCTGGCATAATGTCTCCATTCCCGGTGTTGTTCCAATTCTCCGTGGGCAATCGATGAGATGTCATCCTCTTCATCTTCCATGAAACCATCTTCCTCGAACGGATCCGACTCTCCCATATTCAAAAAGGTCTCCTTAGGCTTCTTTCCCCTGAAGGCAAGATCGGGGGGCGCGGGACCAAAATCGATATCGGCTTCGAGGTATGCTTCTATCTCTCTCTTTGTCTCTTCTAGTTCCGCGTCCAATTTTTTCAAGTCGACGCCCGAAGCCTTCTGTGCTTTGGTCATCGCGGCTTCTCCATCAAACTTGGCCTGGTTCCATTGGGTGGTGGAAAATTGCCTCCGCAAAGCAATTGATTGTATCGCGTGCCTTTTAGAAATGCTGGCGGAAGCGCAGCTTCTTGCTGCAAGGCGGAGGCCTTGTATAGCCGTTGCCATGGCTGTTGGTTTTGGTGGGTGGTTGTTGACTAGCAGACACAATACAAAAAATTGGTATGATCTGACTCCATACTGCTGGAGACATTGTCACCTTAGCTTCGAGGCGGCGAAATCTGAAGCCGATTTCCTATCGATAAGGCCACAACTGCTGCCTGACTACTGCCTGACTGCCTAAGTTCTCAGAATGCACCTCAACCAACTGGTCGTTACATTTATCTAAACGGAAATTGCTTCATCATCTATTTTCCTTTTCGCAAGCTGCTCATTCTTGGAAGTCATCGCTATCGCCATCACCGCCATCTCAGCGCCCCTAACAATAAACACGCTGCTCTCTCATCAAATCCTCAACTAAATGTCATCGGACAACCGTCGGGTTGTGAACCCTCTAGAGGACAGCAGCCCTCCAGTCCAACTACCACGGGAGTGCTTCGTTACCATCGGAGCAACAGCTGGATTTGAAGAACTTTTAGCAGCCGCTGTCTCAGAGCAAACTCTTCTCCGCCTAAAAAAGTTTAACTATACCCATCTCACAGTCCAAGTCGGAGAATTGGAGGACTTCTTCAACCTGACCAAACCCGAAGATACTCAGGGCATTGTCATCAACTCATTTCCCTTCAAAAAGGATGGTCTGACACACAATATGAAGAAGTGCCAGGCAAACCCAGGGGTTTCAGAGGAAGGCCTGGTTGTTTGTCACGCTGGTTTGTCAAATGAGAATACCCATTGCCCAGCTTCTGACCTTTCTATAGGATCCGGGACTATCTTAGATGGAATGCGACTTGGTGTCCCTCTTGTCGTTGTTCCAAACTCCTCGCTCCTTGATAACCACCAAGACGAACTAGCAGATGAGTTGGAGAAACAAGGGTATGTTACGAAGGGATCTCCCAGGTAAGTGAAGAATCTCCTTTCTTCAAATATTACCGTCATAAAAGTCACACTTCAGAGATATTGGGGCCTATCCTCAAATGACATCCAGGATGTCTTTCTCATGACAAAAGTATGACGAGTCACTAACATGTTCAAGGAACCTTGCTCTAGCCATCGAGAGGGCCACACAGAAAGCAGCAAGGTCTTGGGGCCACTCCAGTGCGAAAAGAGGCAACTTCGCTGCTCTCGTGGACGAAGTATGTGATGCCAAGGAGGAGGATGCAAAGTCGCGATTTGACTAAGTGTATGCGGGATTCTTTATGGCGTTTTGGTGGAGCTTTGAACAGCTTGGGCAGCGTATGTTTACGTTTGGGCATGGAATGGATATGATACCCAGCGGCTCTCTCAATCGAAGTGAGTTTACGAGACTTCATGGTCCCTTTTTTGTTTCGTTTTACGCGAGTTACCTTAATAGTGTAATCGTGAGCCGAGGATTAGATCAAGTGATTCCTTGGGTTCCAGGATTTGACCAATTGTGGAGATGCAAACCTGCTGAATAGTGCTGACACCTCCTTTTTCTATCGTTTACTTTCCCTTTTGATCAAGTGAGCTTCTCGCTACTACTTGAGCCCCTTTCTTTGGCAATCTAACGTGCGTTTTTTACATTCTGTGCATAAATTGTTGTTTGGTTGGTTTGTTTGTGTAATGGTCACCAACCAAGTAACTATGCTTGTCATAATACGAGGCAACTAATCCATCCTGTTATTATGCAACAGTGTTGCGGTTACCAACTATCGAATTCGACCCTAATGACCTAGTCTTACTTCTGTCCTCTTCATCGCCTGATTGTTGTATTTCGGTTTTCTCTTGGCGGGGGATTCCAGTCGTTCCACAATATACTTGATTCGTCAATATCTCTACATATGCAAGGCATATAGCCTCCGGTCCAGTCAGTTTGTACGCCGCAATATTGCATAACGTGTAGCCCACGGCTTGTGCCACAATGTACCACCAATAAGATAAGGTATCCAAATCAAGCAGTACGTACGACACTTTTCAAATTTATATACATCCTTCTCGCAGCCATTGAGCACAAGTGCTGAACAGGCTAGCCCCACCGAATGAGAGGTTCTTCAACGACAGCTCCAAAAACCCACTTTTCTTGGCCCAGTTTTGACTAGCTATCAACACAAGTGCTTACAAGACATCTCAAAACTCCTTTGCACCCAGAAGAGAGCTTCCCACCCCCTCTTCAATAATCAAAATCTACACCAATCTCAAAACCATGGCGCCCCTCACTCTCGACCCCAACTTTACCATAAGCACAGCTCTTCCCTCGGATATGGACGAGGTATTTCGCATGATGGAACTAGCTTACTACAACGACGGAGTGTGGAAACACGCACGAAAAAACGTGCCCGATGAAGAGTTACATATTTGGTTGATGGAAGTCCTCGCTCCGAGATGGGATATGCCTGATATTGAGACTTATAAGATTGTGGAAAATTCTTCTGGGTACGTCCCCTTCATCTAAGTAATTAATCAATCAATCATACAAATTAAGTGAGGGAAATCTGCGTACTGACTTAAGAGTAGAAAAATCGTAGCATGGACAGCCCTACAGTTCCCCTGGAAATACAGAACAAAAGAAATGACCCCAGAATTAAAAGCAGAAGCACTCTCTCATGGTCCTTTGCCTAGTATTCCCCCGGGACTGTTCATGCCAGCTTGGGATGCATTTCTGGAGGTTATGAATAGTGCCAACGACCATGATTACGACCCCGAGGAAGATTATCGTTCGTTCATTCCTCTCCTTCTCCTTACTCTCTCCAGATCTAACAAACCTCCTAGATCGCAAAGGAACAATGGTCCACCCCTCCTTCCAAAAACGACAATTCGGCACTATCCTCACTCAACACACTAACTCCATCTCTCGGAAGACGGGCGGGAGAACATGGGCTCCGGCTAGACCTAGTAGTCATAAGATGTTTAATAATGAGGGCTTTAGGGATATTGCTGTGATTGATAACCAGACTGAGAGATGGGGTGGGACGAAGGAGGAAGGGATGAATTGGCTTGTTAGGCGGGATGAGGTTGGCGTTTGATTAATTGCTTGAGTTGGTTGGTTGGGGACATAATTAAACTTGGTGATAATGAGAGTGAGCGAGACAGTCCAAGAAACACTAGTTTCTTTTTAAGTTGGTCAATTGGTCGCTTATTACGAATGGAATTACTGTAATTTCACTTTACCATCAGGAACCCCTTTTCTACACACCTTTTCACCTATTACTTAATCATTACAATCCTACTTATTAAATTTATCGTATCAGCCAGGTTCAGACAAGAATAAGTATCAATTAGCAATCGAAACCCTTTGCAAGTCGCGTACAAATAGTACTGAAAATACTTTTCGGTATCCGTATATTATTGAACCCCATCACTCTTACTACATGACCCACATTGACTATAAGCTCGTTCTGAATTATCCCGGACTCTTTGTTTTTGGTAGGTGACCTGCGAGAGACTTGGACGCAAGAATGATGGAAATTCCGGCTAATAGTAGAGAACCCGCGGATAGCCATAAAAGCAAGGACTTAAATGAAACAAATATAGCCACTATTAAAAACCGCTTACATGTTCGAGTTCTTAGGCCTGTGTTTCAAACAATGAGAAGACGCTCGGGTATTTGTGAGGGTCGAGGTTCTGTAGAAATTTTGTCATGGACTTGTTCCTCACGGTCTATTGATATACATGAGAATTCACAATGATAATTTATCCAGTAGCATGACTCTACACCACCCGGAGATCATCTCCCGTCAAACTTGCAAGAACTCAAACGCCACGAAACGAGTCGAGGAAGGCTGCCGGGAGAATTTAACCTCGAGAAGTACAAAGATTACTATCTCTCTGATCCCAAGAGAGCAGCTGAAACTCTTGCCCTTCTAATTCTCCGTTTTTTCCCGGAGCAATCTTCATCTCCACAAAACCTTGCGGCGCGGACGGATCTCACCCATCCCCCTCTCACGATCTCACGATCTCATGATCTCATGATCTCACTGCCCCGCAAACCCACAACTTCACTATCTGCACAAAATGAGAGGCACAGCAGACCAGCGTTCGGAGGGAGAACAAGTCCGGGCGACTTGCAACAAAAGGCATCGTTCTTCTGTTTTAGGAAGTCGAGAAGTGTGAGTGTACGGGATCGTAAATGGTTACATCATAATGGAATCAATCAGCGTTGTTGCCAAAAGGTTGTGAACAAATGAAGGATAGGACATACCGATTTGATGTTGATAGGAAATGAAAGAATTGTGTTTTGGGAGTAGAAAAGTCTGTGCTCACTTATTTTAAACTCTGATATTGTAGGGATTCCTCGGGAAGTGGAACGAGAACGAGGCAGAAACGTGGCTCAACTTTGGCTTCTTAATAAACAGAGTTTGACACGGCCTGGAGTGGGACTTCAAACTACGAGGAAGAAGAAAAGTGACGTCACTTCTCAGGTACCTCCACAACCAGAAGCCCAAAAAATGGTTGAAAAAGTCTATATTCTATACGTTCTAAACGCTAAAACCCAATCCTACTTTATACGCCATAGCAATGCACACCCCTCCCAAGTCCCAGTCCTAGCCAAACAAGCTCTCTACTGAGCAACAAGAACGCCTCTGTATCTCATCTCGCCTCTATCCAACTTGGCCATTGCCTCCTCAATCCCCTCGGTAGTCATAGGGAACAACTCAACGACAGGTCTAATTTGGTGCAAAGCTGCAAAAGCCAACATGTCATTCTGGACATCTCTAGCAGCAACAATAGAACCTTGAATTCTCAACTCCCCAGCCAACAAAGGCATGTAAGGGATGCTGAAATCATCCTGGGAGACGGTAAGAGGGTAGATGGATGCGGAAGGTGCCAGGATTGGGAGGAATTGCTTCCAGTCTGGTTGGAAAGAGGAGCAGACCATGAGGTGGTCGATGAGTCCTGCGGTCTTGAGTTCCTTTACACCCTTGGTGGCGACGAATTCGGTGGCTCCAAAACGCATGGCTTCTTCTCTCTTGGAATCGGTGCTGGAGAAGACAGTCACGGCGCAACCCATCTTGGCGGCGAATTGGATAGCGAGATGTCCAAGTCCCCCAATACCGATGACACCGATACGGTGGGTAGGCTTCACGGCGAAAGAGTGCAGGACGTTGAAGACGGTTGCGCCTCCACATTGGAGTGGAGCGGCGAATTCACGAGGAATGGAATCTGGGATCTTGAAGAGGAAGTTTGCTTTCCAGATGGCGTGGGTAGCGAATGAACCTTGGTCCAGATCGGAAGCTCCGTACATCTCTCGTCCCGGGCAGAGGGTTTCATGACCGGTGTAGCATTGCTTGCAGTGCCCGCACGCAGAGTGCTGATATCCCCATCCTACAGAGTCACCCTTCTTGAGAGTTGTGACTGAAGATCCAATTTCCTAATATCTGTTAGTCGGTGTGTGACTGAAGTGGTTTTCGACTTTGTCTTACCTCTACAATACCAGCGCCCTCATGACCCAAAACCATATCCTGCCCCTTGTAATGTTCATCTGTACCGCAAACACCAGAGTGGGTAACTTTGATGAGAACCTCATCAGATTTGACTTCTTTTGTGGTCTTTGACTGAACAATCTTGCGGTCGGCAGAGCCCTTGTAAACTGTGAATTCAACCATGTTTGCGGCTTGATTGGTTTGTTTCTGAGTAGAGGGTATAGGGTAAAACTTTTAAGAAAGGGTGGAGCTAGTTGAGATGTGATAGAAGTATTCGAAAAAGGGAATATCACTCACCGTCCGACCTTATATACCTCTGCACCGCAGACCCAATTTGCCAACAATGCAAATTGTTAAGCCACGGAGATTTTTTCCAACGATGTCACAACAACTCTGAATTTGCTCCGAAATAATGCAGGCTCAAAGTAATCATTGGTCGATGTACTCCGTATGGTGGATCTATACAAAAGTGGCCGGTGTTGACTCGGATTGTGGATTCAAAGCCCTGGTATCAAAAAAGATCCCAGTCCGAATGCTACGAGCCCGCAACTCAGCAACAGGGGACCTTTTCACCGGAATAGTGTGCCGATATCGATGGTGGTTAACTACGGAGGAAATTTGAAGGTAATCAGACAATATAGTGTATTGTATTACTCGATCAGTAACCCAGCCAGCAAAATATTGTAATCAACAAAACTGTTTATCTCATTGCCGTTGGAGCCTAGACCAAAGTGAAACTACCCACTCGAACAATTGAGAAAAGGTTTCAAATGCCAGTGTGGCAGGCTGGCAGCAGCATAAAAAAATCGGGGCATCCATGAGGCAGGGCAGGGGTGAGTCCCGGAGCAATGACGTTGAATTTTGGAGCGTCTTGACTCTTGAAGTAGAAAGTTGAGAAAATTGAGAAAATTTCAGACAGTCTGGAAGTCCGATCGGAAGTAAAATTCCGAGTGGTTGGAAGGATTATTCCAAAGGGTTCTACCCGGGCGATTGAAGTCTACTTATTGAACGGCTTCAGGGTCCACCATGCCATGTGCCATGTGCCTCGGTCCGGCTCCTTAAGGAGGTCCTTAAGGAGGTGGTATTGTATCCTTTAATGATTGCGGGAAAAGAAAAAAGAAGCAGATCCCTAGTCGAACCGGAGATTCGTATTCTCATCATCTCATGGCATTTTGGAAACGAGCTTTGTAATGGCCACACAGATGACTGTTGCACTGTTGCCTCTTGTTCCGCGAACAAGTCAAAAGTCATGACTCGTGTAGTTTTCATCTCCCACGGAGCAAGTCCAACACCCTTTTGCCTCTCTCTCCTCCTAGATAGACATTGCTCTCGCCTATTTCCTCGTCATCTATCGCGACTGCTGCTTCGTATCCTTTCATTACCATGTCCTCATCGACTCGAAGTCCCTGCTCGACCAAGAGGCTGATGACCCCTTTTATTCGCGAAATCTCCCGTCTTGTCTCGGCGCTAATGTCATCATTTTGACTTGAATATACCGTGGCGCTGATGCTCTCTTCCATCCTCGTAATGGCAGTTTCACCCCCGGCTACTTCGATATGTTTGCTGATCCAGATGTAACCGTTGACACCCAGAATGACATCCACTTTTCCTCCTCCATGCATAGTATCAATCGTCCAGACCTGTCTGCGAGCTCTCACCACACCGCCACCTCCACCTGTACCAGTAACACTCATGAAGACCCCGTTTCTTAATTTGCCGTACTTCAAACTTCGTGTATGCAAACTCGCGCTTCCGTCTTGCCGTAAGCTTTGCACCTCTGCAACCAAAAGATCCCCTTCACTGAAGAAAGTTCGGATCTCAAGTTCATCGGTCTCGGTTCTCTTGCGCAAGATTCCGCCGGGAAGGTTGATGGCTGCGAGAGGTAAATCTGCGAGATTGGGGGCCCCCACATCAACACGCCATCGCTTCGATTGCACTTCCATTATGCGACCGACTATCAGGTCACCAATTTCGGGGGTATATCTTGCTCGGAGAGGGCGAACGGAGAGTAGCTTGTTGGTTTTTTGAATGGTGCCAGCTACTGTGGCGATGATTTCGGTGCTGCCAGATTCGATGTATGTGCCATGGCCTCTATGTAATTGTCAGTAATCGGTATACGAGAATTAAATTATGTGCGTCTCAACCTCATCCATTGAGCGTCGTCTGTGACAACCTCACCAGGAGTTACTATGTTGCTCGCAGAATGTTTCGCTCGTTTGCTGGGGCGCATATCATGGTCTCCTTCCAAATCTGCTCCGCCATCATCAGCGTCGTCTGAGGAATCGGCTTCTCGGTGTATGGGCTCAGCTGGAGCTGGGGCGAGTATTGTGATCGCCATGGTTGGGAAGTTGGAGTCGTGGGAGACGAGGCTGGAACTGGTTTACTTGAAGTTTTGGCAAGGCTCTAGCCGGAATTTACCTAGCTCACCGCTCTCGCATGATTGGTGGCAGAAACACAAGCAAGCGGCTTAGCTTGTTGTAAAGCTACTGAAGTCCTGGAATTCAAAGCAATTCATGAACTGAAGCAAGAACACCATTTTCCAAAGCAAAACTAGAATGGGGCTATCATTATTTCTCCAAGTGCAATCCAAAGCTCATTTTTCAGAGCTATCGAAAGCTTGAGCAGAAGGACAAGGTAGTCGCGTCACGATAATCCCCCCTTCAACATCATCGCCTCGCAATATCGTTCCTTCTCAACATGGCTCTTGTCGACTACCCTTCATCCGAAGACGAAGACGAAGCCGAGTTTGAGCAGGTTCCCCCAAAAGGGGTCAAACGGGCACGCCTAACAGACAAGGCCGATGATCTTCCTCCGCTTCCCTCCAAATTTCACGACCTCTACGCGTCTACAGCACGAGTAAGTACGAAGGATGATCCAAGTCTGCACAATGGAAGAAAAAGGGCTACTCCTCATGTGGAGGGAAACTGGCCGACCCATATCTATATCGAGTGTAAGTTCTCTATTCTGGCTGGCTGGTAACCTCTTTAGCTCCAATCGTCGCTGACTCGTCTGAGGGTATCCGTCGTCTACAGAATACAGTTCGCTAAAGACATTGATATCAAATTTACAAGAAAGACTGCCCTCTGAAAATCAGTCTATCATTCATTCGTTCTTGACTAGCGACCTCGGTGTTCCTTTGCCTCTTCACATCAGCCTTTCACGGCCGATTGGCTTTTCGACTGAGGAAAAAGATGATTTTGTGGCTTCATTAGAACTATTCGTCTCAACTTCTGGAATTCGGCCGTAAGTTGCTACGTCTCAATGATATAACTTTCACTGACTGGTTAGGTTCGAAATCAAGTTCTCCGGTCTTGATTGGGTTGCAAACTTTGAAAAGAGCCGCTGGTTTCTCGTTTTAAGAGTTCATCAGCCTGCGCACGATGGCCTGAATAAACTTCTCCACGCGAGCAACACAGTAGTGCAGAACCATGGTCAGCCACTTTTATACGCAAAGACATCATTTCCTACCCAGCTTGCAAACAAGAGAAGTAGCCCAAACAGGGTTGGTAAAATCTCCGGTAGAGAAAGGAAACCGAAACTTGATTGGAAAGATGTACAAGATCTCTCAATGGCTTTTCACATCAGTATCGCCTGGACGCTCGAGTCGCCTACCCAGGAGCTCAAACAACTAACACGTTCTCTGGTTGAAGACGATTTCAAAGAAATATCGAACATGGAAATCAACATAAGCGAAATCAAAGCGAAGGTTGGCAACGTCGTAACCAACTTGCAACTGCGAACCAAAGCACTTGAAGGGAAAGGGTTATTTAGCTTGTGAAATATAGTTGGTGTCAAAATTGCGTCACGGTTACCCTCTAATCAACTCTTGATAAAAAAAAAGTGGGATTTGCTGATGTGGAGCCATTTAGGAAAGCCCAAATTAATTACATTCTTGCCTCCATCGGTTTCTTCATACTTTGTAGACTATCATTTTCCCGCAAGTAACAACTCCAAGCACTCCTTCCGTTGTGGAAACACACAGCCGGTGGTGGACTACTGGCCTTGTCTGGCTACAGTCATGATTCTATCCAGAACTTCGTGACTCTTCACCGCATCCTCAAAATCCGCGAATTTCTCTTTATCGCCTTTGCGGAATGCCTCCCATTCCCTTGCGGTGACATAACCCTTCACTTGCAAACCCTGCAAGGACTCATTGTCCACTGCCACAACCTCCACATCCTGTTCTGCTCTCTTAACTTTCACCACAATCTTCTCATTAGGCATGTTCTGCCATTGACCAACTCCTCCCGTTATTACAATTCGTCCCTTAGTTCCAGAAATAGTCCATCTTACTCCTTCGTCCAAGGCCGAATGAGGAAATGTAGAGTAGTTGATACTAGCTACGGCCCCACTCTTCATTTTCCTTGCACAGCTATATGGTCCGGACTCGTTCTCTTCACCTCGCCCACAAATTTCCATGATTCATCCATAATTTTTACATCTGGCAATTTCGTCTTTAGGAGATAGTATTCCGCTCCGGCAATGAAGACGTCAATGGGCAAGGCAGAGAAATTTCCTTGCACCACGGTTGATAGAATGGTTCCGATCTCCCCATTTCCTATGATCTCACAAAGTTTCGTGATGAGAGGGAGAGCCATAAGCTTTAGTAGAAGCAGGGAGTTTGTGGTATTCGATGGACTTTTGAGCAGAGGCAACGCTAGAGTTACAGATAGCAACTACTTCGAATTGTGGAGAGCTTTGGAGGTAGGGTAGATGTACGTGTGCTGCCTAGAGACCGGCTGTGAAGTCTCCCACGCCGACTCCGAGACCGGCAATTGCGACGCGAGTTGGGGAAGACATATTTGATTGACGGTTGATAGGGTGGACTGTTTGGTTGTTGTCTCGATTGTATTGGAAGATTGAAGAAGTCGGTTCTAGATGAAGTGAATTGATGAGACGGGTGAAATCCAAAGGGGAATTCATCTTGTTATATAAAGTTGCCAGTGTAACCAACCTCGAAGTCTATTGCAATGTAATATCCGGATTTCCTCGATTTCTAGCTTAATGCTTGATAAACAAGTCCGGTAGTATACAGCATCTCCTCTCTCCCAAAATGGAAAAGAGTGGGGCAAACTCCTTCTTCCTCTGGAAGCATGACGGAGATGCTACGGAGTGAGCGCTGCCTTTACTTCGACTCCGTCGTGGTTGCACTCCTCAGGGTACCTATGTCAAAGGTTTGCAGTCAACCCAACCACTCCGTAAACTTCAACAGTATCTCACTCAGTCGTTCAACTCTCGTTCTAAGAAGACAATTAATTAGATTATACGACATGGAGAATCCCCGCAAGAAATCATGCCACCAATGTAGAGTGGCGAAAACGAGATGTACACTCGCTCTACCCTCCTGACTCTGATGTACGAAAAAAAACATGAAATGTAAATATGATCCCCGGAGAGAGATTACCAGTTCTGTCAGTATCTCATGAGCATTTCGGGGTCAGGAGTTGGGTTTTAGTTAGTAAACCATTTGCTCCGTCACCACAGGGCGCTCTCACTCCAGAGCAAACAAGAAGGGGAAGTGAAAGACTCCCTTCATTAAATTTTAAAACTTTTGATGAAGAGATGATAGATAGCAGGCTTTTGAATCTTCCTGTTGATATCGATTTATTTGAATCGAATGAGGAAGGTAAGGGAAATCTTCCTGAGCAACCAAGAGTTGAAGAGAGCAATCGAGATACTTCGATACCCGAACCAGAAAACACATTGGAGGAGGAAATATGCTGGTTCTCACCTGTCTTGAGCTTACCTTCCTCTTCCTTTCCTCAAGCAAAAGAGCCATCTTCACATTCGAGCCTCCTGAAAGGAGATTCCCGATTAAAAGCACTAATAAGTACCTTCCAACCGAGATCTAAAAGATGGCATAGTCATTAATGCAAAACACTTCTTTCGACATGTCCTCGTGGCAACTGCTCGATCAGAATCTCCCCGATTCTCTAGCGAGGAAGAAAGAAAGCACTTTTCTACATAACACGTCGGAAAAGGAGGGAGAGAGTCAACTTTTTGGAAACTGCAGGGCGATTATCGGGAAGTATGAGAGAAAGACTGGTTCTTGTAGGGGGTTGGTCAATCAGACTCTTTTGATTGAGGTTAAGGGGTTTCATGTTGAGGTTAGTTACTTTTTCTTTTTTTCTTATTTAATTATACGGTAATTAACATTAATGCTACCTTTTTAATTATTAAAGACGGAAATACCACCTAATTAATTTCTTTCTAACAGAAATGCTACTCTTATACTATTTATTTATTTTATACGCTCCTAGTACGTTTTTTAGTACATTTATTATTTATTTGATATAAGTAAAATAGTAGTATTTATGTCTAAAATAGGTAGTATTTCTATTAAGAATAAAATAGTAGTATTTATATTAGTAAAATAGTGGTATATCTATTAGTGATTAGTCACTATTCACTCTTTTTAGGTGAATCCCCGCCTAAAAATAGTAAATAGTAATTGAGTATATACGGAATTAGAGATCCTAGAGAGTAAATAGTAGTATATTAAAGAGGCAACCTCTAAATATAGCTTACAAAGTAGAAGTAGGTAGATTTATTTAATTTTTTAATTTTTTAGTATATTAGTATATACAAATGTATAAATTATTAAAATACTTCTACTAACAGAAGTGCTCCCTTATACTAACATAAATGCCACTTTTATATTCCTGACACAAATGCCACTATTCCTAATTTATTATTTTAAGTTATAAAATCACTACTAAATAAATAAATGGTATAAAAGTAGTATTTCTGTTAGAAATAAATTAATTAGGTGGTATTTCCGTCTTTAATAATTAAAAAGGTGGTATTTATGTTAATTACCGTATTTAATTATATGCTTTAAGAACTAGACTGAGAGATAATTTAATAACGTGGCTACGAGGAGGGAATGGTGTTACAAGTTCTTCGGGCTATGACTCTTTATCTGTTGCTGCTCGCAGCAGATGAGGATAGGTGTATTGTCTTGGGAGTTGTGATTACGATTGCTATGGGGGTAGGTGTTTAACTCAACTCCCAGTCTCTCTTTTTCTTTTTTTTCTTTCCAATGCCGCGCAGTCATTTTGCTCCCTCTTCTATCAACACTTACTTACAACAATAAGGAAATCGCGACAGATATCCAAAACTCTCTCAATCTCAATCTATCCACACGGCAAGTCGCATTCTTCGAATGGGAAGAATGGATTTTGACACAGAGTAAAAATCGGTACATACACCAATTCTCTTCATTCGGAAATATAACCACTAGTCCCCCAACTTACTCCTAGAACCCTAACAACCCTCTACATAATATCCCAACTCCTAAACCTCTCCGTGAAACCCACCACCCCTTCTTCACCTTCCATATCCACCCCACAACTCAAGCCCCCCTGTGAAACCTTACTCAAAATACCTCTCCCATGCACGAGAATGCTTTGGGAAGCGAAAAAGAGAGCGGAATGAGAAGAGGGATATAACTATTATTTGAGGGGAGGAGGGGTAATAAAGAAGTGAACATTGGGGATTTGAAGAATGCTAGGACAAATGAAGGGGTGGGGGGCTTGAATGGGGAAAACGTGGATGTGGGGACGAAGGTGGACTTGGAGACCTCGTCGGGAGATTTAGATGCATTTGGGGGGATGGTCTTGGGTTGTGTTCTGGGGGGTGGCGGGTGGACTTTTTGAGCAGGTCTTGATGCTTGTTGGACGACCATGCGTCGAGGACTCCGTCTATCCTAGCTACTTCTGCACTACTCTGCAATACTATTAGAGGAGGTTATTATGGTGTGCTAAGCATCTACATATAAGAATATGTCAACATCATCGTTACGATGCGTGCGCGTTCAAAGTTCCCGGGCCAGTTGGAGTGTTGAGAGGAGAGAATGCAGAGCGAGGAAAGATTTTGAATCCGAGGGGGAGGGGGTTAAGGAAGGTCTAGACCACTTTTGACTAGTCTCGTCGAGGTGTCAAGGTCGCACGGCAGTCGCGACTAAGGTGTTGACCTGTGGTTGAGAGTCGTGATAGAGAGGGAGGGAAGCCCTTGGGGAATTTTGCTTTTCCTTTGAAAGCTTTTTAGATCATACATAGTTTCCTAAAGTCTCTTTTCATGCAACATTTTTGCCAGCTCCGGAATTACAGGTTGAGCTCATGAATTCAAAGTTACAACAATGGACATCGATGACATTCATTAATTGACCTGCGTGATGTAGAGAAGTACTGAGAGTTTTGGGACGCACGTTTCTTAGAGACTTGAAAGCGAATTTATTCTATACCTCTTAGCAGAAGAGAAATGATTTCTTCGTTCAGTATGGCTCATTTGATTTGGCATGATTCCACTTGCTGGTGGTTTCTCACATCTATTCTAAACACGAAATCTGCATGGCCCTTCTTAGAGTTTAGTAAACAGGAAATGTGTAAAGGTCGACTGTTCGGGATTCACTGTTACCATGTTTCGCTTGACACAACCTTTGATTCTGTCAAAGCTGGGTCACTCTCTGTCTGACTTTTATGGTTGATATTTGGGCGAACACCCCCCTCCCGCCCCCCACCCCCCTTTTTTTATATCACAAGCGAAGGAAAAAGGTCTTTTGGAGCCAGTGGGCTGTGTTCAACTGAGTGTTTGAGGGAAGAAGCTCTCTATGCCATTCTCTCACACTCCATCTCTTCCCGTATAAACCCCGTATTCCAAGGATGTATCCAAGCTTGGCTGAACTGCCCAGCAAGTGATACCATGCTTGCCTTCGATAACTCCCCACGTTTGTACTCAACAATCGGGCAGCTATTGAAACCTCTACTTGTATCAAGAATTTGGTGCTTTGGGTTTGTCGTTAGATCTGGAACACTCGAGCAACCAGAGCGGTGGGATGATATGACGAGTACACTGAAATTAGTCCAAGTTAGCGAGACATGCCTAAGAAAGCTAGGAGTTTTCATCGCCAAGCTAGTAATTTCTCTTCACCAAGAGCTGATATCTCTTTTCTCTTTTCTCTTGTTCCCTATCAATTGAGTAGACTGATGAATATGAAGTGTAGTTGAACAACCAAGTAGTAATCCCGGGCTCGTCAACAAAGCAAGTAATGGAAGAAGCAAAATTGGTTGATCTAATCATGAGGGGAGATTCCCCACAACGTGAACAGCCGGGGGAAAACAGCACGCAACTCGAAGACCGCTACTCTAAAGTGTAGCTGAGTTTGCTACCCAAAATGACTTGTGGCAATGTCTTCCTCCCAGAAAGCTACCTCTTGACTCACCTCAACTCAACCGTCATAAACATTAGGCGAACCTGGATGTGGCGTCCAAGAGCTGAAAACTCGAAGGCCACCCTCTCCATTTCCCGAGGATTCTTCAGCGGTTTTTCAAACGTGGGCATCCTAGAAGTGGCAAAACTCCAACTATCACAATCTCCTTTCATATGCATCCGCGCCTAAAACCGAACCACACCTTGACGTAAACCTAACAACCCAAACTGGTCATCTTCTAATCCCCGTGTGTTTTTCAGCGGCTCTTCAAATGTGGGATTCCACGAAGTGACAAACACCAACAATCAAATGTCCTTTGATATGCCCTCGCGCGTAAAAATTGAACCACACCTACTCCTCAACGTAAACTGAAAGGATTGAAGGCACTCCTCGTGGATCGTGGTCTCAATCTTGGAGTTCAGCGCTTGCTGATCCTATTTCCGAAGTGACATTGTGAAAAAATCTACTCGGTGTCACCACATTCCCACTTCCCGACCTCCCCGAATTTACATTTTCCATTTTCCATTTCGGACTGCAACGCTGTGAGAGGAATCTTGATATCACATCAACCCACACGTCAAAGAACAATGCCTCATTCGTCTCATGGGTCTATGACTCAATTCTTCAACCAACAGCATTCTTCAACGGGCCGAGCTGAGACTGAAGAAATCAAACCAACAATACAAGAGCCGAAGGCCCTTCCGCAAGAGACCATTGAAGCCCTGCAAAGGACTTTACAACTGCACTGGCATTGGAGAAGTGTTTGTTCTTCAGCGGCCCCACGCATGGCGATGGACGTGACTGGAGAGCGTTGAGATGATCAACCACATCACATCCCTCCATTCTTCCCGCAACTTCTCTTCTCAGCTCGCGGGATGTTGAAGACTTGTTCCGTCTTCCGTCTTTCGTCTTTCGTCTTTCGTCTTTCGTCTTTCGTCTTTCGTCTTTCGTCTTTCGTCTTCCATCATTCCAAGATTGCTTCATGCTCGCTCTCTCCACTGTACACCGATCAGCCTCAACCCTGTAATGGATATCAATTCAGCCTTCGTCAAGTCTTTCCCTTAATTGCACTCACGCTCGGAAAAAGGCTCTGGCATCATCTCATCTCGTGCTCTCCGAACCATGCGGCCAACAACGAGACCCCGCGTGTGCGTCTGATCCGGCTCTGATGCGCATCTCAGTCCTCAATCCTCACTCTCAATCCTCAATTGGCAGTTGACTTGTAAAAAAATGGACCATTCCAACATTGTCGGCGGCCTTCCTCGAAAAGCCCACTCGGCCAGCCCCTCCATCATTCCGTCGTATAATATACTCTGGCAAACCAATTCTCACCATTCTCTGCCTTGCGCCCCCTTCAAACAAGAGGAAGAACCACCGACCTCGTCGACTTGCCAGTCTCATCATGGCTAGTATGGTATGGCGAGTGTGACGGTGCCTTCTTTGCTCTGGCTGAGCCTTGCCCAGAGACCCAATCTGCGACCGCCGATGTTGGACCAACTACATGGTGAACCTTCCAACCCAACCCAACCCACCTCCACCCGTCAACAAGAAACAACATACAAGGCAAAAAGATAACCTTACTGTGCCGCTACCAGCGTCGCTCCCCGCGGCAAAGGCGCTAAATGTACAACCCCATACCCATAATAAACCCAAGAATTAATTAAAGCACCGACGGGAGTTGCGATCCTTCGACGATGATTGTTGAGGACAAGTGAGTGGGTGTTGTTACCAACCAGGCCAACATACAACACATAACACATCAACACGACCAGCCAACAAGGTCTGCCTACACCTACACCTACTTCGCCGCAACCAACAACAAGGCAACAAGGCCACAACGAGGCGGCCCCTCGGCCACTGGCCGCATCGAAAAGACCTCACGAGGCTGTGAAGACTGAAGACTGAAGACGGACGGGTTTATGACCAATACCGACCCCTGCACACCAAGGCTGACGCGACATGGCCCTTTTGCCGACCACCCCAGACTCCACTTGAAATGCAGTTCAGCACACCGAGTGGTCAATATTTGGGGCTGAATCGTTAAAACCCAAGAATCTGGTTAGTGGTGAACTCGGAAACCTTAATCTGAATTCAACCTTGACGGGAGCACAAGAGGAGTCGAGTCACGTTTTATTTTTTTGCAAAGGGCGGGGGCTTTGATCAATCTGGAAACGGAATTTTCCATGGTTGCCGAGTTCCTTCAATCCTTACCTCCAACACGACTTCTAAGCGGCGTTGGTTCTGGCGGGGGGGGGGGGAGGCAACATAGGGAAGAGGGGGCGATAAGGAAAGTCGTGGATATTCTCTAATTCTTTTCCAGTCTGACAAGGCTCGGGAACTTCCAAAAACATCCAAGAACATCCAAGAACATCCAAGAACATCCAATGTAGAACTCTAAATTGGGGACGACGGATAGCCGAGAACATAGCATACCTTTACCTTAGCACAACCCAACATCGACGGGAGAAGCTATTGCCACGGTGACGTTGCACTTTGGAAAACCAGAAGCCAAAAGGCAAATCATGATACGAATGGAAGGGTATGCCACACCCCAACACAGCTGCATCCCATCCACACCTTCCTTTAATGCCATGCCCGCGGATCAGGTCTCAATCCTATATTCCCCGCAGCACTAATCGTCGTCTGAATATTCTGACAAATGAAATCAATCTTCCGGCATCGAGATCATCCATCAACCAACCAGTGACCACCTTATCCCAATCGCCATCAACACACCAGATATCCCCCTTGTTCACAGGCGCAAGAACCTTCCGCTTTGCATTGCATAGGGCTAAGGATCTTCCAACAGGCCCTTCACTGGCACACTCACTGTTCACGGCCAAGTTCTCCTGTTTTTCATCCAATGACTCGAGGTTCTCCGTAGCTCGGCCCTGCAGCATGTCCAATATTGACTTGCCTCCATTCAAATTCGACTGAACTGGAACTGCAGCAAGTGGTGTGATATTGCGAAACGAAAGGGCTCGCTAAATGTTGGAGCAAGGGGAAAGAATTGGTGATGGTTCCTGCCTGAAACTCTTTGGCGACAGGGAGAAAAGTTCTCCAGCCAGCGAATGCAAAATCAATGAATCCCTCCCCAAGTTGAAGCTTGGGATAAGAGAAGACTTTGAGAATAAGCGAGGCACCCCTAGACAAAGCTGTATGTATGATGAGGTGATACATCCAAGTTGGTGTTTTGTGTAAAGAGTGGCCACGGTTAAGAAGCCTTGATGTATTGTTGGCGATTATTGTTAGCGATTATTGTTAGCGATTATTGTTAGCAGGGGTGTGTGATGCTGAAGAGTAATGGAATAAGAAACAGAGTATTGTGCAGTAGGACAAAACAAGCTACTTGAGACCTACATATGAAGGGTTGATACATTGAGCCCATAAAGTAACGCTATCATATACAGAGATTAAACCACTCGTGTTTTCCTCGCAGAGAAGCCAGGGGAGGGTTAAAACCCAATGCTATCATCCCACTTGAATGGATTCCCTTTTCTCAAAGAAGAGTCGCAAATTTTCTTACGGTCATGGCGGTTGACTAGGGGCGGGAAGAGAATATGATCACGAGCTTCTTGCCTAGGTAGGAAAGTCAGTGAACACCTGCATTCCCTGAAGCCACCCAGGATGGGGGTGATCTTGAAGAAGATTCGCCAGGGCTTTCAAATCGACAACGAATGTTATCCATGACCATAGTTGGAAACAAGCATATAAGCACCAGCCCTAGTGTTGGCGGCATGTATGTCGAAATATGTGCGGTCCCCGGGGCGACGTGCGTGTACACCAACGGCCTACATCCATTACCGCGATCATTATGTGCAGCTACCGGCTCATACTAAGGAGTATCCTGTAATTAAACCATCGGAAGTCAGGCCACAAAGCCGTCACTAGTGTTGAAGCTAGATGTCAAGGTGGCGATGGAGCGGCGACCCCTTGCGAAAGATTTCTGTGGTAGCTTCGAGTTTTGTTGGACTTTTCCAACCAGCCAGGTAGGATTCCTTTCCAATCTTTGATACTGCCACATCAGAAGCATGCAGTATTTTGTAACGCTGGAAACGAAGAGTTGTGGTTACGGCGACGAGGAAAAAGAGACTGGCGATACTGCATCCTGGAATAGTTAATTGCTGTGGTAAAGGTTGCGATCAGAACCAGATATAAGAGCTAGCATGACTGGATAGCATTTTGGGGGGTGATGAAGCACCCTTAAAGGCTAACGATCCATGCTTCTGACGCGCTGTAGTACTGCATACATGGTAAGTCCTATGACCAAATAGCTCGGGAATAAGTACATTCTTACACGCGAGCGATGCGAATTAGTGGGTGTGTAACCTCGTATCTCATCTCTCGCAGCAGCAAGCAGCGGCAGGGAGACTCATATCATCACATAAAAATGGTGGGTCATATTGCAAGGCTTTTTGGACGTGGCCCCTATGATTTAGACACAACGAGTGCTTCGGCACACGTTGTGTCCTACGGGGCACCAGACGGGCTTTCACCGTCTATTCCCATTTTCTCCGATTGTTACATCTGCATATATGGTGCCTTCTTGTGTTCTCCAACAGAATCATGTCCGTTTTTGACAGAGGGCAAGAAATAAGGCCTGCTGAGAAAATAGGTCGCACTTCTGATACGAATGAAATCTCCAAGTCAAATTATGGGCCTGCCACTTATCGCCTCCAAATTTGTGGTTCTCTCAGCATTTTCAATGGCGGAAATGCAACCCGTCATATGCAGCAAGCAGTTGGTGGTTTATGTCAAGTTGGTGATTGAGCAGAACTGTATCTGGAATAAACTAGATCTCGAACGCTGCAGCTGACGCAAGCACCCGTGGTCAAAATAGCATGACGTCGGGGCCCTGCAGATGTTTTCCCGAATAGGGTTGCTTTTCAATTGCTCGAGTGATTGTCACGAAACACAACATATAGTGGCAATGGTTCGAGTCGCTGCAAGCTATACCATGCCATCACATGGATGAGACGAATTGCCGATTGTTTGCAGGCGGGTTGGCGGCAAAACGGGTTGATACCTAATTGAGAGAGGTATTCTCAGATGCTCAGGATCGATGACTGTGACTTGTGAGCATACCTACATCCCGTGTGGGGAACTGCTGGGTTTAATTTGCTCGCCTAAGACCGGACTGATAGGTGAAAGAACGAAGAGGCAAGAGGGGTGTGTCGAGTTGTCCAGCGTGAACGTGGGATTAGAGGTACCATGCATTTCTGCAGAAGCAAGGAACCTAACCGCATGGGACATCTCAACGGGCCAAATTGTAAGAGCCATGGGAAAGTCCAACCATTGTTGCAGAGGTGTAGGGTGAGGAGCATCTTCCAGGTACGCATCCACGATCTGAGAGCACGCATACAGCGGCCATGAGCAGGTACCGCGCCATGTCACCAAAAAGAAACGGGAAGTCGTCGAAATCACTGGCGATTCTCCCTCGTCCTCGAGACTAGGTGGGTGGCCGGCAGCCAGCAGGGCCGAGGAGGGCACAACCTCCGGCAAAAGGTGAAGAACTGAAGGAACCCTCAAGCGGGCGGGAGGCGAGGAGAGGAATTCCCAACTCTTCCTTCAGCAATATCGTGTAGTAGATTAGGATGGTTGGAAATATTGTGACGGGAAAAGCCGCTTGTGTGGATGTGCTCACGCGCGTCTGTCGAGGCGCGGGCTGAGGACGAGGGAAGCGCCGTAATGGTCATGTAATATCGGGCAGGAAGCTCAAGAAGACTGATCGATGATCCATGGATGCTTGGGGGAAGGTGTCCCTCTTTCCGGTATGTGGTGGGATGGGTGCTGGAGTGCCTCGGAAGAAAAGGGGGGTTCGGTTCGTTCGCCATGGACGTCGCAGTGAAGGTACTGTAGGCTAGGTGGGTGGCTCAACACATGGCTCCATGGCTTTTGAGTGAGGCCAATGCTGGCTGCCGCGAGATTTGCCGCGGTGGTCCACGATGATTGGGTTCGATTCGAGGCCATCGTACACCGACTCCCTGTTCGTGCATAGCTGCGTGGTACTGAAGTCACAGGCCGCGGCCAGCATGCTATGGCATGCCGAGTGCGTTGCACGAAGGCCTCCACCCCACTGCGGCTGCTGTGCCCAGGTAGAGATGAAGATACCTGTCAGTTCGACCTAGGCAGATATCGAAGATTGACGGCCGAGAGCCGAGGGGAGAGGAGAATGCAGGGACAGGCGGGTGGTGGGTGTTGATTGAGAATTGAAGAGGGGGGGGGGGAGAAACGAAATGGGCGATCCGTCAAGCAACTCGCTAAGTGGGGGCTTAGCGCGTCTAAAAACCGACCTCACCTCAAGGGGGGACGACTCCCTGAACCTCCTCTTCGCTTCTGGGAGCATTTCTTTGCGCGGCCCTGGCTTAATCTGGTAGCATAATCATCTAGCAATTGTCGTATAGCGGTGGCGGGAAAACAGCGTCGAGATTTTACCAGTCCCGTAACCTATCATAATATGGGTACCAAGTTGACCGTTTAACAGTACATACTCCGTAGGTAACGGCTGTACCACGGCCTCCCACTTCCAGCTAGTGTAGGCAATCTTCATCTAAACTCCGGGTCCATATATCCACGGCCTGTCTTTTCCTGCTCCAAATCTAGCTAGCAGTAGCGTGTTTGTTTGTGTCTGCTTAGACATGCGCGATTCTGCTGCCAGTCTATCACTAAGTTGTTGTGATATTTCTTCCCTCTCCCCACACGCCCCTCGCCGTTCTTCACCTGCCCCACCTTGAGCATCCCCTTGCCCCAAGTCGAATCCACCTATCAGCCTTGTAAATCATCACCCTTTCCATGGAGCCTAAACAAGGACGACCCACCCCCTACCCCGTCCCATTCTCATGTGCTGATCTTTCTGCCTTTCATATCACACCTCCCAGGCGGTAATTCTTGATATTTCGACTCCTACGTTGGTGTTGGTGTTGTCGTGTGGATTCTGAATGGCCGGAGAGAAAACGAACCAACATCAGCTCTTTCGTTTCCCACAAGGACTAGCCAACGAGAGTCCATAGTGAGGATATTTCCTGGAGACTCACTGCATTGCTCATCATTTGGTGATGGCAAACATAGACTCGAACCCAAGCTGAGAAAATTGAGCCACATAGTCGGTAAGGTGTCACTGTATATAAAGTAGCCTTCCGTCCTCTGAAACTTTTCTCGACAGCCCATCGACCATCAGCTTTCACTCAATTCAACTCTCCCTCCAAAGTCACAAACACCATCTACACTTTCATACATTATTCTCAGGTATGCTCTAATCCTTCGCGTTGTCACAGAACCCTCCAATAACATCTTTAGAAACTCAACTCCCCTTCACCCAAAGACTCCCGCATTAGAAAACCTCACCACCTACCCTCAAAATGAGACCATTGAGACCATGCATTACATATGTCACCCTTTACAAATGCGGTCACAGAGATGAACAAACTGTGCACAGTGCAGATTGTCAGAGAATTTGCGCAGGTGGAACGAGAGAGGAGAGACGAACAAGCAATGCAGTGTGCACTCTGAACAATCACTAGAGAGGTATGCCTGAATAAACTTATCTGAAAACTTGTATGAGACTAACATCAAGCAAGTTCCTTCAGCGCGATTATGCAATGTTTTCCGATGGAATGCGGATCTGGAGAGCTTGGGTGGTTTTTTTGTTTTCATTTCTTCCTTTTCCTCAGAATCTCTTTTTTGCTTTTGCGGTTGGAAGTCTGTTTGGGCTTGGCGGGAGGCAACATTCTTTGAGGTGTGCTTTACAGGGGGATGGGGGTAGAGTGTGCGAGGTATGGAGGTGTACCAGTATTTGCAATTGTTTATTCTTCTCTATTATTTCCAAGTCTATTGTTTGAACCGCAGTTTTCACCAAATGACTTGAAATGAGTGAGATGATTGTGAAAACACGTGTAATAAAAATGTCTGAATGTTTCAATTTTGGTTTCTTGTCTACCTAAAGCATTGTAGGACAAGTACTTTTCCTACAATGCTTTAGGTAAACTCTCAAGGCAAAATAACTTCTTATTACTTTGCTAAATGGTAGAGAAGTTATACATAGCATGACTACCTGCCACTATTTGACGTGAATACTTGTCGTATGAAGAAATTTTCGCCAACTTTTATTTGTAGCTCATCAGCCCATCCCACCAGCCCTAGGAAAGAGGTGATGTTAACAACAACCTTTCTTAATGTTGGTGGAAGGAAATTCAGACCTCAGAAGAGGAGAGATATGCAAAGGCTACGAGGGGTATCCCCTGCGCGCATGAAAAGGACATAACGTGATTTGGTATGCATGGGAAACGCCACTAGTTCTTGAGAAACAATTCCTAAGCCAAGTTCCTGCCGTACCACACCCAATGTGTAAAAAGAGCCCAAATATTGGCGAGGCTCTTCATGCACGATTCGGAAAGTCAATAAGAAAAGTGGAAGAATCTAGTAACAGACATAAGAAATAACAAGCCCAACATGCATTGCCGAAAGTGAAAACATGGGGGCGGAATCAACTTTGGTCCCGAAGAGTATTGCTGGGATCCCAGGTCATTGGTTGGACTAATTAGCAAAGGTGCCAGAGATTTTGAGTAGGAACCATCGTATAACCCCGTTTTTTCTTGGCAATATTGGCAGAAGGTGTTCAGAAGATTCGGTGACCAATAGCAAGGAAGAAAACGATTGATATACAACAAGCGCGGCGGAGGATCTACCGTGACAAAGGTGGTAAGTTTAGTTGCCCGGCTTGGAACAGGAACCCTAGAACCATGATTGGGAGAGTAAGGAATATAGTCCCTTGTAACAATGCGTTCGTCCAAGGTATGTTGTGCAGACGGAAGCCGCCAGTCCACAAGAAAAGTGGCTAATGCAAGCCACCAGAAAAGTGAATCAACTACTCAGCGCTTAAAAGTACACCTGATGCGGAAAATTGTGTTGGAGGATTCCTGTTTGGTGAATGCTACAGGCCATACAGAGTAGGCTTTTGGGAAGAGTTTGTGAGTTGGTTCCGCGATGTACCATCATTTTCCCAATTTATTTCTTGGGCAACCATCTCTTGCTGCCTAGTCGAGGGGATTTGAAAATATGAGGGGATGAAATGCAGGTGACTGGCTATTTCCAATACCGTCTCACGTATATGACGATTCATCCAACAGCCGGGTAAAAAGAAAATACGGGTTGGGTTAGTACCTTTAGAGTTAGAACCTTATACTCCAAATGAGGGACAGGCCTACATCGTTCTATAAGGAAATGGGTATCAAGCTGTCTGTCTGGCCACATGGAGCTGTATACACGAGCAAGTAGCATGGCCCGAAAAGCGACGGTGCCACAAGTAGACATACATCACTGTCCCTTTCCCCGATCTGGATGGAAACTAATACGTAGTAGTATTATGGTGAGTTTTGAGGCGGCTAGGAGATAATTAGGTACGATGACTGGTCAAGTAGCTCCAGACGTCGTTTTTGAGCTGAGAGATAGATTTGGGGAGTTGTGAAGTTGGGGAGTTGGGGAGTTGGAGAGTTGGAGAGTTGGAGAGTTGGGTTTGTGTTGGTCTCTGTGCTAAAGGTTAGTAGTGATGTTGGCTTTCAAGAACGGCCACGCCGCCCTAAGATAGGGCCGTGCACTCGCTTGCAACGACCAACCAGGTGATCCCGGATTCGGGGTCGTCTCGACCTAAAGCTTCACACCACACCCCACACACTACCCACCACCAACATCACCAACCTTGTACCAACGACTTGAACTTCCTGGCTTGGATGACGGCGCCCAAAAGGACATCACATCATCTATACGATAAACCCCTCTGAACATTTGGCCGTATTCGCCTCGACACTCCCCATACTCAATAATACCAATCTTCCACCTATCTTCCCTGACCCGGGCGATGTGGCCGTGTATGCATTGAGATGTCTATTGAGCTGAATTGGGAAACCTTGACCACCGGTCCGGATGGACTTGCCCTGGCTGATAAGATACGGGATTTCGTCCACGAGAAGTTCCAAACGGTGACGTTGCCTCGCTTTATCAAAGGTGTCAAGGTCCACGCCTTCGAGTTCGGTAAGGTGGCACCAGAGGTTGAGATCAAAGACATATGTGATCCTCTGCCTGACTTTTACGAGGAGACGGAAGATGACGATGATCAGGAGGAAGAGGAAGGCAGCAACGACGGCTGGCAACCCAAAAGTGAACAGCAGGATAGTCTGAGAGAGAGGCGCAGATTAGACCGGGCGGAGAGAAAGAATGTTCCCGCAAATGTCTCGAACCCTCCCCCATATATCGACACAAGATTGTCGGGAATGAGAACGGGACAAGCTTCCGGGGACCTAGGAAGTCCCTTCCTCGGCGTCAGTACGCCTGGTATACCGGGGGGGACTTCAAACCTAAGTTACTTCCACTCGCAACTCGCCACTGGGCTATCGGGAACGCAAACCCCTCTGGCTGCTGTTGCAGGAGCACATCTTCCCCACGGCTGGCCTGATTATACAAGTTTACCATCCATTGGTAGAGGTCATCGTCACACGCCCAGCGGAAGTTCCTTGTCTCCTCCACCCACAGCAGACGCGGCAGCTCAACTCCTTCGAGAGCGCGCAAGTGTCTCTACCCTGGCACCTTCGACTTCCACGACCAGGCCCCAAACTCGTGATGGCCCGGTAGAAGAAAGCGGCGAGGAAGAGCCATCATCACCTCCCAGGAGATTCCGGGAACCTAGAGTAGAGGATCTGCAGACGGTATTCCGTGTCCGATACTCAGGCGACATCAGGCTTTCACTGACGGCCGAAATACTCCTAGACTATCCCATGCCGAGTTTTGTTGGCATACCTGTCAAGTTGAACATTACAGGCCTCTCATTTGATGGCGTGGCGGTTCTTGCATATATTCGGAAAAGGGCACACTTCTGTTTCCTCTCTCCCGAGGATGCTTACGCCGCGATTGGAGCAGAATCAGAGGACCACCCTCACCTCAGCGGTATGAAAATGGGTGGACTGCTCCACGAAATCAAGGTGGAAAGCGAGATAGGACAGAGAGAAAATGGAAAGCAGGTTTTGAAGAATGTTGGCAAGGTGGAAAAATTTGTGTTGGAGCAGGTTCGACGCATCTTTGAAGATGAATTTGTGTATCCTAGCTTCTGGACCTTCTTAGTCTAAAGCCACCACATATCAATGCTATTCCTGGCCCAATCTTCTTTCTGTTTGAAGTTCTCGTGTGAGATCCGGCTTCTGGTGGAGATATGATTCCTATCTGCACTCCGTTGTCAACATTTCTCCCGATGAGCGAAAAACCATCTTCATGCGTTTCCTTGAATCGATCTAGAGGTTAAGCCCAATTCGATTTGAACAATCTGAATGTGTAGGAGGTGTATAGTGTTTTTGATGCGCAATGATCGGGCGGTCCGTCATTTCAAAGTCTCTTTGAACCCTTGATATGCGGCATTCATGTCCAGTTCTAGTTCTCTGGCATGATCCTCACTGACTTCTTCTGTGGCCTTCATTTGATTCAGAGTAATCAACCATTGAACAATCTTTCCCCTTCCCTCGAAATCTTTGGTTGTAACCTTATTCACGCTTTGAATAACATCCCTCAATAGGGGATGTAGTTGATCCTTGGCAAGAAGGCCTAACTTGACAGCATCAAGAAACGTAATGAAGTCTTGGGTTGCCTCAAGAATGAGAGTCCCATTGATTCCACCACCACTGCTCGGGGCAGCCGAGGTATACGAAGTGGCAGTCATGGTGCTGGGCATACCGATTCGAATCCGTTCTGTAGCTCGCGGCACTTCCATCTGTGGAAAGTCAATCGAAGGAATGGGTCATAAGGTAGTAGCAACATACATCCCATTCATTTTTAAATGTTTCCAGATCCACAAACTGCCGATTTACAGCTTCGTCTGCTAAGATTGCCTTGTACTGCTTCAAAAGCCGATCGCAAATCTCCGTGTAGTCGGATTCAGGTATGGCATCTTTGAGATAAGCCTTTTCCGTCTCGTCTAGCGTGATAATGATGCTGAAGACTTCTGCGAGAGAGTCTTGGAGGTCTCGTTCTGCTCTTGTCTCGGAGAGTTTGACTTCCTGTTCAGTCAGTCAGACTTCATACGCTTCAAGGGGTTTGTGGAAGCCGAACCTCGTCCAGATTTATGGTTGCTGAGAGCGTGGTGTTTGGAATGTAGCTGTGAGGCGTTGGCGCATACGCCTGCTTTGTTTGATACATGGTGTTGTGTTGGACTGCGAATGCATTGAGGCTTGAGAGCTCTGGTGGGGTGGTGCACAGACTGGTCAAAATACTGCCGCTTTTCACCGCCCTGGCGCCCCAAAAAAAGCGGGCTGCCCAAAAATTCCTGGACAAAAAAGTTCCAGCAACCCGCATTCACAACCATCGCGATTGCATAATTCTGTCGCCATGGCCAAAAGCACGAAAAAATCCACTCGCAAATTTGAGAAGAATCATCTTAAGGATGTTCTCGAAAAGAGAAAGGCGGGTGCGAAAATCAAGCAGCGACAACAAGTGAAGGCCAAACGACAGGCGCGAAACGCAAAAGATGCCGAGTTCCTGGGTGGAAAGGATGGAGAGGAAGGGGCCAAGACAAAGGAACCTGCAAAGGAGGATCCCTTTGGCAAGATGAATGTGGACGACTTCTTCCAAGGCGGCTTCGAGATCCCAGAGAACCCAGGAAAGAAATCGAAATCGAAATCCTCATCGAACGCCGAGAAGCTCGGAAAACGGAAACGATCAGAGCCAGGGGAGGAGGAGGACGGCGACTCTTCCGAGGCTTCATTTGAAGAAGCACCAGTCCTGAGCGATAGCGACGGAGGAAGCGACGAAGAAGATGCGACCGGCATGAGCAAAGGAGCTATGGAGGCATTGGCGGAGAAGGACCCGGCATTTTACAAATACCTCAAGGAGAATGATCCAGAGGCATTAGATTTCGACGAAGACGCAGACTTGGTCGAGGTCGACGATTTAAGCGCCAGCGATGAAGAAGATGTACCAAAGAAGAAGAAGCAAAAGAAATCCAAAAAGGCAGCGGTGGATGAGGAGGCTGGTGGTTCTGATGATGAGGATCCAAATTCACCTGAAGTTACGAAGGCCATGGTTACGAAATGGACCAGAGCAATGACTGAAGAGCACTCATTACGAGCGATGCGACAAGTCGTGCTTGCATTCCGAGCAGCAGCTCATGTTAACGAGGACGAAGGGAAGGAATACAAGTACACTATATCGGATCCTAACGTCTACCACGATTTACTCCTCTCCACCCTCAAAAATGTCCCAATGGTTCTCAACCACCATCTTCCAGTCAAGGAGTCAGCTGCTGGGAAAGTTCGAGTCTCAACCGATTCGAAAAAGTTCAAGACACTCACACCTCTTCTCAAGTCCCACACATCATCTGTCCACCATCTCCTCACCACTCTTTCAGATGCAGCAACCGTTAAACTCACGCTGTCCTCGATAATCCCTCTCCTACCATACCTGCTCTCTTTCAAAAAGGTCCTCAAAAATGTTGTTAAGAGTGTAGTTGACATCTGGTCAGATGCTGCGAGTTCTGAAGCAACAAAAATCACGGCATTTTTGGTCCTGAGGAAACTGGCAGTCATTGGAGATCCTGGTCTACGAGAAGCTGTTTTAAAGACTGTCTATCAGGGATTGATCAAGGGCAGCCGTACAACTTCTGTCCACACAATTCAAGGAATAAATCTTATGAAGAACTCTGCTGCTGAGCTTTGGGGAATAGATCAGGATGTAGGATATTCCACGGGATTTACCTTCATTCGCCAACTGGCCATACACTTGAGAAGCAGCATCACCAACAATCAAAAGGAGAGTTACAAGACAGTTTACAACTGGCAATTTGTGCACTCGTTGGATTTCTGGTCATGTGTACTGTCAGAACATTGCAGTCCTGTGAAAGAAGCAGAGAACGGAAAGGAATCGCAGCTTCGACTTCTGATCTATCCAACTGTACAAGTCACACTTGGAGCTATGCGCCTCATTCCAACAGCAACATACTTTCCTCTTCGCTTTCAATTGATTCGGTCACTTCTCCGACTTTCTCGGGCAACCGGAACTTACATACCACTAGCTTCCGCACTCCTCGAGGTTCTCAATTCGGCTGAAATGAAGAAGCCCCCAAAGGCGAGCACGCTCAAAAGCCTCGATTTTGCACCCAGCTACAAAGCACCAAAGTCGTATCTTCGAACACGAGTGTATCAGGACGGGGTTGGAGAGCAGGTGGCCGAGCTATTGTCAGAGTTCTTTGTGCTTTGGTCAACAAGTATCGCGTTTCCTGAACTGGCATTGCCTGTGGTAGTCATGCTGAAACGATGGCTGAAGGAGGCTGGCAACAAAAGTACGGGAAACAAGAACAACAAGATCAATAGCGGTCTTTTCCTTCTGATTCAAAAAATAGAAATGAACAGCAAATGGATCGAGGAGAAAAGGGTCAAGGTTGACTTCGCACCAAATAATCGCGCCGGAATTGAAGGGTTCTTGAAGGGATTTGAATGGGAAAAGACTCCTCTTGGTGCGTTCGTCGTTGGGCAGAGAAAGCAAAGAGAAGAGAAGTCAAGACTTCTAGAGGAGAGCCGAAGAGAGGAGGATAGAAAACGACAGGAGGATAGAGAGAAGGACAAGGCAGCACCAGAAAGTGACGATGAAAGTATGGAGGATGCAGGTGAAGATGACGACTCGGAGGCTGGGTTCAAAGAGGACGACGATGAATAAGGGTGTTAAACCAAGGAGTCTGGAGCGTGGGTGTCACAATATTATGTTAGTTTGTCGGCAAATCTGTCTATGTACAGCAAAATGAGGGGATCAAAAATAAATGGAAACCATTCGTCACATGATGACACCTTCAAAGACCCCTCACATCAATTGAGTTTTATCGAAGCTGCGGAAGATATCGGATACTAATTAGGGCCACCGGGGGGCCATTCAGATCTGCTGCATTTCATTGATACTGTTGTTGTCATCGGCCAATAGGAGCGTCTCATTCAAGAGCGTGCCTAGTTTGATTCGTAGCCACAATAAGCGATCTTTTTGGCCAACCTCACCTTGTCCTAAACGTTCCGAAACTTGCAACACTGAAGGCCGACACGAGTTTTTTTGCCCACATGTCGTTACATCTTCTTGGTCGCCAATCAGCACTTTCAATTGATGAATGATTCAAACTCTACACAACAATTCACTCCTGACTCTCACTGACTCGAATCTTTTGTTTAGGCCGTGAAGTTTCAGCGTGCCTCGTCGTATATCGAACCAATTCAAAGCTCCTGTGAATAGATATGTATCCATTTAGAAGGCGAAATGCTGGCTGTGGCCCTTTAACTCATCATGTGGGACATTTCCCCCACTACACGCCCTCGTGCGGCCACGATAGGTCAAAACTGGACTTCTTGCGCACAAGAACGGGCCATGGAGGGGCAACGTGGGGATATGTGAGGGGTTAGATCTCTCATATCGCTTTACTGGGACGCCAGCTATATTATATCATCTCTCATTTATCCCGTTTCCCCCTCTTCTTCCCTTCATCGCCCATCAACTCGAGATTGTGCACGAGTATCAACTACCTCAACCTCAATTCCTCGTTCCTCTAGCAATGAGAGAGTATCATGGCTTCTCTTATCCTTAGCATCCTTCCCCAGGATCCCCACACCCAAATCATTCTAGTAGGAGCAATTTTGATTCTACTTATTGGGGGTATTTTCGCCCTCAATTCTCATTCTGGAAAGAGAGAGGAAGAGAATCCAAACGCCTTCTTATCTTTTCTGCGATTCTTCTACGCTTCTTTCTTGAAGCCGCATACCGGAGATGGCACAGGGAATGGACAGCAAGATGCCCTTGAGAGTTTCTACAAGGCACAAGCTGGTGTGTATGATGCAACTAGAAAGAGACTTCTCCGTGGTCGCGAAGATATGCTTGGTTTAGTTGCTGCCCAGTTGGTTCATAAAGCGGCGAATGAGCGAACACATGATACCAAGCGTATCTGGGTTGATGTAAGTATACCTGTCCTTCTGCTTTCTGGCGTTCAAATTAAGCTCATACTATCTAGATTGGAGGAGGAACAGGATGGAACATCGAAGCCATGTCTGAATTCGTCTCCGTTCCAGAATTCTTCTCAAGTGTGTACCTGGTCGATTTTTCACCGTCCCTCTGCGAAGTAGCCCGCAAGCGATTTGCGCGATTGGGCTGGAAGAATGTGAAAGTGGTTTGCCAGGATGCCAGAACTTTCCGGTTGGAAGATCACGAAAATGAGGCTTCCGGTTTGACACCTTTCTCACCATTTTCAAAATACCCCAACGATGATGAAAGCCATATAGGGGGTGCCGATCTTGTTACGCTCTCTTACAGCTTGTCTATGATTGTAGGTTACTAGTTTAGGAATCTCATTCTCGTTGATGTTAGCTAATTGACGCAGCCTGACTTTTATTCCGTCATCGACTCCATCAGCTCTCTTCTTGCGCCTTCCGGTACAATTGGTAACAGAACCTCCCCTCTTACCTGTAAGGAGCAAACGTTAACTCCGATAGGTGTCGTTGATTTTTATGTACAGTCCATAGTGGATTTGAGTTGCCGCAATTATACAGGAGGCGCCATTAATAGGCATGTCAACGTAAGAAACTCAACTTCACCTTTTTTGCAGCACTTCGTGCTAGACGACGAAAGAAGCGTTTAATGGCTGCTGTTATCCCAATTGACTAGCACAATTTGAAGCGTTGATCTAGATTTCTGGAACAATTGAAGTTGATTGTTCCAAAAGATCTCGGTTAATATTATGAACTGTTCTTGAAAAATATCCTAGAAATTTGACACCACTAGATGGGCATTATTCCCAGGGCCTCGTTTGCCCATCTTCATCAGGATATATGCTAACATACTACAGTGGTTTGGCCGCTTGTTTTGGCGGGCGTGGTTTGACGTCGATCGTGTTGGCCTCGAAGCCGGTCGTAGAGACTACCTTGAATATCGATTCGGGACAGTATTGAGCGCAGACTGTCGCAACTATCTTCTAGGTTCAATTCCTTATTATGTTTGGCTGGGGTGTTCCAAGCGTCCATCTTCTTCTCTCGGACTTCCCAATTATCCCCATGAAATTGTCGAAAGACTTGATGCTGCGGTTACCGAATCTCCATATCTGTCACCAATCAATCATACCAAGGCACTTTCACGAGCTGTTGAAAACTCAACACCACCTGAAATCAGATCTAAAGCGTTCGATGCGGCAGTAGTCAACCTATCGGCAAATCTTCCCCTTCCATCGTTCTTCTACCAGAATCATCACTGGCGAATCCAGTAAGCAACTTTTCCCTTTGCTTCCTTTTGAGCTCCTATTACTAGTCCTCTGGAACGAGATCCATCTTTACTTGCTGCCTCGCGGTGTATATTAAAGTGGTATGAAATCCTCGTTGTTCTAACTTCAATTACCAAACGATTTGGGCAATTGAACTTGATTGTTCTAACTATCTCGGGCAATATTATGAATTGTTCCAAAAGTCTGGAATAATTACTTTAAATTGTCTTAAAAAGCTAGAGCAGCGAGGGCTAGGTAGGCAGGGCAGGTGCTAATGTCCATCGCGAGACTGCTCTCGACTCGTGGTTCAACGTGTCATGCTAACTTGTTGAAGTTATGACGACTCTTTGAAGAAGCATACGCAATTCAAACACGAGTATATTTATGCTTTCACTTGGGAAGATTCTAGGGTAGACCAACGCCTATTGAAACTTAGCGCTGATGATGTCGTCCTCGCAATCACATCGGCAGGAGATAACATTCTCTCCTATGCGCTTTCCTCGCCAGCTCGCATCCATGCCGTGGACCTGAACCCAAATCAAAACCATCTTTTGGAACTCAAAGTCGCCGCTTTCAATGCTCTTCCATATTCCGAGTTCTTCAAGCTATTCGCTACGGGGAAACACGCAAACTTCCGGTCTATCCTCCTGACTAGATTGTCACCCCATATGTCGTCTCGAGCATTTCAATATTGGCTTAATAACACTCAAGTATTTGAATCTAAAAGCGGAAAGGGGCTTTATGAAACTGGTAGGTAGTGTGGACACCGTTTTCCCACTTATTTCCCCTTATTCCACTCCTGAAGCATCCCTAAGTCCCACCATCATCCTGTGCAGAATTTTGAGACATTTATTGTTAGGCAAATACTGACTCCCCCATCTTGTAGGAGGATCAAGACATGCAATTCGCGTAGTCCGTCTACTTTCATCTGCTCTCGGATTCCGCTCTCAAATCAAGAAACTCCTCGCCGCCAAAACAATCAATGAACAGCGCGAAATTTGGTGCAAGAAAATCCGACCTTTGATCATGTCCAGATTACTCTCCTACTTTGTCGTCTCCCAAGAGAAATTTCTTTGGCGTAAGTAATAGGGACATCATTCTCCCAATTTCCTCTTAAATCACTCCTGAGTCACTCCTGAATCACTCCCAAGTCATTCCTAAACCCCAGTATTATCCTATACCGAATCTCGAGACATTTTTTAATAGGCAATTCTAACTCCCCCAACTTCTATAGTAGCCTTAGGAGTCCCAAAGAACCAATTGGCTATGATTGAAGCGGATCACTTAGCTTCCGAGTCTTTTTCTAGCAAGCCCTCGCCGTCGAATCCTCTAGGACATACTGAAAAGGAACTTAATTCATCAAGAGGAAAGGCGGTATGGGAATACATGGTTCAAACCCTCGACCCGGTCATTGAGGGATCTTTGATCGGCGACGATAACCCATACTATCTCGTATGTCTCCAGGGCTCTTACTCGCAGCGTTGCCACCCTGATTATCTCACCCCCAAAGCCCACCAAAAACTCTCACGAGGTGGTGCCTTCAACGGTCTCCGTATCCACACAGATGAGATCAACGAAGTGGTTAATCGACTCAAGAGAGGAACTCTCACGGTGGCCGTAATCATGGACTCGATGGATTGGTTTGATCCCGGAGCAGAGGAAGCCAGTGTTCAAATTTCAAATATCAATCGGGCCATGAAACTCGGAGGCAGAGTTCTTTTAAGGTCTTCTGCTTTGACTCCTTGGTATATTTTTACCTTTGAGTCACTGGGCTTTGTAGCAAAGAGAGTTGGCGCGAGAATGGCAGGAGCTTATATCGATCGGTATGTAAACCGACTCCCTTGAAATAGGGAGAAATAGACTGCTAACAAGACAAAGGGTCAATATGTATGCCTCTTGCTACGTCCTCACAAAAATCGAGAACCTTCCCCCAGTGAACACAACTGAGCGTGGAAGCTCGGTTGATCTTGATGAGCTCGAGATCTGACTTCGGCCTTCTACGTCTGTCACAGTACGTGAAGTGGAAGAATGGAGGTGTCACAGGAGAGAAACAGCGAGTTTTGATCAAGCCTATTTTTTCAGCGAGAATTCTGGTATTCATGTGGAGAAGCTACGAGATAATGATAAAATGCCTACACAAGACAATAAATATCCTAGCTACGATGTACCTAGGTTTTTAGATGCAGGAGTAAATAAGGGGGCCAGAAAGAAGGCCAAATCCTTTTGAACCCTCCCCAGCCACGTGTCGGCATCGTAGCTCCCAGTCATTTCCCTTTTAGAATATGGTGAGGCAAACCGTTTCATCTGCTCTTGTATCCGTGCCGCATTCAGCTGGGTCAACAAAAGTGTTCCCATTGAAGGTCACTTGAGGAGCTCTCATGTAATTCCAGTTGTTTGTGCCGTCCCAACGAAGATGTACCGGGCTAGGCCATCCAGCCACATCAATCGTCATATCATCTGGTTTTACACCACCGTCAGGCCGGGCCTGGGTCTGTTCTTTGTGCAAACTTTCGCAGTTTGGGTCAAGTATGTCGACACTGATATCTTTGCCTGCGTTCATGCTGTGGTAGACGAGTTGATGCTTTCCTGGTGTTGGCTGGCAGGCCGGGAATGTTGGATTTGCAAGAGTGAGATTGAAAAGAATGGTTGCGGGGAGGAAGAGGGAAATGATTCTTGATGGAGTTCGCGTGAGGTACATTTTCGGGGCTGGGTCTTTGTAGTGTTGGAACTGTGGTTGTTTTTGACTTGTGGGACCCTGAGTGGTGTTGAGGAGTTGGAGTAAATATGTGTTGTAGGATTGGTTTGTATTCTTCATAGAAGACGAGCGTTCCATCTCTTCCTTTATACTTGTTGTTACTAGGTTCGAATAATTGCTCTTGGGTGCTGTGAGTAAGAGAACTGGGTCGACTTTGGCCGCTTGACAAAATTGACTCACTCAAACTTCGAACTTTATAGAAAAAAACTGGTCAAGGGAATGGCCTGAAAATCTGGGTGACTGAATCGTGTTTCAAACAGCTTAAGGTCTACACCGACAAATAGTAAAAAGACTACGCATGAGTTTTCGGTTATCCGAAGTAAGGCTGGAGGGGATCCAGTCACTGCTCAGTAAAAGTAGCCTCACGCGGTGTAATGACTGAACCTCGAAAGACACCTTGTGATTGCTGGAGCAATGGCCAAAGCTCTTAAGTTGCGTGAAAGCCGTCAAACTTGCGAGTTGCGAGCTGTTGACAATAACCTTTAGATAATGTAGCCAAACCAATAACCCAAATGCAAACAGAAGGGAATCCTTACAACTATTGGAGGGGGGGGGGAGGGGGTAATGACCTGGGTAGAAATTTGTAGCGCACACAATTTGCTTGCGTTAGGCGTCAAAGTCTCGTGCTCAAAGGGAGGGAGCGGCCGTCCTCAACCATGCGCATGGTGCTCTATGCGGCCTCGGATTCGGCCTCGGCTTTCTGTATCCATTGCATGTTGCGAAGTGGCAAAACGGATGTGTTATAAAGTAGGAGAGAACAGAGAGGCAACCACTTTATAATAAAAGTGTTTTACCGAGAATCAGTGTTAGCGATAGTATTCGGAATAGCATACCACCACGATAATATCATTGGAACCTGCTTTTATACTTGCTGTTTATACTACGTCAATCCAAATTTATGATAAGGTATTCTTATTTTGTTTGATGAATAATATTGCGATATTGTTAAGGGAAGTATAATAATTCAAAAATTCAAAAACCAAGTAATTGAACTGCTGATATGGTAACATTATTATGCCTGGAATGTAATTGTACTACTGGAATATTAAAATGATATATTTTTTCAAGAATATCATAGCATTTTATGACGATAATACTATTGCGCAATGCTGAGAGTTATGCGTCTTAGCTCTAAAAGACCAATACAATGCTTAACTTTTATGCAATACGATAAAAAGAACAATTAAGCGCGCCATGAATACGACCAAATTATTTCAAACCTCCCTCACAACCACCCCAACCTCCCCTAAAACATAGCAACACAGGCCGACTCATCTCCCTTCGTACTACAGCTCTCTGATGGATATACCTTGTTCTTAAAATGCACAGTGGGACCATGCATAGAATTCCAACCCTCCCAAGAAAGCTCAATCCAGTTCGCCCGCCCCGGAAACTTAAGCCGAAATTTATGTGGAATCTCAGCGCCATTTGCTCGGTGTTTAATGATGTATGTGTCCATGATTGGCTTGCAGTTTGGATCGAAGACATCGATGATGATATCTTCGCCGGCTCGAAAGCTCTGGTATCCTACTGTGTGTTTTCCTGCTGTTGGTTTGCAGTCCATGAGCCCTGCGAGAGCGAGGTTAAAAAGTAGGGTTGAGGAGAGGAGGAGAGAGATGATGTGTGCGAGAAACATTTTCGAGGTGGTCTTTCGTACTGTTCTTGCGTTGGTTGCTATTGACTTGGTCAACTTGGTGTTTGCAGTTGTGATAAATTTGTGTTGTGGTTTGGTAGCTAATTTTTTAAGCCTTTTTATACTCCGAGCATCCAGCTTGTGTTACGGTATTGTGAATAACAGTTCTGAAATGTTGTGAATAAGAGACTTGATGGCTTAAATAAACTCAACTTCCACCAGGGAGTTCACGAATTTATGACTGGTCGAGATTTGAACACCACTGCTCTAGTTACTCAGTTATTCAAGTCAGACTCCTTATCCTACCATGCTCAAATGAGTAAGTTAAAGTGGAAGTAGTGAATGGAGCAATTTAGCTTACTAAGCTGGGGGTAGCTACAATTCTTTCCCCATAAGAGCCAGGACCATTGGTGTAGAGTCGCGAGTGTCTTAGACTACACTCACTTATTCTTGCACGCCCTGGTGATTCAGGAATAAAATCAAGATAAGAGAATACCATTCACACACATCCCCGATACGTTTAGGTGACTCAATTCAATTCAGACCTTAAACGGGTTGGCGAAGTCTTTGTTCTCTTGGGAGGTAAGACTGCTAATGCCTCGTTTCCTTCTCAGACTGAGACCAGGCCTTCTCTTGTCCAACCATCTCTGACACTTGCTACTTGAGGCCAATGGTCCCCAGTTGTCATCGATTCTTTCCTTAATACAAGTAGACAGTGTTAAGAAAGTTCACGTCACGTGAAATAGGTACAAGAGAAATGGAAAAAATTTCATACTAAATAATTTCATAAATGGTATCTTCTCTAACAATAAAATTGGGACACCCACGAACGTTCATCTACAAAAATAATCGTCACGCATGCGTCATCCTCCATATAAAACACCAGCCATATGAACAAACCCAGCTCAGGAGTCCATCTCCCCTCGCCAACGTGATAGTTACAAAAGGATCCCCGCCAACAAAAATGTCTCGAGAAAAATGCATGTCATTTCTCTTTCTGTGCTGAAACCAGTTCTAAGTATAGGGATACATGTAGAGTGTTTGTAATAAAAATGAATTTGAGTGATGTTTGATATACATGCGAGATATACCTAGAAATGCTCTTTCCAGAAGGAGAAGTGGACTTCGGGGACGGAGGCTTTCTTGCATGCCTTCTTGATTTCTCGGGCTGCAACGTTGGGTCCTAATCAACAATGTTAGTACTGTGTCAAAGATAGTACAAGGGAGGGAGGAAACATACCACAGAAGTAAACACCGACGTTTGTCCTCATATCACCCTCGAGACCGTTCAAATATGTTCGGTCCAAGATACCTTCTCTCATACCCTGGAACAGTCTGCCGAAATCGGGACGACCGAAGTTGGTTCGTGCCTTGAGCTCGGTGAGAGGATCCACATTGGAACCGACACTGTTGAGGATAATGTTGTTGGTGGTGTTGATGTCGAGTTTTTGTGTCAGGTAGGTGTGGATCTTCAAGAACTCATTGCCACTGTTACCAGGTAGGTTGGCAGCTTCTTGACTCTGAGCCTCGAGGGAGGAGAGGAGGACTTGGAACCATTCGAAAGAGGTGGTGTCTTTGCAAACCCAGATAAATTCCACACGACGAAGACGCGTTGGTGGATTTGGTCCGTTGCGCATGTGCCAGATGTTCTTGAGGATGGCGGCCCATGGAGTGACACCGATACCAGTTCCGATGAGAACGGCAATCTCGTTGTCGAAAACATCTTCTGCTGGTGCACCGTATGGTCCATCGATTCGGAGGGCTGGCATTTCTTGCCCATTTTGGAGAGCAACTTCGTACATTTGTCCAGCATCGCCTCCTTCATAAAGCTTTGATTGTGCTGCACCTGCTCCTAGAGCATCACCAAGGGCACGGGTGAAGTCACCGACTTGTCGAACGTGAACGGAAATGTACTCATCGAATGGACATGAGGTGATGGTAAATGGATGCCATTGTTGGGAGGAAACAGACGGGACATTGAGGAACAACCATTGTCCCGCCTTGTACTTCATCGATGGCTTCTTGAACTGGATCTCCATAGCATCTGTTTCTGGATTAGTACGGGCCAATAGTAGAGGGCGGGTTTCGGGAACTTACCATATGGATGGCGAACGACACGAACAATCTTGGTCTCTCTTCTAGCACGTATCTCACGATAAATTCTCTCCATGAAGTAAAGTCCACCACCCCAGAGCTCCCATCGCCAACCTTCATATCCGAGGCAATGACCCCAAAAGTTCTTCTCATCTCCAATTGGCGAGAATGGAAGGGCAGTATCACGGACGAAACACCCGGTTGCGTGAGTGTAGAGACCAAGCATAAAAGGAATAAAAAGGTGGTGAGTGTACCAGAAAGTTTCGAATGATTGTTGTCGGATTTTCGCATGAGCTGTGGTGTACATGAGAACCATGATCAGCAACATGATGTGGCCTGTAATTCCACCAGCCTCGGTATAATGTATTTGGATCGCGGTTATGGGTCGGATTTGGGTTTTCTCGACGTTGAAGAAACTATGTGATGTTAGATGTGAACTTCCAATTACCAAGGGCTCAACCTACTTTACATAATGGCCAAGAGTGTGGACGCCTGCCCAGAAGGCGAGGGAGTATGCGATTTGTCGATGAAAGAACTGAGACTCGTCCAATGGAATGAACTTAATCTTCGGTCTGATGTACTTCAAGATATTGCGGCACATCGGTAACAGAATCATCGCTCCATCCACCGACAAGACCAAACCCGCTCCTCGAGATATCCATACCGAAAATGTGAGGGAGTTGAGACCCGATAATCGTTTATCTGAAAACTGTTTCCACCTATTCCACGAGATCAGCTGGATGTTGAGCAAGGACTATTACCAAAAGACGTACCACCCGAAAGCGAAAAGACCGACATGAAAGCCGTGAAATAAGAAATTGAAGAGCAGCTTCGACCCTCGGGTCTGCGAAACGATGAAAGTCCAAAGCGACATATTGTCCGTCTATTCCCCCGCTTGCTCCTTAGATGCCACAAGTTATTATTAAATGTCGACCAGCGACGGTACCGACGGTTGAGATGCAGTCGTAGATGAAGGAAGAAATCGATTAACGAACGGCGACTTCTCTACTGCTCGCACTGAATTATTAAAAATGCCGTACCCGTACCAAGAGAATGAATGGAAGAGAACGATCTGAGCCAGCAGGAAGGAGGTGATGATATGGTTAAGGGCGAAAAGCTTAGTCGCCTGCCTGTGACACTAGAAGGAAAAGATGCGGAAGGGGATCCAGGGGGTTTTGGGCACTGGATGATGGCTGGATATGGCACCCCTGCTCGACTGCCGTTCAGATATGATGCTTGTGCGTGTGTTCGCGGGGTACAAGATCGGATATCAAAGTTCCATGAAACTCAATGGGGGAGAGGGCTCCTGACAGGTCCAGCGAGTGAGGTCGCTGCAATTCTCTTGAAATCGTCGTGGTCAGCAACTCTTCAGCGACATGCCATCCCAACTCAGGAAGAGACGAGGGATGGGATTCGACGGTTGAGTCGAAGATCAGACGTTGCAGAGGTTTCGGGCGTCCGATCTCTGATGTTCTCTAGGATTAAAGGCTGTCACCAAAGCTTGGCCGTCAAGAGAGGGGCCGTTGAGAGGCCTTCCAAACGTTTGCTGTTGCAGGACCTGCGCTCGCATTGACAGTACCCGGGCGTCGGCCCACACCCGTCTCAAATAATCCGAAATTTGGGCAGAGGAGAGAAAGATATTCAGGGGTCCAGGGAGGTGGGAGCAGAATTGGCGAAAAAAGTCGTTCGATTCTTCAGAGAGTATCGTACGTTTTCCAGGAGGGGTGCAAATTTCATATAAATCCAAGGGAAGGAAGCAGAAAAGAAGAAATGGAAGAGATGGCATGTTCAAATATCGAAAGAGGAGCGACTAGGATCCAACAACGTCGCCTTTGGCACTAGAAGTAATATCGACAGGTGGGATTGAGGCTTGAGGCCATTGGATAGGCTGGTGGGGGGTCCATTTATCCAAGCTCCCGGCGCTTCGTCTGCTCGGGGATTCGCTGAGGACCAGGAGCCACAAAGGAGTCGACACTGCTCATGGCCAGTCAGAGGGAGCGCGGGTGGGAAGATGCATGAGAGGCAAGTGACTTGCTCGACACATCCCCATCCGGACATGGTCGACCGTCGATGAGGGCATTTCCACTCCCATTTCACGACATCGTCTCCGACTCCTGAGCAAGGACACAGACGCCCACAGGCAATGGCTCACCGTCGCTACGAGTCTACGAGTACACTTCTCAACTGACTCGTCCCGTCTTTGGATCCATCGTTTGAGCTATCGTCGCATCAAGAACTTGCCGCCTCTCCATCATCATCTGGTCTGTGACACCCGAATCCTCAAGAGTGCCTGGGGAGAAAAAGAGAAGGACATTCCACGGCAGGACGATTTCCAACACGGAATCCTTCGCTGTCTGTCAGCATCGGCGAACATCCCCTGCCCTTTGTACCTCCGTCTTTGAGGAAGTGTTGTTGACGTCAAGTCGAGCCGCTATTCAGAAGGATTCCCGTCCACATAACTCTGGCCATGAAACATTACGAACTATGTACTCGAAGGAACGAATGAGAGAAGAGGTGTTGCTATTGCTCGAAACATCACCACTGATGAACGCAGGTACACATTGCACTACACAGGTACAGGGCGCTTACCCAACCTCGCTGCGACCATATTGGTCCCCGTTCCTTATGGTAAGCTAAGCACCTAAGGCAGCTCGCGCTCGCTCCCTGCCGCACTTGCTAACAAGAACTCTCGGTCCAACCAATGAAAATTGCTGAAGATTGTTGAAGACGGAAATGGCATCAAATTGAAGGCATCGTGACCGACAGACAAGCATGTAATGTGGTTCGGTAAGTTTTGAATCTCAGAGTCTTGACCTTCGAGTCTCGAGTCTTGAGTGGTGTTCCAAATTGCAGGTCTCTGTGATGAAAATCACGATCCATAAATGACGGTGTAGCCACAATGAGTGATATGAACTTGTCGAACGAACGCAAAACAATCGTGTTCCAGATTTATATCTGCAACAGTGGGCTTGGCACAAAAACGGAAACATCCGAGGCAGTGGGGGCAGCCGGCCCGAGTCAGCTCTAGTCATGTGACCACCCACCTTTTCTTCCTAGCCCCTTCAAAGATAAGGCTTGCGAGTTAACGCATGTTGATAACGTTAATCTTTTGTATGCTCTGCATATAGAGTCAGAAACACTGGGAAACCTTCATCACCTATTGAGCTTTAGGCACGAGTACGAGGTTGTCGGTGGCGTAGGGGGCCAATGATGGAAAAACGCAAGAGAAAGCAGCAGAAAGGAAAACAGAAGTACCAGTGAATCGTCTAAACATGCCTGGCATTTTACTCCCGTGCTAACCATGCTGGGAGAATCAATCCCTGGTATATGAACAGGCCCAACGTATGTTGACGCTATTGCTTCAAAGGGCAAAGAACGGATGGAAGCTCGAACATATATACAGGACTAGGCAACAGCAAACTTTGATGTTTTAAACTGTATTGAAGCAGGTATATGTATATAGAAACCTCAATGAATAGCAATCATATCATACAACTTGAAAGAATTAACTTCATTAACAAACGGGGTGGTGAGAAAGCACTCTGCACCACAGAAACCAACCAATGAGTAGTGCTGGATAGTCTTCAAACTTGCCTGGTGAGTCACGGAACCTTCAGGTGTCGAGAACTGCATTCTGATCTGCGCATCCAGTGCTGGATGGTCCTGAACTGGCAGAGGTCGAAGCAGTACTGTTTCCACGCTATGATGACGAATGGCCGCTCCTACGACGACGTCTCCTACGCAAGCAGAATTTGGTACAACACACAGCCATCCTTTTGATGAAATTGCTATCTTGTTGTCCATGACTAATTCATGTGAAAGGTTTTGAGCTTGTTTTCTCTGTGGATGGTGGGTACCTAAGACGAGATGTGCTGCCAGAATCTCCGCGAAACTGTACTTTTCTCGAAAATGTGAGGGAGCGAGGTCCTCCTGATCAAGACGCTTATAGTGCGCCTCTCCTACCTGCTTGACAGCAGGTAATATGTTTAGCCCAATCGCCTCGCGCCACATCTGGTAGTGCACCTGAAAGAAGCCTACATCCCTCACAAGATCGGGAAGATCCGATGTTCCCAAGGTTGTCTCTCTGAGCCGACTGTGGTACTCCAGTATGCGTTCTCCTAGAGTTCGACGCAATACGTCCGTAGTCTGGGCACTTATTCGAATGATGAAATCCTGACGTTGACCTGTGCATGCGAGTACTGGAGGATTTTGAATCCACTTGTGACCAACCCCCTCACGATTTGTTGAGGTGTTGTCGTCTGATCGGTAGACGTAGCCATGGCCTTTTCTACCTGCAGCTGGTGCCTCTTGCGACCAATCTGGAGCCCAGGATGCAAGACCCGAATTGCATTTATCCGATGGTGATCTATCAATTTGATGGAAGACATCAAAGGTTCCAGACTGGTCAATGCTGTACCTAGCAACATCTTGGAATACTTCTTGCCACGACTTGCTGTAGTCCACCTTGATTCCGGAGCCCGGAATATCTTGTTGAGCAAAACCAATGAGGGCAAATATCAAATCTCGCGGATCCGTTGCACCAGATCCTCGACAGGAAGTGACCAAGTCCACCAGTTTCGGCAAATTTTTCTTGCGAGCCAAACGACTAACTTGGTAAGCGATTCTGGACGCTTGCATTGTCGAGAATGCCTCATATCCTCGGCTGGGGTGTCTCGAAGATAACAGTGACGTCCAATGTGTGGTTACATCACTAATCGTACCAAAGTAAGCTTGTATGTGGTCCCATTTCCGACGTATCCTCCCACATTGGATTCGAGGATCACGAGAGAAAACCTAGATAAGAAATCTGTAATCAGCGTGGTTCTCCGAGAAAGAAACTGAAATCGAGGTGTGGCATAAAGCAACACGTACCAATTCCTGGAATACCCATATTCGAGAAAACCATGTGTGGCTGAAAAATTCAACAGCCCCCCGAGAAATTGAATCTTGCTGTTCCATCTTCGCAATATCTGAATGGCTGTCTATGGCTTCTATGAGGGCTTCAAGTGGGTTAGATAGGGGCCCCAAATAGACTAGCGTGTGGTGCGCCGTCTCATAAATTTTCCCCATCATCATAACTTGTCGGCTCTTCTCTTGGTTATCTCGTTGGTTGATACATATAGCATCGACCCAGATGCAGAGAACTCGGGATTCTTCTTCCAGGTCGGAAAGTGCTGCATGAAGATTACGAGTGATTTGAAAAGGCAAGTCGTTGACCCAGATAGTCAGAGTATCGGACGGATCACCCCAAACGTATGATAGTGCTGTGTAATGATCCACGATGTCCGCTTCGAGATGACGAAGAGTGGTGTGGACTAAGTTGCAAAGTATTTTGGGTGACCCATTGACAGACTTCGGACCGAGAAACAAAAGCCTGATTTCATCCTCTTCGACGAGGGGTTTGTACTCGAAACATTGCGTAGCTTTTGATAAAGACATTCTCTCCAATTCGAACCTTTTGCTGGTGTTCTATGCTATGAAGCGCGAAGGGAACGGCATCTTCTATGTGAGGCCCTTTCCGTCTGCTTTGCCCTGATAGCAGCCATAGAGAGACGCGAGTAAATAGGCTATATTGAACTGTCACAAATCCAATCATAGTGCAGAAAGTTGGATCCTTTGACACGCAGAACTGTATGCCGGTGGAATGTACGTGGCCCTGGGCGCTTAAAAACAGTGAAAATGAAAAGGGATGGTTGCACCACATGTTTCAACACAAATATTGCAGCTCCACCCCTACAACTATGTAGCAGAGGTCTTTGCGATATTTGAGATTGATATGGCCATGGAAAGACGAAGAAGTGCCCGCCCTTTTCTGGGTGCCTGGAGAGAAGGGAGCCAGTGGTAGAAGAATGGAACAGGGTATTGGCCACTGGCTTAGGTGTGATGTTTACTGATTTCTAGATGCGTGGACAGCGAGGCTGAGGGCAAAGCCAAGAACTGAATAGTCAACTGAATAGTCAACTGAATAGTCTGGTTGGGAGGTTGTGATTCTATCGTGGAGTGAGACTCTTACGAGGCTACGAGTCCATTCACCAGCCTCTCGGAACGGATCAACCCACGCCGAGCGAACGCCACAGCCTCTGACGATTCGTAACCTCGCATCAACCGTGCCCAAAACCCAAGGAAACTCCAACTCGGAAATAACGATTGCTACTACTCCCCACCAACCGTTATTCTGTCGTCCAAAACGTACCATATGTGCATTCTGCCTTTTCAAATTCCCGCCAGAGATTCAACATAAAAACAACTCCTCCGACTACATCCAGGCTGGGCGCATCCAAACACCACCGTCAGCCAAGGGCAGGCACCCAAGATGGTACGAATAGGACAACGTTGAGATATGGCATATGCAAAATACAGTTGGCTAACTATTTGCTGTGGATAGGGTATCAGTCGGAGACCAAAGGGAGATAAGGGCGCAAAGGCGCAAGACGGAGGCCGGGGCGCTGCCTCGGGAGGGAAACCGAATATCAAGAAGGCGGCCTTCGACACCACAAAGAAGAAGGAGATAGGAGTCTCGGATCTTACGCTGATCAGCAAGGTCAGCCCGGAGGCCATAAATGAGAATTTGAAGAAGCGATTTGAAGGAGGGGAAATATATGTAAGCTACCCGGCCAAAATTTGGTGGACAATTGTCCTGATCTGCGAAAGTGGTATACTGATGATCATTTAGACATACATTGGCCATGTGCTGGTGTCTGTGAACCCGTTTCGGGACTGTAAGTTGGCCTCTATTCGAAGCATTTCGGGTTACTGACGAATGGTAGTGGGAATTTACACCGAAGAAGTATTGGAGTCTTACAAGGGCAAGAATCGACTGGAGGTTCGTACACAAACTTAAGGAGGGGTGTGAATGGATAATGCTAACTCGAGTAGATGCCACCCCACGTTTTTGCGGTTGCCGAAGCCTCTTACTATAATATGAATGCCTACAAGGAAAACCAATGTGTCATTATTTCTGGAGAATCTGGCGCCGGAAAGACAGAGGCTGCGAAACGGCTGATGCAGTACATTGCAAATGTGTCTGGCGGTGGAAACTCCTCCATTCAAGAAACGAAGGACATGGTACTTGCTACAAATCCCTTGCTGGAATCCTTTGGGAACGCGAAGACCCTACGAAACAACAATTCATCCCGATTCGGAAAATACCTGCAATTGCAATTCAATGCCCAGGGGGAACCAGTGGGTGCGGATATCACAAATTATCTGTTGGAGAAGAGTAGAGTGGTTGGGCAAATCGCAAACGAGCGAAACTTCCACATTTTCTACCAATTCACAAAAGGGGCATCATCAACCTACCGAACCAATTTAGGCATTCAAAAACCCGAAACATACCTCTATACGAGCAAGTCGAAATGTTTAGACGTGGAAGGGATAGATGATCTTGCCGAGTACCAGGACACACTCAATGCAATGAAGGTCATTGGCTTATCGCAGGCAGAACAGGACGAAATCTTCAGAATGTTGGCTGCAGTATTGTGGGCTGGCAATATCCAGTTCGCAGAGGATAAAGATGGCAACGCTGCGGTGACAGATCAGTCCGTGGTGGACTTTCTTGCCTACCTTTTGGAGGTAGATCCACAGCAACTCATCTCAGCAATCACCATCCGTATTCTAACTCCACGAAATGGGGAGGTTATAGAATCGCCAGCAAATCCTTCACAAGCTGTTGCTACAAGAGATGCCCTGGCAAAATCGATATACAACAACCTCTTTGATTGGATTGTGGAGCGTGTCAATGTTGCATTAAAAGCCCGCGGAACGACAGCGCATTCAATCGGTATTCTCGACATTTACGGATTTGAAATCTTCGAGAAGAACAGTTTCGAGCAGCTGTGTATCAACTACGTGAACGAGAAGTTACAGCAGATTTTTATTCAATTGACACTGAAGGCAGAACAAGAGGAGTATGACCGAGAACAGATCAAGTGGACGCCTATCAAATATTTTGACAACAAAATTGTCTGCGAACTTATTGAAAACACAAGGCCCCCAGGAATTTTCTCTGCTATGAAGGATGCCACCAAAACTGCACATGCAGATCCCGCTGCTTGCGATAGAACCTTCATGACAGCAATCAACGGCATGTCAAATCCTCACTTGACTCCTCGCCAGGGTAATTTCATCATCAAACATTACGCTGGTGATGTGAGTTATACTGTCGATGGCATTACCGACAAAAATAAGGATCAGCTCCTGAAAGGTCTACTCAACCTGTTCAGTCAAAGTGGTAACCACTTCCTCCATAATCTGTTCCCTCACGAGGTTGACCAAGATAACCGAAAGCAACCTCCGTCAGCAGGTGACAAAATTAAAGCGTCTGCAAATGATCTTGTTGCGACCTTGATGAAAGCGCAACCCTCTTATATCCGAACAATCAAGCCTAACGAAAACAAATCCTGGTCTGAGTATAACGTTCCAAATGTCATGCATCAAATCAAATACCTTGGTCTGCAGGAGAACGTCCGAATCCGTCGTGCTGGTTTTGCATACCGCCAGACATTTGATAAATTCGTAGAGCGTTTTTACCTTCTATCACCCCAGACGTCATACGCTGGTGATTATACTTGGACTGGAGACTCGAAGTCTGGTGCGAAGCAAATTTTGAAGGATACCAGTATCCCTGCCGAGGAATTCCAGATGGGCGTAACGAAAGCATTCATCAAGGCCCCCGAGACTCTCTTTGCTCTGGAGCACATGCGAGATCGATACTGGCACAACATGGCCATTCGAATTCAACGCGTTTGGCGAGCATTCTTGCGCATTCGAATTGAGGCTGCTACACGAATCCAGCGGGTATGGAGAAAAAAGAGAATTGGTGCCGAGTTCCTTCTTTTGCGAGATAGAGGCCACAAGGTTCTCCAAGGACGAAAAGAAAGAAGGAGATTCAGTCTTCTGGGATCTAGACGATTCATGGGTGACTATCTTGGAGTCAATGCCACTGGTGGGTCTGGAGCTCGAATTCGTAATTCCGCCAATATTCCTTCCAACGAACAGGCAGTCTTTTCCTGTCGAGGAGAAATTCTGGAAACCAAATTTGGACGGTCGAGCAAACTCAGTCCTCGAATTTTGGTCCTAACAAAAGGGAAGTTCTACATTATCGCGCAGCATTTGGTAAACAAACAAGTTCAGGTTGCCATCGAACGTGCTATTCCACTTGGCGCTATCAAGTTCGTTGGTGTGTCGGCTTGCAGAGATGACTGGTTTTCGTTGGGAGTAGGATCTCCTCAAGAAGCTGACCCCCTTCTGACCTGTGTTCTGAAAACTGAACTGTTTACGCACATGCAAGGTGCAATGCCTGGTGGATTCACATTGAAAATTGCCGATGCAATAGAATACGCCAAAAAGCCAAACAAAATGCAGATGGTGAAGGTAATTAAGGACTCTCAAGTCAAAGAGGATTACTATAAGAGTGGTGCTGTTCATACCACTCAAGGAGAACCACCAAACTCAGTTTCTCGACCACTCCCCAAAGGAAAGCCAATACCAGCGAAACCTTTTACTAAAGGACGACTTATCAAGCCCGGTGGCCCCGGTGGTCGCCCATCCAGAGTCACCAACACGTCTACAAGAAACACCAAGCCTGTTGCTCAACCTGGTGGGTCAGCTTCGGCTGGAAGAAGTTTACCCCCTCAGCCCGTCGCAGCAGTTGCAGCTTCCATCCCAAATCATACCAGGAACGTACCGTCAGCATCTTCAGCTCGCTCTGTGCCTCCACCTCCGCCTCCACCACCTGCTGCCAAACCCGCCAAACCTAGAGAGCCTCAGTTCAAGGTGTTATACGAGTTCTCGGGCCAGAGCGCAAACGAGATCACATTAACACCTGGTGACATCGTCTCCGTCCTCAAGAAAGAAAATAATGGTAATTCCCTTCCTTCCCCCCTTCTATATTTAATACTTGTACTAATCTTTTCAAAAGGATGGTGGCTCGCCAAAACCGCTTCAGGTTCAGAAGGATGGGCGCCCTCCGCCTACCTCGAGGAAATCGTCGTCGCACCACCGCCCCCACCTCCTGTGGTGAGACCTACACCACCTCCCCCACCAGCAGCAAAGACAAATGGCCGGGCCAAACCCACACCGCCCGCGAAAAGACCAGTGGCAGGAAGAAAGCCCGCACCTCCTCCGGCTCCTAGGGACTCTGGCATGAGTCTCAATGGAAATGGGACAGATAGTGGGAGGAGTACGCCTACGCCTAGTCTAGCTGGTGGATTGGCGGAGGCGTTGAGGGCGAGACAAAGTGCGATGCAGAAGGGGAAGGATGATGATGATGATTGGTAGATGATAGATGATATTATGTTAGTAGTCTCGAGTTGCTTGTTGTTCTTTTTCCTGAGATGAAGTTTTTTTTGCTTTTTTCGCGTTTGGATGGTTTTAAGCGTGACGAACGGCATAGATGAGCGATAAAAAATCGGGGGGGGGGGGGGGGGGGGGGGCTTCTTGCGGAGGGATCATTGGTTTTTAGCGAGTCTCTTCAGTTACGCTTAGCTGACTTGGTTGGTGCTGAAGTATAGAATAGTGGAGGAACGGGGGTGCATAAATGTGACTAAATTTTAAATTGAACAAATTGTGAATCTTGCAACAATTTATGTCAAGTGTCACTTACTCGCAAAAGAATCGTCATCTTACTCAAAAGCAAGATAATTTAACAGCTTACTCATGAGTAACTCGCAGCTTACTCAATCTTGAGGTGGGGGCCAAAAGGTCGCGAGTAAGCTGTAGCTTAGCCACGAGTAACTCACAGCTTACTTGTAGCTTACTCGCAAGTAAATTATGGCTTACATTTTGAAGTATGAAAGGAAATTGTCTTTGAAAAGAAATTAGGCGTGGTATTGACATTCTTCACTTAAGACTTTTCCAAGGGGTTTTATCGATTATTTCCGCCACACAAGACATTCCAATCCCTATCCAGAACGCTAACCCATCTACAACCATATCTACAACTTACTCTCCCCCTCTTGCGGAACCTTAACAACAACCTTCCCCCAAGTTCCCCTACTCCCCAAACTCTTCAACGCCTCCCCAACGCTCTCCAACCCCACAAACTCACGATCCGTAAACACAGTCCCCCTGAATTTCCCCTCCGAAATGAGTTTGAAAATGCCGTCCCAAACAACATCAATCATCTCCGGCTCATTAATCGTATACGCACCCCAATGTAAGCCCACAATACTGATATTTTTAAGTAAAACTTTGTTTAAAGCGAGTTTCTCGATGGATCCAGCTGCGAAACCGACAACGAGGAGACGTCCGTTCCAGCGGATGCATTTTGTGGATAGGTCTATCAGGCCTACTGGGTCGAAGACTATATCCACCCCCCTTCCTTTTGGAGTGAGTTTTTTTACTTGGGCTGGCCAGGAGGGCTCAGTGTAGTCGATCGTGTAATCCGCACCGAATGATTTCGCAACTTCGAGTTTATGTTTTGTGCCAGCGGTCGCGATAACAGTCGCTCCAAACGCCTTAGCAATCTGCACAGCTGCCAGTCCTACACCCCCCGCAGCAGCATGGACAAGCACCCAATCTCCCCCCTTAATACCCGCGCGTGTTACTAATGCGCCATAACTCGTAGGAGCAGTGACAAACAAACCCGCAGCCTCAAAGAAAGACCATCCTTTTGGTACGGGTCTTAACTGCTTCTCTTCTGCGCAAATCTGTGTCGCGTATCCGCCTTGGGAGGCGCCGAAGACTTTATCTCCTTTCTTGAATTTCGGGTTGGGAAGGGAGGAGGGGACGGAGAGGATTGTGCCGCTGAATTCGGAGCCGGAGACCCAGGGGAGGGGCGGTTGGTGTTGGTATTTCCCGCGTATCTGGAGGAGGTCGAAGAAATTGGTTGCCGTTGCTTGGATGGAGATTAGGTATTCGGTGGCGGAGGGGAGGGGGTCAGGAAGGGTTGTGACTATTAGGTCGGAGGGTCCCTTGGGGGCGTGTTAGATTTGTTATCGGTTTTGGATGGTAGAGATTGATTGGGATTAATAGAGACTTTACCTTGACGTATTCTTTTATTTGGATTCCGCGCATTTCTGGGGTTGAGTTTCTCGTTTTAAGGAATTGGGAGTGTATAGACAGTATGAGGAAGGGAAATATATAGTGATTTATTCCAGGTGAATATGTTACAAGAGGGATAGTATAGTAGGAACAGAGTGAGATCAAGAGCTCCAATTGATACGAGTAAGCCCGAGACGCGGGGGAGCCGAGGCTTGAATCAATGGATCCATACAGGGGTATGAATCACGTGCGTCAAAATACTTGCCCGCTCTTGAAGCTTTGTAACCAAGAAATATAATAGGTACGGAAACAGCAGAAAGGGGTCGCTCTTGAGTCTATACCAGAAGACCGTCTTGAATTGAAATGGGGCTACCTAGTATCAAAAGTGGAGTTGGGAATAACTGTGGCTTGAGAAGGTGTGAGAAGGCACCTGGTGTGAGAAGGCAATAGATGGAGATGGAAGATGGGTCTTCCTCAGCAAGCAACTGTTATTGTTATTGGTTTGATCCCCAAATTGGATTGAGAATTCCAACATTCACTCTCTCCGTATCGAAAAAGCAACTTTAAAACTAGACACCTTGCCCAAATCGAGAATTGAACACTTTTGACTTGGTTGTCCATTTCTCTTGATACTTGCACCCTCGACGACTAATCAAGCCCCCCCTGTCCTGGAAGCGAACCCGGACGAGGCTCAACGTCATTCTAGCCGCCTAGCGAGTTGCGAGCTGCAGACTGCCCGGCAGACTGCTACCTAGGTACTAGTACTGCTTTTTGCATCTCGCCTTTTTGCATCTCGCCTTTTGGCACCGCAAGATCTCCAAACATTTCTTTGGCACCTGGCACTCGCAATCCAACCCTCCACACCCCTTCACACCCCTCCACTCCACACAACTTCTACCCCTCCCCCACCCCCCCCAACCTGGAACTACCTATATTCCACCACAATGGCCTCCGAAGAGAGAGCGTCCGACGACAGCACCGTCCCCACCGTCACCTTCAAAGTCAAGACGTCGAGCGACGGCAACCACACCATCACCATGCCCGCCACAGCCTCCGTCCTCTCCCTCAAGACTAAACTCGCCGGCGACGATTTCGAGAAGATCCCCGTCGAGCGCCAGCGCCTCATCTACTCGGGACGCGTAATGAAGAACGAGGATCCGCTGAGCACATACAACATCAAGGCCGGAAACACGATACATATGGTCAAGAGCGCCCAAAGCAATACTACTCAGAACGCTGCGGCCTCGGGCGCAACGATACCTGGTGCGGGCGTGCCGACGAATATGGCTGCTGGGACGGCGAATAATCCGTTGGCGGGGTTGACGGGTGCGCGATATGCGGGACATGTCCCTTTACCGGGTGCGGAGATGTTTGGTGCTGATGGTGGTGTACGTCCTTCTTCTTTCTTCTATCTTCTGTCATTGATTGATCAAAACATGTTTGTTTTTACATACTAATGAAACACTTGTACAGATGGGCGCTCCCCCCTCGGAAGACCAAATGGCCCAAATGCTCGAAGACCCCAACATCCAACAAACCATGAACGAAGCCCTCCAAAACCCCGCCATGATTGACATGATGATCAACTCGATCCCCGGGCTCCGCGACAACCCTCAAGCCCGCCAGATGCTGCAATCCGAGGAATTCAGACGCATGATGACGAATCCCGAGGCCATGCGACAGGCGGCGCAGATGCAGCGACTTATGAGGGGTACTGGGGGAGCTTCTGCCTTCCCGGCTCCTGGCGTGACGGACATGACTCCTGGTGCGCAGACAGGCACACCGAATACAACTGGGACACCGGCTGCGAATGCGAATTCTAATTCTTTCGTATTTGGGCCCCCTGGAGGAGCGGGGGCAAATCCCTTTGCTGCGATGCTAGGTGGACAAGGTGCTGCAGCAGGCTCACCTCGAGCCCCGGGTTCGAGTCCACCAGCAGGTACAGACGCAGCTGCGAATCCCTTCGCCTCCCTTTTCGGCGGTGCAGGCGCTGGAGCTGCTGCTGGAGGAGCAGGAAACCCATTCGGGCTTCCTCCCATGACACCTGAGATGATGGAACAAGCCATGGCGATGATGGGAGGCCGTGGAGGTGGAGATCTTTTTGGTGGTCTAGGAGGGCGATTGGGAGGTGCTGGTAGTCCTCCGCCGCCGGCGGATACGAGACCGCCTGAGGAGATTTATGCGGATCAGTTGAGGCAGTTGAATGATATGGGATTCTTTGATTTTGACCGGAATGTACAGGCGTTGAGGAGGAGTGGGGGTAGTGTGCAGGGGGCGATTGAGCAGTTGTTGTCGTAAGGGGGTGTTGAGAGTGGAAGAGAAATACGCAAGCATATTATTGAGAAGCAAGCGTCTGTCTATTTTGGAGGAAGTATATGCGTATTTGTGGTATGTGGAGAGTGAGCCGAGTGCTTTTCATCGCATATTTTTTACCATAGATCTGGTGTGAATGTCGTGAATATGGATGGATTGATAAGAACGAAATGAGTACAGTGAGTTGCGAGTTAAGCTTGAATTTGCCCGCTTTTTTATAATCCGAGCTTTTTGAAAAATTCCTTGATTTCCCCCCTTTTTAGGTACTCTTTTACCTATTTATTAATAATAATAACCTATGTTAGTATACTCTAGATAACAGAAAATGAGAGCTCTATATGTCCTTTATTACTCTATAAACTTTATATAATAAAAATAGATAATTTTAGATCTATCTTAATTTTTATAAGGTCTTAGTATATCTTATTAACCTTATTAACCTTATAGAGTTAGTAAAAAAAAATAAAAAAATAGGGTTTTTTTTAAGAATTATCTATTTTTTAGTTTATATTTATTATACTTACTTTAAATTAATAAGTAATATAGAAGAGAGATAATTAGATATAGCGCTTCTTTCTAGTAAGGCCTCGTCTTTTTTAGAGTACTTTTATTTTCTTTCTTTTAAAGAAAAGAGTGAGAAAGCTTTTTTAAAAAAAAGCTCGGATTATAAAAAAAGTAGGCAAATTCAAGCTTAACTCGTAACTCACTGTAGTGAGTGTCAATGGGGGTTAACAAGTCGGGGGGTTTTTTTTATTTTTTTTTTGGTCCACGGATAAGGTAGGTAGCTATTAGAGGGCTAATAGTAAGTTTTTCTATTTTGCCAATTCTGTATGATTTCTTTTTTCCTCGTTTGCTTCATTTGGCTTTTAAATGCCATTTCACTTTTGGATCCCTTTTGCGAGCCTTCACGCAACTTTCTCAATTTCCTTCAACTTCTTTCTCTCTTTCATCAAAGGTTTAATAAGGGGGAGCGGGTCAATATCAGATCGCAAAAAGCTGTTTTCTACTTCCCATGATATGACAAGATACATTGCTTATCCAAGTGCATTGCTCTGTTTGGAAGTCCTGCCAGGAGAGATAAGATTTACGACTCTGTTGTCTTTACTAAGAGTCTTTCTCGTTCCCCGTTGGTTAGGGAGGTTGGTTTTTCGATTATATCTGAATTTTTGGGTTAGGAGTTTTGCTTCTTGATTTCGAGTTGGAGGTTGCTGTCGAGTGGGGGTTTGTTGTCGGTTTCTTTTCAATTGTTTGAGATCTATTTTTCTAGCCTGAGGAGAGGGAGGAAAGGGGCAAGGGGTGGTGAATCTCCTACAACTTGATCGTCCACCCCGTCGCTGAGGAGGAGGGCTTCCAGCATCCGAAATGCTGTGCATTTAATAGACCGGGCGCTTTTGCTTGAACTTATAACTTGGCATTTTGACTAAGCTATGTCCCCTTGTTAATTCTATTTCTCGTCTAGAGTGACTGTTTAACTTCTCTCTTATGCAATATTCTGTAGACTTTTTCCCATTCTTGTGGCTTATCTTGAAGTTGTTTATTGAAGCTTAGTCGGGGTAGGGGAAGGTGAGCTACTATGATTCTTCTTTTTTAAGCTTACTCGCTAGTGAATTTCGTTTTGGGAAACTGGTACATGGGTATATAAGAGTCATTTTGTTGAGTGTAAATCGCATATGAGTTCTTGGCGTAACGCGCTTAGAACTCTGGTGTAGAATTTTAGAGGTGTGTGACTTACTTTTGGAAAAGTGTCTGTATACACTGTTAGTTGATGATGATGATAGGTTGTATCTGAATTATTGTGTAATTTCTTGGTTTTGTTGTTGGATGAGAGGTTGTTGACGATTGTTCTTGCGCTATCGAAGGAAAAATCCTTGTCTCTTCTTACGGAGAGTGAGCACAAGCCATCGTCATCAGTTTTCGCGCGTGGCGGCTGAACTGGAAGAGTTGCTGTCCTTGTCCAAAGATCTTGTTGGACCTTTGCGTTGAATTCCATTATAATGCGATTTTGTTGACATTCGATGAAGTTGGATCAAGATGCCTGTCCCTTGAAACAAGTTCATTATGATAAATGGCTCTCCAGCTGAAATCTTCCAAGCAAATGTCCACTCCTTCAATTCAATTATGTTCCTTCGTGCTTTGGACCTCATATCTATACAAATGACTGTTAGATACCCATAGCCTGAGAAGCTTGCTGCAACTCACGATTCACCCCTCATTTTTCTCACCAACTTTCCACTTTCCGCTTCATTTCCTAAAGAATTGAGTTACATTTGTTCCAATCTTTCAAAGAATTGAAAGCCGTTGCATAATTTGCTTGGACGTCTCAGTTAATTTTTGGACCTTTGCCAGCTCTTTGTCTTGTTCGAATCCCTTAAATCTTTCTCCGATATCATTGTTTCACTCGGGGGCGATCATGCCACTTTTGCGGAGCGCTTCTTCTATACTTGCTGCTTGGCGAGCTTCTACGGGTACGCTTTCGACTTTAAAGGCACTAGTATTGCGCTAGCAATCAGCCATGTGGCTAACATACTGCCATTCACAGCAATCACGGGGAAAGGGTTCAGCGTAGAAACAGTTTTAATAGTTTTAGGGCCTTCTCACTCAACTTTGAGTAGTTTAGACCCTAATTAAAGTCTCGTCAAGTCTACTCTTATTCAATTAATTGATAATTGTTAAATTCGGACCGGACCGGAATACTTGGTCCGGGGTTGACTGGCTTCAGAAAGTGATATCCGGGATCTCGTAATACACGGGTGCTGTCTCCCGGTGGATAGAAAAAACGGTAGTATATTAGGTTCGTACCTGTCTATACTGTTGTTCTAACTTTATAAGCCAATTCAGTTTAATTGTTTTAAACTTTCTAGGTTAATAGTCCAAATAGTCTAAAGTATCTAAGGTAAATTACCCTAGATCGTTTGAATGACGAGCTGGGTAGGAATGTACGACTACTGCCGCTTGTTCTGCCTACTGTAATAAACTTACTTTTAGCGAACTCAACTTAAATACTTGCTCTAACCGACTCAGTCAATTTTACTCTGATTGAATTGTTTTAGATTTAATTCAGTAAGCTTTTTGTCATCGAAAATACGCAGCAGACTATGCGATCACGAAAGATAGCAAGAAGATCCTTGGTTTCTGGGTTTTACGGAATGGTTGGATTTCTATTGATTAACGATGCGCGCATCACAATACCCATAGCTTCGTCAAGATGTATGGCTATCCCATCTAAGCAAATAACCTTTACCCATTGCTTATGTGTATCCCAGCGGCAATAATCCGTCCATGCTCTAGAAAAAACGCTTAAGCAGGTGTGTCTGTTTTCATTAATTTAATGTCTTTCGCACGATAATCCTTCCAAAGTTTCTTCTCGAGAGTCGAAAGTTGGTTCTTTGCGCTTTCCGCTGCTTTTTCTCCTTCTGCGCCGTTTTCAAAGATGATGTACCAACCGAATGAATCGTATTTTACCTCCTTCATCAATGTACTCTCGACGGTTTCCTCCAGAAATTGGGCAGAGTGGGGGCTGGGGCGAGGTCTAAAAGCAGGCTTGTGTTGTATGTAAAGGTGGGTGTTGCCGGCCATGTCGAGCTTGGTGCTTGCGGGCGTAGTGGGCTCTGCGTTCTCCTCTCGCTTACGCTTTTTTTGGTTGGGTTCCTGGTTGAGTAATTAGATATTTGATTACATCTGTGGGTACAAAGAGTGTAAAACATACCTCGGAAGTTACATTATTGAAAATAAAACTTCTGTGCTTCTCAATCATCTTCTCGGCGTTGGCAAGGGTTTCTTCTTGTTTGTCCTTATCGACATTTTTCTGTATATTGTTGCGCATAACTTGGGCAATCTCATCGAGTCCACGAGACTTTTGCGCTCGCTTGGTTCGCTTGCGAGATTCTATAGCCCTCATATCCGCCCTCTCGGCCTCAATCATTGCTTCCCCTTCCTTAACCATTGCATTTCCAGCTGCAATCTTTGCTTCTCCAGCCTTAACCTTTGCTCTTCCAACCACACCTTTTGCTCTTCCAGACTCGCCCTTTGCCACTTCAGCTTGGTCGTCTCCAAATGAGGTGACAGAAAGTATTTCCACCGATCGATTTGGCTCTGTAGCTTTTGTGGGATAGTTCTTGGCTGCATTCCAATCGAAAATTTCGTCTTCGACGAGTTTCAAGACTAGGTCTCCATGCTTGATTTTTTTGGTGACTTGGATGTCTCTCTCGGCCGCCAGATTGTAGAGAGTGTCACGATCCATTGAGAGGAAGTCAGTGAGTTCAGGGGGGGTGGACTCGTTGTTGCTTCCGCTCGAATCAGAGGATATGTTGGACGCCATTTTAGCGGTGGAGATGGGTATGAGAGAGGAATAAATATTCGTAGAGGGGATGTATCGAGGGGAGGTCGGGTGTTGACGAGAAGTTGTTGGGTTCAGCTTGAACTGTTCGTAGCGTCGAATTTATATTCAAAAACGCTTTATGTTCAGTGAATTGGTAGTCCTAGCGCACCCTGGCGTTAAGAGTTCTTGGTGATCCTATTGAAGACTTCGCCTTTAGGATTAGATCAAACCAGTGCATGTCGGTCACGGTGGAAACTTCATTCAAATGTCACTTTCTTTATCAAGGACTCTATTTTTCTCTACTACTGGTTTAAAAGGATACTTGAAAGTCGTTGGATGGGGGGACTTGTCTAAGAAGGGAGTGCCTTGGCATGATAGCGAAAAACTTGTTCATAAACCGTAGATTCACCTAGTGAATAAGCGCGATGATACAACACCTATACCCTCCAGCTGTCCTATGTTTGTTACTTGAGAAGAGCTGTTCTAGTCAGCGGCTGCCTTGAGGACTCAAAGCTTGTAATTATTTTGAAGTCTTTTGCCAACTTACTTGGTTGGTCAAGGTTGGTTAGATTCGACAAAAGTGGAGTCCCTGAGAACAAAGGATATTTTTCTACCTCACTGGCCCCTCTCTCATACTTGTGTTGATTCTAATACTTTCATCAGCAATGTATATCAAAATAGAATCATTGGTCAAGACAGTAATTTCTATGAAAGAAAATCCAAAGCCATTCACCAGCAATTTGAGCAAAGTTCTTTAGATTAGCATCACTTTCTTTGTTATTGTCACACTCCACAGGCACCTTAGGTACATTGAAGGCTTAGAATGGAATGAATAACAAGAACAATTCTGGCATGAGTCAAAACACTTTTAGTCTTTCATTATATGTTGGTGACTAATTTCAAGTCTTCAAATTATCTATCCACCTTACCTTTCTTCTACACTTACATTCAACCAAAATTATAGACATTCAATATCAACTTTCAAAATGTCGGCCTCCACCCCAACCCAAATCACCCTCATTTCAAAGGACAGAGCCTCCATCCTGATCGATCGCGCCGTCATCTCCTCCCGCTCCGCTGTGATCCACGACATGCTCGAGGATCTTGGTGAAGATACAACCGACCCTATCCCCATCAGTGAGGTAGATGGAGATATCCTCAAGAGAGTCGTCGCCTGGTGCGAACACCACAAGGACGACGCTCCCGAACCCCAAGCTTACCTTGGATCCAAGGGGATTAGCGCATGGGACAAGGAGTTCATCAACGCCTCGAATGAAGTCATCTTTGACATCGTATTGGCCGCAAACTTCCTCGACATCAAAGCACTCTTTGATCTCGGTGCGAAGACGGTTGCCAACTCTTTGAAAGGTCTTACGCCTGCGGAGATTCGAGAGAAGTATAATATCGTCCCCGACATTTCCCCCGAGAACCTTGAGGAAATCAAGAAGGAGAGTGCCTGGGCTAAGGACCGAAGTTAAAGGTGTGATCCCGGGGATGATGAACTATCAGTGAAATGTTGATGGAAGGAAATCATGCTAGCGATAGAAACCCACCACCCTATTATAAGAATACAATTCCCTTAAAACCAAATGACTTGTAATTTAAAAAATGAAACAGTGCGACCGTGAAATCTGAATTACTGAAATGCTAAGCAGCTATATTGAAAGTAGGAAATTATTATCGTTGTAAATGATTAAAAGCTAAGTAGAGACAAGGTAGGGCGAAATAATGCCAGCACTTTTAGAGCCTATTAGATTATAAAGTACTTTAATTAAAGAAGGCTAAAGCTAAGTAGAGATAAGGTAAGGCGAAATAAATGCTGGCACTTTTAGAACCTATTAGATTGTAAAGTACTAGAAAGCTAAAGCTAAGTAAAGATAAGATAGAGCGAATAATGCTAGCACTTTTAGAACCTATTAGATTATAAAGTACTAGAAGGCTAAAGCTAAGTAAAGACAAAGTAGAGCGAATAATACTAGTACTTTTAGAACTTATTAGATTATAAAGCTATAACCGAATCCACTAAGTCGTTAACGCACCTCTTAAGTAAAAGGGCCAGCTCTTTTAGAGTAACTATATAGTAGTAATAATAGAATAGTAAACTGTCTTATAATACTAGTAAGCTATAGTCGATATAAAATAAATAAAAAATAGCTAGTTTTTAACTCTTTATAAAGATCTACTAGTTTTCAACTCCTTATAAAGATCTACTATACTACCTAGATTTAACTATTATATTTAATAAAAATCTAGTATCGTAGAATTATCCTCTTTATAACCTAAGTTTTACTAAACGAGTAATAGGTTATTTAGGTCGAAGAGCTTTCTTAAGGTTAACTAAAGCTTACTAGCGCAAATTAATCGAACCTAAAAGAAGATCTTTAGTATTCTACTCTAAAACCCTTACTTACTAGCTAACTAATACTCCTCTATAACCTTAATAGCGTCTATCTATATCTAATTCTATATATGTTATATAAGCGAAACCTAACTACGTATATTCTAATTAAGACAGAGAGAGGCTAAGTTCTCCTAATATATAAACATAACACTAGTACTCTATTATTAGAGAACATAGTTAAATAGCTCAAAATCGATAATAAGAGAGACCTCTTCTATAAAGGTATAACCTATTAGTATAACACTTACTATAATAATAAGTTAGCTATTTTCGTTAGTCTCGTCTTAATATTACTTAAAGTAAGATTATAACTCCTTACTCTATAAGTTAACTAATAAGAGATACTTAATATTAGTAAATAGCTTAGAGTATAGGAAATCAAAGAGAGTAAATATCTAGGTATACCTAAAGAAATGTTATATATATAAGATAAAGTTATTAACCTCTAGACAAACCTAAAGGAGATGCTCTAGACTCGTCGTAGGAAACTATATATCGTCTAGTCTACTTAGTTAAAGCTATTACAATACGCGTAGTACTATGTTCTAAGCTCTTAAATATATAGAAAAAACAGGATACTCCTTCTTAATACTTATTAGGTCCTCTCTATAGCTAAGAATACCTTATAAGAGATAAGTTAAGAACTTAATAATAGTACTATATAGTTATAATAAAATATATTATAAATATACTATATAGTTAAACAATTCTAACTTTAACTCTCTTAGTATACTAGTAAACATTCCTATAGTAGTAGTTACTAAGACCTTGTTAAAGAAGTCTATATCTTAATCGAGTATAAATATATCCTTAAGCTCTATAATATTCTACTCCTCGTTCTCTAAGAAGACGACCTTAGTAATCACCGTTAATAGGTATATATATTAGGCTAATAGCTAGAAATACTTAAGGATATTTGTTAATAAGGTTAGGTAGTAATTTAAGAGAGCTAGCGAAGTATTAAAGCAGATCTAGTAGCTATAGGAAACACTCTAGTCGTCTACCGGTCTATCGGTTAGTAGCTTCTATTATAGATCTATATAAGATCTATACTATCTAGTAATATATATAGCTATAAGACTATCTAAGTTATTATCTAGAAAGACGTTAAATATCGTAAGAGTATATTAAGAGGATATAAATACCTATAGATCTAGGAAATCTACTACCTAGTATTTACTTGTATTAAGGTAGATATTTTAATATAGCGCGAATATGTTTATCTTATACTTTACTAATCTTAGAGATACCTTAATTAGGTGTTAGTATAGCTCTTTAAGAAAGGCTCTCTACTTTAAAGGTAGCGTAACCTCGACTACCTTATACTTCTTACTTAGCTCCTATCTATACTATACTACTATAGCAGCGGCAAGTCCTTCTCTAGCCTTAAATCTAGGTTATACTCCTAAGATAGAACTATAAATCGATATTAATCAAGTAATTATGTCCTCTAATATATCTCTAGTAAGAAAGACTACTCTAATAGTAGCACGTTACCTATTAACGTATCTAAAGTAATATATCTTAGGTTAATAACTACTAATAACAAAGAAGTTTAATATCTCGTTAGTATAGAATAGTACTATATCTCTATATATTACACCGTTCTTAGGTAGAACGGGGATAAGGCTAACGTTGTTTTAACTACTAGTAGATATCTATAGTTAGGAATAGTTAGTCGATAATACTAATAGAGTAGGATTAGAGATACTCTTATAATAGGTAAAGAATAGTAGGCCTAGAACCTTCTCTTATATTAGAGAGGGTATTATATTAAGTTATTAAAGTTAAGTTAGTTATTAACGTCTTAGCTTGATATAGCGTCTACTATTCTACTTTAGATACTATTAAAAAGAGGTAATATAAGAAGAAGGTAACGGTTATATAGAGATTTAATAGAGAGATAGGAATAGGAAGTAGAGATAGTGTTAGTTAATACCTCTTATAGAGAAGAGATTAGGAAAGAGATATCTAAAGTTAAAGTTAGGAAAATCCGAGTTAGTATTAGAGAGGGGTAGAGAAGGTAAAAGACTCTCTTAGAGTAAGGGAATAGAGAGAGAGAGAAGGTAAAGGACTCTCTTAGAGTAGAGGAATAGAGAGAGAGAGAAGGTAAAGGACTCTCTTAGAGTAGGAGAATAGAGAGAGAGAGAAGGTAAAGGACTTTCTTAGAATAGAGGAATAGAGAGAGAGAGAAGGTAAAGGACTCTCTTAGAGTAGGAGAATAAGGAGAGAGAGAAGGTGAAGGACTTTCTTAGAGTAGGAGAATAGGGAAAGAGAGAAGGTAAAGGACTCTCTTATAGTAAGAGAATAGAGAAAGAGAGAAGGTGAAGGACTCTCTTATAGTAAGCGAACTATAAGAGAGGTATATTAATCTTAACCCCGATTAACTTATATTTACTTACTCTTAAATTATAAGGCTTACTTAACTAGATTAGGTAGCGTTATAAAGTTAACGTTTTATACTTCGAAGTTATTAAGGTTTAGTTATCTTCTAAGAATAAGTAGTAAGAGATCTTAGCTAGTATACTAAGGCTCTAGTATCTACCTCGATTTACTACCTACTATTATAATATTAGGCTAACTATAACTCTTCCTCGCGGTTGTTAATACTTTTAACATTTAGCTAGAAACGGCATAGCCTTTCTTATATCCCTCCTTATTAATCGGCTCTAGAATACTTATAAGCCTCTTCTTACCTAGTAAGAGATCGATTCTCTTAAATCTTAACCTCGACCTTAACTAATAGTTGTTCTCTTTAAACATACTTATTCTACTTATAAGTTCTTATCTATATAAACATACTAATACTACATTAGCTTACTATATGTTTCTAGTCTACTAAATTTAAGTTACTATAGTAAGAATTCTATTTTTAAGAAGTACTAACTCTCTAGTAATGTCGTCCTTATATCCTAATATAAAGTAACCTCTATATAAACTGTTAGAGACTTTTAGATTTACTAAACACGGCACCGATCTTATAGTCCTTCTACTATCCGAATTCTATAATAACGTAAGAGTAAAATTAGTAACTCTTATATATAAGGAGCTACGACTACGAAGAGTTACTCTCTTACTAGTAACTGCCTTTATTAGGTATTATAGAGAGGTTAACTATAGAAATGTAAGTTTTACTCTTTAAGCTTATAAGCGAATCCTAATCCCCTCTTCTCTTTATAGTATTATCTCCTAGTTAATCTAGGATAATATAAGCCTTATACTATAGTATAGAACTCGAGTAAAGAGAATATAACTAAGTAGAAGGTAAGTTTCCTTACCTTTATCTTAACCTCTCCCTCCTCTTCTCTCTTCTAGTTCTCTTAGTACTATAAAATTAATAAATCTAACGTCTACTATACCTATCCTAGATTTAGTAGAATAGAAAGAGATAAGAGGAGATTACTAAAGCTTAGTAGGAATTACGTCTTATAAAGATATAAATATATATCTTTAACTAGATACTTCTCTTTACTTACTAAGTTAATAACCTCTAACTACTATCTCTATTAATATTTATATACTTTACTCTACTCTTTACTAAAGTCTATTTTAAGATTTAAGATCTTATTATACTTCTAGGTAGGAAGGTATATTTCTTACTACCTAAACCTACTCTTAAAAGAAGAATTTATTAGATTATTAATATAATTCTAGAGAAGTATCTAAATCCTATCTTACTTTAGGTTAACTAAGAGTTATAAGAGTATATAAAGAAGTTATACTACCTCTTTAAGTAACCTAGTAACCTCTTATTATATTATACTTATACTATACCTTATACTAAAATAAACATTTTACTAATATTAATTTATAAAAAGATAGACCTTCTAGTATTACGTTTCTAGGATCTAACCTTAGTAATAGTAAGTATATAGGCTACTTAATAGTATTCTTACTATTCTAGACCTTTCGATAAAGCAAAGTATATAGAGGTAACTCTTAATCTTAAACACTAGCTATATTATTTATATGCCTCTTATAAGAGACCTACTCTTCTCGACAAGTTTATAACACTAGAAACTCTAACCCTCGAGACTAATAAGGTATTAGAAGTAAGAGATATAAATAACGTCTTACTTACTAAGCTCTATAGTATTCGCCTTATTACTAATAGTAAGCCTATATATTCTAATAGAATGTCTTAAAAGCTAATCCTTATTTAACCTAGCTCTTCTCTCTCTCTTTCTCCTTATCGTATATATTAAAAGAAGTAATATAGCCTTTTAAATATCCCTTATTAAAATAAATATAAAGATTATAAATATTAAACGCTATAAAGAGAAGCCTTTTTAATTCGTTATAAAGGCAAGACCTAGTAGTAAAGCTCTAGATTTCGACTTACTTACTATAGAATAAGTAGGTAGAAATGTTACGATTATTATAGCTTCTGTTCTAGAGAGAGTCTATCCTCTTACTACTCTCGATTATTAAATATAGTATTAATTAGCTTATAAACAAGGCTATGTTTATAGGAATATTATCTTTTATTTATATCTTCTTATAATAAAACTTTTTCCTTAGCCTATTTAATATTATATTAAGAAGCGATGTTATCTTTCTCCTTTCTCTCTATCTCCTTCTTCTTCTTCTTATCTTAATTATTAAGGTTTTATTAACATTTATCCCTTATATATCTATAAATCGTTATTAATAAGAGTCTAAGAGAGACCTGTTTTTTTCTCTCTTTTTTTTATTAGCTAGCTAACATAGCTTCTGGCGTTGCTTAATTAATTTGCTATTTATCTATAATATAAAATAATTCTCTTCCTTTATCTTTTTTTTTTTTTTTTTAATATTTATAATTGATATTCTACTAACTCTCACCGCCTACTCTTTTTTTTCTAGCTAATCATAGCCTCTTATTTCTCTAAAACCTTGTTTAAATTATTCTTATCAACCTCTAAATTATACTATAATCTAATCTTATATAAGATTACGTTGCTTAGCCTCTGCTTTACTCGAGTGATCTTACCCCTAAGATTAATAAGACGAAGAGCGCGGCAGCGCGACAGGCTCCTTCTTTCTAAGATTTTCAAGGACGTTAGTAAGCTCGTTTCCCGGCCCTGACAACCCTCGTTCCCTTTCCCACCCACCGCTACACGCATAGCTTGTCTCCTACACCCATAACCTTACGAATCACCGCTGAAATCCACCGCGCTGAGGTCGAATGTTTAAATCTTTTTATTAATAGGACGCCTAACACCCGCCAATCCCACCGACTACGTCTGATGCCTTTAAACGTCAAGCTTTAATCTAAATCTAGATGCCTCTACAACGATCCTACTAACCGTAACCAATCCCCGATCGAGTAGCCCTATACATAGTAAGCCGGCAATACCAGGAGTCTAACAATTTTGTAAGTCTACTTTAGTCTATAGCCACCACCTAAATTATACGCTCTTAAGCTTATAATACTATAATTAGATACTATAATCTCCTAATTAAAATCGCAAGTCTAGAGCCTATTTACTCTTACTCTTCTCTTTCGCTCTCTCTCTAATTATATAAATATAAGAGTAAATAATAGCTTCGTAAATGCTTTTACTCTAGGAACAGCGCTCTTTTATAATCTTTAGAAAGTGTTCTATATAGTATATAAAGAACTACGTATTACTATAAGATCTACAAACCGACTAACTATCTATAGTAAATCTATTATCCTCTATATTATATTCTCCTTTCTAATTACTAAAACCGTCTATATCTATACTAGGCTACTTACAAATCTACGCTCTAAGTAGCTTTAGAGAATAATTTTATAATATTACACTTTCCTAATATCCCTAATTACTCTATTTTTAGATAACCGTTCTCCTTTCCTTTATATTATTAGTCGTTTTAATATTTTTCGCTCTACTTTTAAAGAAAGAATAAAGGAGTTAAATAAGATATATAATCTATCTACGTCGCTCTTATCTTAGTCGTTTCTTCTTTAATATCACCTATTTCTAGGACTACGAGCTATAAGGCTATAAACCGCTAAGGTCTAATATCTTCTCCTTCAATTATTAACTACTATTCCTAGCTATTGCTATTATCTACAAGTAAGTATATAATCCTTACAAATCTATTAATTTAAGCGCTGTTCTCTATTCTTAAGAGCTTAATTTAAACTTTATATCTAACCTACTCTATAGTATATTATAGTATAGAGGGTCTATTATAGATACTCTATACTTAACCCTCGAATTCCTCTAAAATAATTCGGCTTAACTAAGCAGGGACGTTATCGTCCGCTACTAATAGCTTAGTATATAAGCTCCCTCTTAGAGACAATAGTATAAAATCCTAAATTAGCTCTACTTCTATAATATAGAAATCGTCTATTAAGCCTATTTCTAGGATTATACCTAAAGAAGATAAGTTAAATTTACTCGTAGCTAGAGCTTCTTTAGTAGTAAAACGAACATCTATATATAACTAAACCTAGTATTAAAAAGCTATAACGAAATCCTATATAAGCTTTAAGCCTAACTATATCTAAGAGAGCTCTTTAGAAAGAGTACTTATAGGATCCTATAATATATTATCTACGTTTAAAGCCTCTTATAAGAGACTAGAACCTAGTAATAATCGCCTAGCCTCTTAATAGACCCTTGTAGAACCTTATAGTAAACTTGTATATAATAATAGAGAAGTTATAATAGTAGACGCCTATGTTAACTATTATTATAGTAGGAATACTATTAGTAGTCCTAAGTATATACACTCTATACTACTCTCTACTTAACTAAACTTATAAATAGTTAATAGTATAAGCCTCTCTAAGTATTCTTAAATACTAAACTTAAAAATCCGCGGTTTTAAAAGGATAAAATATAAGAGAATTCCTACGTAGTAGTAAAAAACACTAAAACTAAAGCATATAATAACCTAGTGCTATTCTCTACTACTAGCCTATAAAGTATAAAGCTCTAAAATAAACATACCTTCTCTAGTAACCTATCTATATAACCTACTCTTAGTTAATACTTATATTCTATAGATGAAGTCCTAGGCTAACGTCTCGCTACCTAAGCTACTTAGAGTTAATACCTATAACTTATAGACGAAATTATAGACTATCTTACTACTTAATACTAAGAACTTATAAAGAATAATCTTCCTTGTCTATTAGACCCTTACTTACTAGAGTTTATAGCTAGTAGTTAAAAGACCTATAGTATAGAGTATAATAAGACTAAGGAATCTAATAAGAGAGATAAAGTAATTGATATTTCTACTAGTATCTCTTACCTAGATCTATAAGAATATCTAGATATTTAACTCTCTATAACCTACCTCGTCGACCTCGATACTTTATATTATAAGCTATGTAGCCTAGTCGACAAGGCTAGTATCGCGTTCTCTAAACTATAAGCGTTAGATATCTCCTAGAAAGAGATAAAGTATAAGCTAAAGCTCTTATATAAACAAATATTTACCTTAGTATTAGAGGTAATAACCCTTATTAAGAACGTGAAAATCGAATAAGGCGCCTTATATATAATGTACTAACCCTTACTTCTAGACCTTAAGACTTAAAGAACCTTTTATAAGAGGATATTAGATCTTAGCTTATATATTAACAATACTAATAAAGAAAGGTAGGTTATATTATTAGAGAATAATATTCTAAAACTTATATATGTTAACTTTAATCTTAAACGTAAATAGAAGAACGTAGAGTCTCTTAAGTACTAGCTAACTACTATTAAAGAAGAGAATATTAAGCTATAACTCGCTACTTAGAATACTAAGGCCTATATTAAAATACTAATAGCTAGCGAAGTAGAAATCTATAAAAAGTATAACCTTCTTAATAATAGAGCTTTAGACGCTATAAATACTAATACTAAAACTATTATTAAATATCTTAAATATATTACTATATTATATAAGACCTAGTAAAGTAAGATACTTAGACTAAATAAGGAATTATTATCTACTTAGAGTACTATTAGTAAGTATAGATTAAAAATTAACTACGTAAAGGCTATATATATAGAGAAAAGTGTCTAGCTAGCCGCTACTAATAAACAGTTAAAGAGTCTCTCGATATAAGTTAGCTAACTTCGCTTACGAAATTAGGCTCTTACTAACGCCTAAGACATATCTATAGGTCTTAAGCTCGACCTTACTCTTATCTAGGATAGCCTTACGTAGGAAAAAGACTCCTATAAAGCTAATAATATATAGAATAAATAGACTATAAACAGCCTTATTAAATAACTAGTAAGTCTTTAAATCATATTCGACGATATACTCGATTAAGCGAAGTATATCTAATAACTTAAGCTTTAACTTAAGGTATTATAAAAGACTGTCTAAGATATAGAAGTATCTAATAAGCGCCAGCGATTAACTCTGTTTTATAAAGTCATTTAATTCTTCATCTAGATTCAAGCTCTAATAAACACTTACAAGTCTTAGTAGGAAAAGATTATCTTAGATTATTAAGTTACCTTAGACGCTATCTAATACTAGAACTTTACGTTAATAGATTAACTAGCTAAGGTAACTAAAACAGCTTATAATTAAGCTAACCGCGAGTAAGATACTATTATAGATATAGTAGGCTAAGGAGTTACTATTATAACTTTATAGACAGTCCTCGAGGCTATATAGGCGCTAGGATCTCTATTTCTAGATAGTATACCTATCTTAAAACAGCCTATCTAAGTTAGTACTTATTTAAATAGTATATAAACTTAAGAGAATATACCCTCGAGTAAGAAGTAGAAAGGCAGTAACTTTATAATTGTTAAAGAGCCTGATAATTTTCAACTCTTGCTTAAAAGAGAATATAAGATATTTTCAACCTTTAAAGTAGAAAATCCCATAGATGCCCCTATTCTTAAAACACTACTTAGAACTAATTTCCCTGTTAATAAAGCAGGAGAGCAATTTAATAATTATCTTAAATAGTTAGATTTAGATATTAAAGTTCGCTATATAGAAATCTATCTTAAAGTACTTAATATACTAGGTTATACTAAGCTCGCCTCTCGTTTATTAAAAGATAGCTATAGTATATATTATTAAAGTAGTAAGAAGAAGAAGAAAGGCTACCTTATTATCTTTAAGGTTAATAAAAGAATAGTCGTACGTATTTAAATATTTTATCTACTATAATACTTTAGATATTTTAGATTACTCTATTTATAATATCTATGTATTTAATGTCGCCGTGCGTATTCTATTATTAGTAAGTAGAGAAAGAGCTATATTATCTATCGCTTTATTTCTATCTATTATTAGTTCTAGAGTTCTAAATATATTACTACGATTCTATCTTAAAGACTTTCTATTCTTAGAAGATACTAGTACTTTTACTCTACTTACTTTCTAGCTTAAGAAACTCTCTTATAATCACCTCTTTTTACTCTTTTAACCTAGCTCTTAAGAAAATGCTAATACTTTTACTCTACCTACTTTCTAGTTTAAGAAACTCTCTTATAATTACCTCTCTTTACTCTTTTAACCTAGCTTTTAAGAAAATGCTAGCACTTTTACTTTACTTACTTTCTAGCTTAAGAGACTCTCTTATAATTACCTCTCTTTACTCTCTTAACCTAGCTCTTAAGTAAATACTAGTACTTTTACTTCTATTATCTTTTATAATTTCGTTTATTATATATAACATAGCCTTTTATAAAAGGCTAACAACTTTAGTCTCCTATATTAGTATATTACCTACTTTACTAGTTTAATCTACTATTCTCTAACGTTAATTTAAAATATAATTAACTATAATTTATACCTTTTCTCTTAAGTATTATAATTAATTTCTTAAAGACTATAGTAGACTAGTACAACGTCTTAAATACGCTAAAATCAAAACCGCTCTATATTAGAGTCTTTAATATAATTAAGTAATAGTTAGCCTATTTAGATATAATTATAAATAAACTATATTAAATAAAAAGAAAATAGTCTATCTACTTTAATTATAATTTAGCTAAGTTATTCCTTTTCTCTCCTCTTTCTATTCTTTACTTATAGATTATCTTAAGTTAAAAAACCTAAGATCTTTTTCCTACTCTTCTTAATTAACTATATTTATAATTAAAAAATCGTCTCTAATATTATATTAAATAAGTATACTTATTACCTTATATAGCTCGTCTTTACTTATTATAAACTACGCTAATAAGTCCTTAACTCTAATTCTAACTTACCTTCTTATAAAACCCTCTCTAATATTAAGACCCTAGTACTTATAATAGTCTTAAACTTAATATTAAATAGTAGAGTCTTACCTTATATATAAACCTCTTATATTTCTAATTTAATAAAAGTATAAAAGTCGAATCTTTATAACCTTACCTTCTCTACTACTCTTCTGAACCTAGAGAATCAGCGACTATAGATAATATATACCACCGATTTATTATATAATTTAAAATCTAGTACTCTATAGTTAGTCTAAGACTTAAAGACTTTTATAACCTAGTTATTAATATTACTACCGAGTACGAACTCTTCAAGGCCGACAAGTAACTATTCCTTATAATTAATACTAGTAAGAACTTAAACTAGTAAGACTTACTAGTCTATACTATATAGGCGGTTAGAGTAGTAATCTCTATTATATTAGTATTCTATTCTCTCTCTTTACTAGCCCTCTATTCTATAGGTATATTATATACTCCTAGAAATTTTCTTATAATAATAATTAGAGGTACGTAAGAGTTCGTAGCTTATTAGTAATATAAGTTATCTAATAAGAGCTAAGACTTCTAAATTACCTATTAAAAGGAAAGGAGGACTACGTATTAACCTACTATATACTTGTTCTTATCTTCAAAGGCTATATACTAAGTAGTATATCGTTAATATCTCTTATTAGTAAGTTGCCTTTTATTATTTAAGCCTCTTCTTTTACTAATAGTCTAATTTTATAGGCATTTATAATAACGGCTTCTAGTCTAATCTAAACTAAACTGCTAACTATAACCTAGCGAATAACCTCTAAGTAATATAAAACCAGAGCTAGATAGATAGAAAACGCGCTATATATATATTTTCTACTTTAGTATTATATAGTATTATAGAGTAAGAATACTTTAATAGAAGTAACTATAAGAAGAAATAAGATACTAAAAGAAGATTAACTAGGTTAGAGGCTATAATTAGAAGAATAGTTAACTACTTAGAACTCGCTTACTTACTATAAATTTAGTTATTTTAAACCCGGCCTAGTAGTAGTTAGTTTAATAAGAAGTAAAAAAAGTATTTAGATCTAGAATAAGAGATGAGAATATAAAAGAAATATCTAGAGTTAAGATTATATTATATAAACGAATCTTGTATTTATTTCACGTGTAAAACGTAATTCACGTAATATAGAACCTCTAAATATTAAAATATTATTTTATAAAACATTTATATACCTTCTAACCACTTTCTTTATACTAGTATTACTAGTAGTATCCGGAATATTATACTACTATTTTAATATAAGAGAGTATATATAGAAAGTAAGAATAGCTTCATTCTTTAGGTTTTAGTACAGAAGTTATTAAATAGTTTACTATTAGTACTATTATAATATTAAATTCGTACTATAGTATAATAATAATATTAGCTTTAAAAATAAATATATAATATTATAATATTATAATAACTTATTTATTCAAAATATTATAGTATTTTACTATAATAATACTACTACTACTACTATTTTATACTATAGATGAAAAGACGCCAGTAATTCTAATATTCTCTCTATACTTCTACTAATTAAAGAGCAATACTTATAAGAAAATACTAGTAATTCTACTCTATAATTAAAACATAATTAATATATAATAGAAAAGAGAGCACTAGCGGCTTACTTCTCTCTCTCTCTTCTACTAAATAGCTAGTAGTATTTAAGAAAGTTAGTAAAATAACACGTAATATTTAAGAAAACAGGTCGCTATCTTTACCTCTCCACTACCTCGCCACCTCTAAGATATATAATATAGCCTCTATAGTCCTATATTTATATATACTTACTAATATATACTCGCCTATCCTCTATATATACTTATGTTAGATAAGATTACTTTAATTTTATTAGCTAATATACTATTATTATACTAGCTGTACTCTATTCTTTAATATATAAAGCACTATTTTTAGAAAATAAAGGAAAACTATAGATTAGTTACTTATACTCGTTCTATTATAATCTCTATCTCTTCCTTTAAATAGCAAAGTCGTCTACAACTTATCTATATTAAAGAGTATTACTAGAGATAGTCTAATAATATATTCTAATAAGTAATACTATATATAGAGGAAAACTTAAGATTAAGAAATTATTGTAATCTCTTTAGACTCCTCTCTCTAAATTATACTTATTCTTATATATATCGTCTATATATCTCTTCTCTATCTATATCCTCTTTTATATTATCCCCTTTATACTTACTATATCTTCCTTTAAATACTAGAATACTTTAGCCTATACTTTAGTAATCTTACCTATATATATCGCTAACGTCGGCCTTATCTTCTACCTTATTCTCTCTATTATAAAATAGAATACTTAAGCCCTCTCTATCTATATTATTCCTAGGTGTCTTAAGAACTTTACTATTATTATAAAGCTACTATAGCTACAGGATTTACTATTATACTCTTAGATTAGATACGTCGTAGTTATTATTATTATTCTAATATAGTAAGTTCAGCGGTTTATCTTCTTTACTAACTTTAGACCCTTAGATTTTAGAAGAACAGGCCTTCTTCTATCTACTATTATTATTCTTCTTTCTAATCTTCTCTTAAGATTATTTAGTTTAAATAGTTAGTAGTAATAAGAAGACTCTATTAAAGTAACGTTTCTAGATATTATAACGTTCTATTTCAGCTACTCGTATACTATTTTTAGAGTTATATATTTATAGCTCCTCTAATATACTCCCTTCTAATCTAAGACTATCTAAATATACCTTCGATTATATATCTCTTATACTCGTTTATATTAACCTCTAAAACGTTATAGAATCTTTTACTTATATCTTCTACTCCTTACTACTAAACTTCTTATATAATTCTTATATAATATTTATCTAGTTATATTCTAGTATCTTAGCCAACTACTTTAGATTTATAATAACTACTCTATTAACTCTTCTATACTTAATCGACCTCTTATAAAGTATCGCTTTAATAGTATTATATTATTAAGAACGCTTATCTATAATAACCTATTTCTATTACCTAAGATACTTATTATTTATTAACTAATCTACTAGTATACTTTAAGAGTCTTAAAATAGTACTCTCGTCGACTTATTACTAACTAGTACCTTCTTACTAGGAATCTAGTTCTTATTAAAGCTTTTATAATCTATAAAAATTAAGCTCTTACTCTTAAGGTCTTTAATATCTATAACTTCTTTTATATTAGTTCTATCTACCTTTATAGAAGGTAGTATAACTTCCTTCTTTTAAATAAGAGATATAATCTCCTTCTCTAAAACAGTTAGTATAACCTTCTTCTCTAGAATAGTAGGTATAACTTCCTTCTCTAGAATAGGAGGTATAAGAAGTTTATCTTTTATAGATACTATTATAGGCTTCGACTTAGTAGTTTTTATTTTAGTAATACTATCTCTTTTAATTCTATCTTTAATATACTGTTTTCTATATACTATACTCTACTTAGTATTATAGTTATTAACTATTTTAAAACACTATTCGTTCTAAGCTTCTTTATTATCTATCTTAAGTTTAAAAGTCAGGTTAACGTAATCGTACGTATAGCTGTGAAGCTTTCTAACCTAATCCTCGGTTTTAGTAGTTCGTATTACGCGTTTCTATACTAGAATAATAAAATTAATTATCAACTTATTATTTAGAGTAGTAAATAGCGGCTTTAAGTCTTATAAATTCTTCCTAGGCTATTAAGGCTCTTATAGAGTAGATTTCTATTTATTAATTATTCTATTATAATCCTACTTAGTATATACTTTTAGGAGTAGTTCTTTTTTTAGTAGAATATAAGACAATCTCTTCTTAGATTCCTTATAGACATTTGCTTATAAATTATTAGAGGCGGTGGTATATATTATATATAGAAGCTTAGTAGCTAAGATGAATCTAGATCTAAGCGTTTTAGTAAAAAAGCACTATAGCGCTTGGTTTATAATAGCCGGTTAATCTAAGTCTTTACTAGTATAGAGATAGTGTTTAGTAAAACTTAGTAGAGTCCTAAGTTAAGACAATTAACTAGTATAAAGTTCGTCGCCGTCTCTAGATATATTAACTCCCTTGTCTCTAACGCCTACTTAGACAGGTAAGTCTAAAGATAAGAATAACACGCTATTAAAGAGTTATCTCCTAACCTCGTACTTATATATTATAACTACCTCTTAATTATAAGAATTAAGAAGCTATACTAGGCACTTCTATATACTCTAATATATAAGTATATTATTTAAAAGGTTAAATATATATTTTTCGTATTATTAAGACTCTCTTTATAAGTCTATCGAGTTATTTATAAGTAACCTTATTATTATATACGAGTTCTTCTATAGTAGCTAGAGACTATTAGTAGTAAATAAGAGGAAATATTACTAGAAACTTACTCTTACTATATAATAGGAAGCTTATTACTCTATTACTTAACTTAAAGCAAGCGTTACTATAATAGTATCTAATAACACCTTATATAAGTTAACCCCTTATATTTAGACGCTATAGGTAGTAAAGAGTACTCTTAATAGCGTCTCCTTACTATTAAACTCTCTCTAAAGTTTAATCCTTTAGGCATTAGAGAGCTCGGCCGTTATCTCTTTAGAGTCGATATATAATAAATTTAGAACCGCGGCATAAAACTAACTAACAATTAGAACTTCGTTATAAATCAGGAGTTTATAATCTCGTCTATTAGACGTTATTATATCGAGCACCTAAGCTAGAATCTCTCTAAGTTTTAGGGCTCTATATAATAGTAGACTAGTATAATCGTATATAGTCTCGAAATTGTCGAGGTCGGTCGAGCGTAGTATCTATTTCTTTAAATTATATATATTAAATCCTTTCTCTTACTACGCTCTAAACTAATCTATATTTATAGTCTTTCTAATAGATCTTATATTCTTATTAAACTAATATAACTATAGGCTAGAATTCGTAAGCATAAAACAGCGTATCTACGAAGTTATAATTAGTAACTCTAGCTTACTCTTCGCCTTCTACGTCTTCTCTTTTACTTCTATCTTACTTATAGATATTAGCTCTACTACGTAGTAGGAGAAGGAGAGATCTTTGATACTTATTTTAAGATTTTATAATAAATAACTTCATAGTTTATATTCTTCTAGCCTTTCTTTTAAAAGACGTTAAGAGTAACTGTCTTAACCTCTAGTATAAACCTGTCTAAAGCTATATATTCCTCGTCTCTTACTAGTATCGAAGTCTTAGATATCTATCTTATAATATATAAATTAATAAGCTCGCTTATAAAACCTAACTACTCCTTAATATTATTATAATTAACTACTATTTAAATAACGTCTAGATGAAGGATTCCTAGCCTCTTAAGATCTATTTAAGGAAAATTACTAAACTTTACGAATAGGTTATAGAGTTTCTTAGACCTAGTAGCTAATCGCTCTACTCTCTTCTTTTTACCTAGCTCTCTTACCTCTTCTTTTACCTATAAATACGTTATAGCGTCCTCTTATAAGATATATAAGACAGATAACTATAGTATATCTAATAATACTACTATATCCTATATAAAAGTTAGTAAGTAGTCTAATAACTCTGCTCTTCTTAACTTATATTCCTACTATTTATAATAATACTACTACTAATAAACTAAGTTATAGTAGTATAGATACGCTTTACTCTCTTATATATTAAGGAACCCTATATTCGTAACTTATATACTTCGTTAATAAGCTTTATCTAGAGGCAGTCTATATAAAGAGCTTTAAACTCTTTATACTTTCTCTTCTATTTAATATCTTAATCCCTCTACGTCTTAGGTATTAATAGAATTAGAACACTTATAGCTCTCTCTTCGCCTTTCTAGAGATACTATAACACCTTTAGCTACGCCTTTAGGTTATTTACTCTAGCTATTAAAAACCCTTTCTTAATAAAACATAGATAAGAAAACATATCGCTCTATACTAGTTTAGCACTATATACTACTAGGAAGTCTAAGTCTTTAAACCTCTTCCTAATCGTATCTATCTATTATATAAGGATAATTCCTATTAGGAGGATAACTAGGCTTAGTATATATATCTTAGGTAGATAGAACTTTACTATATAATTAAAAAATAACAACGTTAAGTAGGTCTTTCCTAGTCTTATAACGTCTTATAAGAAGCTATCTCCTATTAGTAGTTCGTTAATAATATCCTCTATAGATCGTAACTATTATACTATATATAAAGCTACTATAAGTTAATATAGGAAAAAGTCTACTTTATAGTTAGGTAACTTCTTAACTTAGTATTTAGGCTTTTGTTCTTTCTCGTTATATCTAACCTCTCTTATATTAAAGAACGCGATAGTAGTATCTAGTATTAGGCCCGCGTTCCTAGAGACTATCTCTTATAAAGCCTTTTACTAGAGAGCTAGTATATATTCTTAACATCTATTAGTTTAACTACTATAGTACTAAAAGAAAACGAATAAATAAAACAATAATTAGAAAAAGATAAAAAGAAGAAGTAGGAAAGAGAAAGTCAGATAGCACTTACTTAATCCTCGTCTTCTAATCTAGTCTATATATCTTCCTTTAACGATTTTATAGTATCGTTAACCTCTTTACTATTAAAGCCGACATTTAGTAGTATAGCCTTAGAAGTAACTACTTTTAAGCGTAGATTATTCGCTAATAATTTCCTTAACATATAAATTACGAATTTTCGTCGAGTTACTTTCTTAAGTATATTAAAATTATTATAATACTTAAGCATCTCTTTTATCGGCTAATCTATCTAGTATACTAGATAGTTAGTATAAGTAGTCGTACTACTACGTCTCTCTATTAAAGTTATATATAATTTCTTAAACATATCCTCTAATACTTTAGATAGCTAGTTAGATTATTTTATTAGCTCGGCGTCCTCTTACCCCTTTTTAGCTTCCTTTACTACTAGCGTTTTAGGTAATCTACTATCTATATTATTATTATTAATCTTACTCTATATAGCTAGTTATACGTCTTCTATTATCTATATAAAACGCTATCTTAGTAATTCGTATCTAGAGTAGTCTTTTACCTTTTAGTAATATTCTATATTATCTAAGAAGAAATCTACTCTAGCTAACTCGAACTTAACCTTTATTAGAGACTTTATAGTTACTATTATTCTTTAAAACTCTAACTATAATATATTTTCGTTAGAGATAACTTAGTAGAAAGCTCTTAACTTAGCATAGTATATTAAAGTTACTTTAGTATCCTCTTATTATAAGAATATACTATTAAAGTCGATATTTATTATACTAAACTTTAGATTCATTTATACTATATCTCTCTACTATACTCTATTTATAAAGTAGAGAGAATCAATTCCCTTATTCATAGTTATACTCTTAGATAGTAACCTAAAACCCTTCTTAGTTATATAGCCCTAGCTAGCAAGTTTTACTATATAAGCTTTAATATAAACTTTAGTATAAGAATTAGAGATTTAAATTTTAAAGCTTATATTAGGTAATAAGTAAGGAAACATTAGTTCGTTGTTATAGATTAGGCCTACTAGTTTAGCCTTTAGATATATCTAAATAAAACGTTTTTTAGCTTTATTAATTAAACTATCTTTCTTCTTATTCTTCTACTTATTATAGAAAGTACCTTACTTCGTAGGAGTACTATATCTACTTATAATCTTAATTAGGCTATATATAATTAACTATACTCTAAAGTATTATTCTATAAGTGTCTTATTAGGAAATAGACCTAAGTTAGGCTAAACGACTTTCTTATTAAACTTAGGAATAACTACTCTAGTACTCTCTTTAAATTCTCTTACTACTTCGTTATTACGCTTATCTAAGTCCGCGGTTCTTAATTCCTCTCTAAGGTAATAGATAACGCTAGTAGCCTTAAATTCCTGCTTATTATAGCTATTACGTTTTAATATCTTCTTATTAGTATTAGTTATATATTCCTTAAATACGTATATATCTTTCTTAAAAATTTTCTCTTCCTTCTTATCTACTACTATATTCTTAATATAGAAGTAAATCTTTTTCGTTTTTAACTTCCTCTCTCTCTCTTTTAATATAGTATATACGAGAAGCACTTTTAGGAATAGTCGTATCTAATAAAACACGACTAATGATTTATATTTATAGTAAGCTATAGCTTATACGTCTGTCTTATAGGCTTCGCGTTGTATAAAGTCTATAACTATTAGCTTATATATATCTGTTTCTTATTTTATAGATACTATTAGTCAACTAATCCTTTTATATATCTTAGGTTATTGTTTACTTACTTTTCGTCTTCTTAGACTTAGTATTCTCTATGTCGTTCTCGCTAGGAGCGGTGACTAAAGTGCTAGCACTTTTTCCGTTAGAGTCTTAGGTATTCTTCTACTTACTTATTATCTCGTCGGCCGTCTCGTCATTATCGGATTAAAGGTTAGAGAGAGTATTATTATATTACGCGACGTCTAAGATCTTTTTCTCCTTCTTACGCGTAGCTATAATCGTAGGTTTAAGCACTAGCTTAATATCTCTTCTAAGAGAGGCTTCTATAAAGATACTAGTAGTTTTCTCTATCTTAAAAGTACTCTTCTTCCTTTTTTTTCTAGAAATTCTAGATATAGTAAGTAGAGCGCTAGAGTGCCTAGTATCTTATATAGTTAGAACTGCTTAGATTCTATTAGATATAATACCTAATATAAACTCTAAGCCTATTAAAGTAGATGTTTTAAGCTTACCTAGTACTATTATAGCTAATAGCGTATTAGAAGTGTTACTAAGTAACTCTAAATTGTCATCTTAGGTAGTAGACAGTAGCTCCTTCTATACTATTATAACATCTATATATACTATATAAGTTAGTTAGCTATAAATAGAAAAGTAGAAGGGAAATATAGATAGCTATCTTAAGATATTATTAAGAGAGATTTAGTATAATTATTTCTCTTTAAGAATAAGCTTTTTAAAGAGGAGTTAGTAAAGATTAAAGTCTAAGAGTAAAGTATTTCTAGAGTAGTAAAGGATCGTTATCACTACTTACTAGAAGAGACTCTTAAATAGAATAGTTAAGTAAGGGTTAAATATAGAAAAGCAGAAAGTTATTAATAGGTAAGGAAGAGTAGGAGGTAAGACTTCTACTTAAGCTAGAAGATTTAACTTTAGCTTTAAGACTAGGTTATAATATTAAAGCTAAAGATAACTCTATAAGACGAAGACTCTCTATATAGCGAGTTTAGTCCTATCTTCTAAAGTGAATAATGATTTTAAGGCTAAAGGTAAGCTCTAGGTAGTAAGCTTAATCCTAACTTTAAGAGTAAATTAGGATTTTAAAGCTAAAGATATTCTTATTATAAGAGGTAAATTAGAGGTTCTAAGTACCTAAGTTAACTAAAACCTAGATATTAACTTAAGACTTGAAAGATAAACTCCTCTTTATATATAAAGAGGTTAGAAGAAGAGCTAAGTCTTAACTTACCTTTAGAGAGTATTTTATAGTAAAATAAGTATTATTAGTAGTAGTAAGTTAAAGATAAAAAGAAGAACTTAGTTAGTACTAATAATAATACTAGGCAAACGACTAGATAAGAAATAGAAGTAATATTTAGAATACTTATAATAATAAAGAGTAGTAAGTAGTACCTATTTTAAAGTAGTCTAGAGGTACTACTATATTCTAAATATAAGGAAAGGCTTAGACTATGTCTACTAGAATAGGGTTAAAGCCTAGTTATAAGAGCACGGTTCTAATATAACTACGTTAACTTAAGTTATAATAAGTTATATTAGAAGTTAAAATTTCTAAAACGTTTTTAACTAAGCCCGATTAATAAGATTCTAAGCTTTAACTCGAGCTCGAACCTAGGCCTTACTTTCTACTAAAAAGTAAACTACTATAGAATTTATAGTAATTGATATAAATACTACTTTTTTAATTAATTTATTTTAAATATAAATACTACTCTTACAATATTTATTTATTTTATACCTCTCTAGTATATTCGTTATTTATTTAATATAAGTAAGATATTAGTATTTATATCTAAAATAAAGAGACGTATTTAGTATAAGATAATATAAAGACTATAATCCTTCTAATATTAAGGTATATTTATATATCTCTACTTTACTTCTCTCTCTCTTATATTAAAACAATTCTCGTCTATCTAGGAATCTAATCTACTTATAACTAAAAGTTCGTTAACATGTTTATATATATTACTTAGATTATTAAGCTATAGAAGATAATTCTATAATAACGTATACTATAGTTATAGATACTCTTATTATAATAAGTACTATTCTCTCTCTCTCTTCTAGCTTTTGTTCTATCTATAAATTAATTAATAAAAACTATTTAATAGTATTATTAAATTCGATAATAGATATATATAGACTATTCTTTCTAGCTAAATAAACAAAGTTAAAAGAGTAGATATATTATATTTTTTAATCCTCTCTATCTTATATCTTTTCTCCTTCTTTCTATAATTGACAATAGATAGTATTAAACACTATAGTAAGCTTTTTTATATACTACTTAAATAAGTTTTAATTATTTAAATTTATAAATTAAAATTATTAATTAAGAGAGAGAGATTATAATTAATAGTAGAAATATATAAAGTATAAAAATAAAGTAAAGTAAGAGTATTCTAAGAAAGTAAAAGATTCCTATCTTCTATTTAACATAAGTGTCTTAAAATCGTATATTTTAAGACCTTAAAATCACTTTATAGTCGTTCTTATATATAATAGATAATCACTTTTATACTTTTAGCTCTCTTACTTCTTTATTTATATCTAAGCAAATGAATAATTAACAAAGTATATAATAAACTATCTAATAAAGCTATTATTTACTAATTACTAGAAGAAGTATAAAATCCTACTACTTTAGCATAGTAATCTAGTATTAAAAGCCTTAACTATTTATATTAAAGTATTATCTCTTAGAAATCCTAGTAAGTAAATAGAGGAGATTAAATCGAGTTAATAATCTTAAATTCTATTAAATCGTATAGAATTTCAGATCTTTTATAGACATTAACAGATAGTAAGCCTTTTATTTAGTTAATAAGGTTTAATTATATTCTAATAAGCTATATAAAGCCTACTACTCTTATTAGCTATTAGAAAGAAAGCTAATTATCTTTATTCTAGATAGTAAAAGAATATAGACACTAAACTTAATCTATCTAACCTTTAACGTATTTTATTAGAATAACTATTATCTACTAATATTCTCTATTACTCTATCTATTCTAGTATTAGCATCTATATAAACCTTTATCTTTCTTACTAGTTATTCTAGTATATTTAGTTATTACTTGTTATTAAATATGAAAAAATATCTAGCTCTCCTATATAATAGTACTAAGTTTAAGGCTATATATATAAATAAGACACCGAATTCTAGTCTTAGGAGTTAGATTACTATAAAGATTATAAGTAGAGTTAGATAAACTAGGAGAATCAAAGGTATAATAGTATCTATTCTACTATATTACTAGTTCTTTACTAATAAGGAAGACCTTATAGTCTTCTCTATAGTAAGTAACATAAGAGTACGAATAGTCCTTAATATTATATACTCGTTTAATCCCTTCTACGTTACTATTAATAAGCAACGACTAGTTTAAAGTTAACTAATACCTCTTAACTTAGAATTAGAATAATACTAAAAACCTAGTCTTTATAACCACTCCTTAGATAAGTCTATAAATGGTATCGTAATATTTAAGGTCGTATAAGAGCTCTAAGAACCGCCTAGATATGTTATAATATATATAAGCAAATACTATTAAAGTAGTAGCCTCTATAAATCTATCCTCTTTAGTTATCTATAAGTTAACTACAAAAGTCGTATAGTTAAGTAGTAAAGCTATAAAGATATTATCTTATATACCTTCAAGTTAATAAGACAAAGTAATAAGAATTTAAATAAGATAATAATCTAGTCGTTTTATTTATAAATAATAACAAACTAGCATAAGTAGGTTAAAGATAGTATTATTATATAGTTTCTATATAGTAGAATATAATATAATTAACCTAAATATAACTTAACTCGTGTTCGCCGTTCTTAGTTCTATATATTCGACAAGGGTTACTATAAATATATTAAAGATTAGCTTTAATAAAACATTTTTATCTTAATATCGCTATATAAGTAATTATTAGAAGATGATTTCACAGTAGTAACGCACCTACTTAGCCTTTTTTAGTTTATCTACCGTCTCTCTTTAATATTCTATATATTCTTTAAGCTATCGGTCTTTTTCGCTATTAGTATAGAAGACTGTCTCGTCTTTGCCTCAACGTTCTTATAATTTATTTTTCTCTTTCTACTAACCTTCTTATATTATAGTTAAATCGCTATTCTTATAAAGTAACTTACTATTCTTTATAATAAGTTTAGTTAAATTATTTTTAAGAGCCTTATATTTAATATTTAACGCTTTTAATTCTATTATTAATATCTCGTTTTCTTTAGAGATAAGATGGTTTTACTCCTCTAGGTCTAAAGAGGTTTCTAGTACTTAGATATAGCTAGTATACTCTAAGGACTCGACAACTTTATTAGCTCTAGTACTCCTTACTACTTTATTAAGTATTAGTACGTCTACTAAGCTAGAATTTAATATACCCTCTTTATATTCTAAATCTAGTCTAATAGTAGGCCGTCTTAGTCTCTGTCCTACGCCTAGTTTCTCTCTTAAATTAACGTTTACTTATAGTAATATATCTACTTATGTCTCTTCCCTTATAGCCTTTCTTATAAGATTATTATATTTAATTTTATTAAGTATACTTAAATCTAGAATATCGTTCTCTCACGGTATATAAATTATATTAAAGGTCGATTTTAAGACTAAATATAGTATAAAGTATTAGTTATAAAGCGTCTTAGATAGTTTAAAATCTAATAGTAGAACGATCTCCGGTTCTATAAGAGCACGTATCTACGTATATATAGTAGATTTTTCGAGATTAGTTCTTACCTTATATAACCTTTTAAACTTAGTCTTTACTTTATAATACTCCTAGACCCTCTTCTTAAGCCTCTTCTCTCTTATAATAGTATAATTAACAAAAGAGCTAAGGAGTTCTCTACTCTAATATATAAGTTTAGTTAATATACTTATATCCCTTTTTACTATCTTAAATAGTAAGTTATAGCCGATAGGTAGCAGAGCGGCGGCTATGTCGAGATATTATAATAGAATATATATATTTTAATCTTAAGACTCAGATATCGTATACTAGTAAGTAATATATAACCTATCTAGGTTCTCTATCTATAGCCCTCTAATTTTCAGTAATAATACTATATATAAGTAGTATTACTTTATCTAATAGATAGAGAAAAAATATTATAGAGGATATATATATAATATAGAGAGAGATATTCAACCTTCCCGGTTTTAAAGGTTCTAGTAGTAGATAAGAAGTAATAGTTATCTAGTCGTACCTACTATATATAGGTGTTTAGACTAGGTACTATCTTACTCTTTTATCGACTTATGATTTTTTATAACTATCTAAGAACGCTAGTTTTTAAATTAGACACTTTACTAATCTAGTAGGCCTTAACTTTAATCTAAGAGTTATAACTTATCAACCTCTTAATATAGAGAAACCCTAACTATATCTTCTAAAAGAGCTAATAACTAAGGCATATTATCTACTATAAAGCGTATATAGTAGGATAAAGATAATAAAGCCTAGTTATATAAAACTCTTCTATCTAAAATTATATTATACTAAAGGAGTATTTATATATTTAATAAAAATACTATTAAAGTCTTAAAAGGAACAAGATTCTAGATTAGAAAGAAGCTAAGTATTAAGACGACTATCTAGAGTTAGTAACTATATATCGCTCTAAATAATCTCATCTTAATTAAGCTACTAATAAAGAATCGAGAACTAATTATATACTCTATTAACCTAGTAATTTACTATTACTATAAATATAAGCTAAAGAACAAGCTTATAATAGAAAAGCCAAGGTTTACCAGCAACTTACGAGGTTATTATTATATAGATTTTTTAAACCTTATTAAATCTAATTTAAAGATAAAGAGACCTATATACTAGGAGGCGACGCTATCGACCGTTAGTAATATAGCCGCGGTCGTTACTATATAGAAGATCTATATAAGCTATATAAAGCTAGATAGAGAGGATATTAAGGATTTAACTTAAGTTAAGAGTAAGTTAGAAGAGACAATACTTAGTAAGAATAAGATTAAAGTAAGTAAGAAGAAGTCTATACTTAAATACTACTTCTAATTCTTACCTATAAACGATGCTATATTTCTAAGCGATCTAGATAAGGCTATAGAGATTTTAAATAAGTATAAAGACGTAGAAGTAGAGGACGGTGATAGTAACAACGGTCTAAAAGGCCTACTAATAAAGTCTACGTTTTATAGTTTAAGAAATTCTAGACATAATCTTATATTATAAGTTAATAGAAGTAATATAGACAACGACGCAATATTAACTATATAATATAAAAAACATAACAACCGAGGTTTACAGCTTACTACTAAACAGTACCAAGTATAAAGCATTTTAAGTAAAATAGACAACGACCTCGAGTATCTATCTAAAACGTAAAGCATTTCTAGTAGTAAGGATAATAATAGAATTAATTTAGATAATATAGACCTAATAATAGCAGGTCTAGCTTTCGAAATTAGTATAGATATTCTAGATATACTAGAGGAAGCAGAGCCTAGTAACGATATAAATAAGAATGAAATATTTATTCTAGAAGAAAAATCTCAGGCAGCGACATATTCGTTAATTCAAAATCTAACTACGATAAAAAGCCAGGAACGACTTATATATATAATATACATATCTTATAACACTCCCTCGTTTAAAGCTAATTCTTTTAGACTGTCTAGATTAATACTTAATTATTCGAACCTGCTATACTTATGACCTATTCTGTTAACATAGAGCCTACTAATCCTTAAACAAGCACTCTCTATAAAAAATTCAAAATTCAAACTAGTGAACTAAAAGACACAACTAATAATCTACGCTCTAGTGATTTAAAGATAGTCGCTGTCGACGAAGAAGTTATAACTACTAGAAATCACAAACGCGAGACTATCGAGATACGCGTTTAGTAGTTACAGTACGATCGCGAAGAGGCTAAAGAACACCTATAGACATAAAGAACAGGAGATAGAGAGACAAATCTAAAAGAGTCTAATCTACCTAGAAGGCCTAATCCTAAAGAAGATCATAGTTAAAAAGTAATTACTAGAATTCTAAGATAGAAAGATAAGAAATTAGCACCTTATATTACTATTAAGATACCTAAAGAAGGAAGTTTCCTATTAATGTCTATATTACTAATTAAGAGCGACTAGAACCCCTTCTTATTTAAGATATAAGACTTTACTAGTAAGTATTAATATAAAATAACCTAAGAGGCTCTTTTATAGAGTAATACTTCTTAGAAGGATAAGATAGATAATAGACGTTAGTTAGGTAGTTTACCTATTATAAGGTTAATATACTAAATAGGATATAAGTTTAAACTCTCTCTATTAGTAATACAAGAGAATAGTAACTAGTATAAAAGTCTTAAGTAGTTACTTATATAGTAAATAGCTATTAATAATAGAAAAGAAGAAGAGGTAGCTAGTTATGAATAGAATAATTTTAATAATAAGTAGAGACCTTTTATACCTATATATATAGTAGTAGTAATAATAGAAATAAGTAATCTAAGAAAATAAGCTTTAAAATAATTTAACTAAGATTATATAGCTTACGAGTTAGTATAATATTTAAATTCTTATAAGAAGTATTTATTTATATATTAAAAGTAACCTAATAATAATAAGAATATCTTAACTACTCTATTAAGAAAAAAAAATCACACTTACCTAGAGTACCTTAGTAACTCTTAGACCTACTCTCTATTACTAAATCTATTAGAGTCTACTTACTTTTAACTACTCTTATATCTCGCTATCTACTTTTAAGTATAAGTGTTAAACGATTTATAATATCTACGCTACTATAATATATAGAATATATCTATTACTTATAAGATATAAAGCTATTAGGTAGTCTCCTTAACATAGCTAGTAACTAACTAATCGAAGTGATTACTACTCTTAGAAGTATACGAATCTACTCTAGAAGAACTACTAGTATACCTCCTAGTACTAACTAACCCTTATAAAATTCGAATACTACTAGTTTAGATATCCTCTTAGCTATAGCTAGATATCTTCTATTATTTAGTTACGATTATTATATAGAGAAGATAGCTTATAAAGCTATTTTAGAGACTATATAGCTAAATTTAAGCTAGGATAATAATATAAATTAGATAGTTAAGAAGTAGTTATTAGGAAAATTATTAAAGTATAATCCTAATATTATATTTAAAAGTCTAATTAAGAAAGAGAGTCTTATATCCTTAATCTACTAATATATAGACTTTAAATTAACTTCCTATATTATATTTATCTATTATAATAAAGCGTAGATAGAGCAAGTTAATAGTTCGCTTATAAAGTTAGAGAGAGATTCTACTATTCTATTAAGAGATATAGTTATAGAAAAGTTTATAAGAACCTCTACGTTTAAAGAAGAAGTATTATAGAGAGTTACCTAGAGTCTCCTAAAATTCCTTATAATAGAGTATATAGTATATAGTATAGAATAACCTATCTCTGCTCTTAAAACCTTAGACGTTATAGCCTTAGATGCTTCTAAGACTAATAGTAAGTAGTTATTTAGTTAGCAATTAGCTATATATTATCTTAGATATATAGTTCGTTATCTAAAACCGAATAATATAAGAGAGGAGATATTAAGAGTATATAGAAAGAATAGAAACGAATTACATATTATAAACTTATAATATAAAGAAGAAAAGTAGTTAATAACAGAAGCGGGTTAATACTTCCTCATTTTTTAAAGATATAAACAACTAAAGAGCTAGCTTAATAAAGAGAATATAGAGATAGATAATAAAGTAGTAGAGTATAAAGAGTTTTAAATTCTAAATAAGTCGTTTCTATCCTATCTATTACTATAGAGCTAATTTGCTATATACTTTATAAGTAGAAAGGTTAAGATATAAGTAACTACGAGAGAGAGTTATATAATCTAAATTATCTCTACTATCAGCTAGTACCTATAATCTATTAGTATTACGATAATTTATATATTATACTCTAAGATTATATTACTTAGTAGAACTTATCTATCTATTAGTCTAATAAATAAATATAAATTAATTAATACCTTATTATATTATATAACCTGCTTTATTCGTTTAATATAAGTAAATCATTTATTTTCATTCTTCTCTCTCTATATATTAGAGAGAAAAAGAGCTAGTATTCTTACTAATAGTTAATTTAAAAAGAATTATAGAAAAAGTAAAGTTAATATAAACAAGTAAAATTACTAGTATTTTCTCTAATAGATAATAAAGAGTAAACTTAATATAAAGAAGTAAAATTACTAGCATTTTCCCTCCTCTCTAAGACAATATATCTATATATTAGTTTAGACATTAGTTATAATATAATAAATAGTATATAGGTAGACTAAATTAGTAATATAATAGCTTTCTATTTTCTAGCTTTATTACTTTATTAAGAAACTATTCTCTAATATAAGATTATAGTAGAATATTATATAACTATTCTATCTTAAGTAAGTTAGAAACAGAGTACGAAAACTCGAGAGAATTATTCTTCTTTATATTTTTATAGATTTAGTTTAACCGAGTATATAAGCTAGCTAGTCATCTCTATATTTATAAAGTAAATAATATAGAGTATCTTTTAAACTAAAAACTACTAATATTCTTAGTCTTTAGTATAACTATAAGTAGCTATCTACGCCTAAGCCTATTTCGCTCGCTTTTTTTCGTCTTCGTTAGAAGTATCTATATAGATTAAGCCTATGTAGAAGATTAAATAAATAACATAAAATATCTCTTACTAGAATCTACTATTCTCTTAACACCTATAGTAATAGAAGAGTTATCTAAAAGTTAGTCTACTATAGTAATATTATCGGCTAATAAGACCTATACTTAAAGTAAGAGATAGCTTTTATTTTAGACTTAATACTTATTCTAAGGTTTAGGTTTAGTAGAGCTAACATAGTCGTCTAATACTCGCTAAGAACTTATAGCTCGTTAACCCCTCTTATTATTAAAGAAGCGGTTTACTAGAGCTAGATTAACAACTTTATATAGCTATAAAGAGAGAGACGTGTTATATCTACGTCTACTACTACTAGAGTTCTATTCGATATCCTTAGCTATAATAAGATATATATAGTTGTTAATAAGTAGTAATTAAGAGACTATTAGAGATTTAATAGTATCGCCTTTACTTAGTTATTAGAGACCTCTCTAACCCTCGTCCTCTATATCTTCTATCGCTACTCTACTCTTACTATTAGTACCTAAGGTATCTTAAACAACTACTTTAAGGATAGAATAGATAGTTATAAGCTCTTAGAGTTTATCTACTCGTTATTAGCAACTTTACTTATTATAGAATAAGATAAAGTACTTACTATCGTAGAGATTATACTATCTCTCTATTAAAGATAGCTCTCTTATATACTCTAGTTCTTAAACCTTATCCTCTTTATTATCTTCCTAGGTTAAATCGATAATAACTAACTATACCAGTGTTTTCTTTTCATCTACTACCTACTCTTAATTAGCACTTTTAAGAATACTAAGTAAATCGTTAAGATCCTTCTACTTAACCTCCTTATTAACCTCCTTAGGTTTAAGAATTTTAAGAGCTAAGTTAATACTATTATCGTTAATCGCGTCGTTTTCGTTACTATTTAGAGATTAGAACTAGATACTTTAAGCAGCGAGGTAAGAAACCTATATATTACTACGTTTGCTTTTAATTCCTAGTATATAGGTATAAATATTATCGCTTACTATAGCTAGCTTTACTATATAGACTATTCTATATTAGCTCTACTAGGAACTGAATACTACGGTAATAGATACTTACTATATTATACCGATTCCTTGTTATACTTATAGACTAGCTCTATCTTAGCTATATAAGTTAAGTTACCTCTAATATATATATTAGCACCTAGATTACTCTATTAGTAAGTGCTTATAGACATATAATCAACAGTATACTAACTCTTAATAATTATCTTCTTATCTCTATTCTTATTACACTTATCGATTACTATTTAATATTAGTTATAGAAACTCGTTAGAAGAAGAGTATAATACTGTTTACTAGTATCTTAAGAGTTTTATTAGATTCTAATTTCTTAATAACGTTAAATAGGCTAGCCTTTATATAAGAATTAGTAAATATAATATTATAAGAAGACGTAATCGTAGCTTACCTTAGATACTTTAATATTATTACAAGTAAATATACCAGTTCGTACTATCTTAATAATTATACCCTTTATTATAAGTAAACGTTATTATTAAAGACTAAATACTTAATAAGCTTAGAAGAATAGAGTCTTCGCTTAGTAGATGCCTTAAAAATCAGGTCATAGACCGACCTTCACCTACTTAGCAACTTAGACCTTATCTCCTACTTAAACGTAAATACGTTCTTCTCTAAGTAGTAAATCTAATTCCTTAAAAAGGTGATTAAGGTTTTAGAGAAATAGAGCGTTATAATTAGCTTAAAACAAAATAGTACGCGGTAAAAATTCGTAGTATTAACCTTACTACTATAGACTATTAATAATTAACGCGCGAGAGTAAATTTATTAAATAAATTATATTAGAGTATAGGTAGAGCTTAAAGATATAATTCTAAGATACCTTTTAAAATTCCTACGAGGGAAACTCTAGAAGAAACAACTAAGTAGAGATACTCTAAATATTAATTATAGAAACTATAAGCCTTTAACTTTCTTAACTATAAAGAGAATCGATATTTAAAGAACTGCTTAAGATATAGAGAAGCTAGTAATACCTATAAGTCTTTATATTTAACTTAGAGTAGGACTTCTTTATCTATATATACCTATTACTAGACTTTCTCTTACCTTTATATACTTACCTCCTTCTAGAATAAGCGTGCTATTAAATATATTTAAGACTTTTTATCTAAGAACTTAATATTATATTATATAATAGCCTTATTTAAATCTAACTATAATTCTAAAGAAATCATATCTTAAGAGGTGATAAGTATATTAAAAGCTTCTATTAGGAGTTATTATCTAAGGTACTCTAAACTACTACTATTCGTATTCCTCTAACTAGTAATCCTAAGATACTATAAATCTCTTCTCCTATCTCTGTTTTTCAATTATACTATATATATCCTCTCTTAACTATTAGAGGTTTTATCTAGAGAGGATCTAGTATATATTTATTACTAGTAAGGTACGAATTAAACTATTTTAATAGAGCTAAAATAGTATTACTATAGGTCTTATTAAGTATTAAGGCTCTTATTTATCTACCTATTCTCTAAGATTAAAGATTATTATATATATAATTTATACTTCTTCTAAAATTAAGAGATCTAATAAGATAATATCTCTTAAGCCTTAGATATATTATTACGTTAGTTATTAAACGCTTTAGACTTTAGTATTTTAAACTTTAGTATCTTATTATAGAGAAAATCCCTAGAAGCTAGACGTTAAAAAGAAGCCTTAGACACTTTCGACCTAGTTATTAAGTTTAACCTCTCTAAAAACGACCTATTCTATCTAGCCTTATCTTTATAAGATATAAAATATCTTTAAGATTTTAATAAGAAGCTCTTATATAAGAGATTATAGTTCTATAAGAGATATAAGAAGGTATAGTTTAACCTTTAACTTATATTTAAGGTCTATAATAAATGTCGACACCGCGACTAAGATAAACTAGAAAATTAACTATATTTAATATCGAATAATAATAATATAGATTCTAGTAATGTCTCTCTCTTATTAGAATTACTAAGGCTTACTTAGATTAAGAAGATACTTATATTAAGAATCTAAATTTTTATTAAAATACGTTAGATTAGAGGTTAAGCTTATAATTATTCTAGACATGTCTATAACTTCCTTTAAGATACTAGAAAGGTTTATAAGAGATTACCTATTCTTCTATAAGATATTAAAAACATTATTCTTAGACCTTTAAATACTACTAGAAATCCTAGCTTTAAGAGATAATTTATTAAAGACTTTAAAGTTTAGTGCTTAGTAGTTTAAGTATAGCTTAAATATCTTTAATAAAATCATCCTAGATATTTAGATATTAAGATTTATTATAAGAGTTTATAGTAGCTTCTTATAAATAGTAATATAATAGACTAGGTTATCTTATAAGAGACTCCTCTAGTTAATTATAATCTTTCTTTATTAACTATTAACACTCTTAGAGAGAAGAAGACCGAGGTAACTACTATTTCTAATCTTATTATAGAATATTCTAAGATACTACCTATCTATTTCTATCTCTTTAAAATAATACCTCTTACTAAGTTTAATAAATCTTAACCTCTCTTATCTCTAGTATTCTCTATATTATTTCTAAGAGAATAGACAGAGTTCGTTAAACCTAGAGTTAGACCTATTAATTATACTATGTACGTTAAGCATTTAATAAAACATTACTCTAACTACTTTACGAAACATTCCCGTTTTTAACATATTATATTTAATACTCTAATAAGAATATAAATTAAGAAAAAGTCGTTCTACTTTATAAAAAAGGAATAAGATTATAACGTTGATATTAAGACTCTATAATCCGCATTTATTAATCCTACTAATTCTAAAGCTTAATTACTACTTAACTTAATAGTCTACTACTTAGCTAGCCTCTAAGGTACTAGGCTATTTTAGAGTAAGAAGAAGACTAATCTTTAAAGCTACTATAAATCACTAGGCCAACTATATTTATTTCTTATATTTTCCGCCGCTAATTATTATTAGAACTTATTATATAGATATTTCCTTAATTATAATTCCTAGAAAAACGTAATAACCGAGTCTTATTAGAGGCTCGCTTATGTCTTACTTTAAGAGAATCTATATATTACTATATATTATTTTTATAAACGCTTTATTATCTTAAGAGATTATATTATTAAGCCTAAGTTTAGTATATTTAATTATTAAAATAGATATAAATAGTAAGACTAAGGTTCCTCTTATAATTATAGGATATTTTAGACTAAGGACGTACTAGAACTAGACGTAAGTACATTTCCTATAATAATTCTAAAACCGTTCTACTAACTAGTTAAAGCTTCTAGATAAATAGTCTAGAAATTTATTTATAATATATTAGAGAGTTTACGTATCTATAGTTAACTCTAGTATCTTTTCTAAAAAAGACTAAATACTAATATTAATTTTCTCTTAAGATAAGGAGAATACTATTAGATAATTATTATTACTATTAAACTATATCTAACTTTATAAGTATATAGAATTATATTACCTCTATCTAAAACCTAGCTTATAAGATAGGTAAAAATTCTACTAATTTAACTTCTCTTAAGAAATTCAAAAGTTATCTACTATTAATAATAATAAGAATTCTAAATTCTTGATATTTTTACTAATTCGAAATCACCTAACTATAAATCCCTATAATCGGCTTTTAACTATGTCGTAGAAAGTAAATCATAATATTACTCTATATACTAGGTTAGAAGTAGTAAGAAACTATATTTCTAAGTCGTATTCTAAGTCTAACAAGAGATCTAAGACATATGTTAATATAGTGAAAAATATTCTACTCTATCTTAATTCTACTAAGCCTCTACTCTTACTAGTATCTAAAATAATAAGTAGCTTTATAAGTAAGAGAGACTATTCTGTCTAGGAAATCTATTACCTACTTCTAAACCTTCTATTATAATAAGGTTCTAGATAGATTATTAATTTAGATTACTAACTAGAAATAGCTTAATCCTTATATATATTTAAGAATAAATTAGACTTAAGGTATAAGGGGAAATCTATATTATAAAAGTATATAGAGAGGCTAACGTATTATAAAGATCTTACTCTTCTATTCTTTATCTAAACATTCGATTTTAAGAAGTATACTCTAAGAAAGAGAGCACCTAACTAGCTTATTAATTACTTTCCTAAATACCTACCTACTAAAGACCTTAAAAATTTTTCTTATATAAAGATAATATTATATTATCTATTTAGAGAAATTAAATAATTACTTCTCTTTAAAAACACTTATAGAATACCTAAGATAGAATTTATAGATTTTACTATATTGCTTTAATACTATCTCTATAATTACGTTAATTATCGACAATACTCTAATTTTTAAACTAACGGATTTAAACCTGTCGAAGTACTAGACGAAGATAATAATAAATTTAAGTCTAATTCCTAAGCTAATAATATTTACAAATTATAGTTAAGCCTTACCTAGAAATCTATAGACTAGATAAGACATCTCTAAGATCTTAATTTATTAGATAAGAGAATAGCTAATAAGTCCTTTAACTAGAGCCTATATGTTAATAAATACGAAATCACACCTACTTAGTTTAAAAAGATAAAACTACTATACCTTAGATAGTCTACTATAGATTTCTCTATATTATCTCACGTTAAGAAGCTTAACTTAAAGCAGCGTTAGATATACGACATCGTTATATAATATATAACATCTACCTCTTATAAACAGTTACTCTTATATGTCGATAGTAGAGCAGGTACTAGTAAGACATTTATTATTTAAGTTCTATTAACACATCTTAAGTAAATAACCTCGTATATTAAGAGAACCACTTCTACTAGTATTACTTCTTATTATATTTAGGGTTAAACTCTATATTTATTATTTAGACTTCTAACTAAGACTTCTATATTTACCTTACTTAAAGTAATAGCCCTTACTTTTGTTTAAGCTATGCTTAAAGACGTATAGTATCTCTTTATAGATAAAAAGTTAATACTATTCTTATGTATCTTATATTAGCTAGACTAAAGGTACTAGTAAATTTTTCCTTAATATTTAAAACAACTATTTATAAGTATTAATATAATTATATAAAGAGACTTCTTTTAACTCTCTCTAGTTAAGGTAAAGGTATTATTTAGTATAAATATACTAACGTTATCTAAAGATATATCTAGAAAGTAGCTATATTATCTATTCAACTAAACTATTAAGCTTACTATATTAATAAGATAGTAAGAAGATAACTAGTAACTATTTTATAATACTTTAGAGAGTTTATAAAATAATATAGCTACTCTAGAAGATTAGAAACTTCTCTCTTTCTAAGTATATATAGAATTAATAGATAATAAGGTATAATTATTTATAAAAGTCCTTTAAATCTATATAATAAAGTCTAAAGTTAACACTTATAATTATAATAGTATAAGAGATCTTTATATACTAGTTAAACAATTATAGGCCTCTTATTATAGTACTAGTACTATAATAGTATCTTTTAATAATAGTAGTAATTTATATAAAAACTTACCTCTATATATTAGTACTTAAGTAATACTTACTAAGAATCGTTAGACTAACTAAGAATTAGTTAATAAAGCTTTAGGTATAGTTTAAGATTTTATTTAGTTAAGAGAAGCTAACCTAAAAAAAGATTAACCTCTTATAGTACTTATAGTATTTAACAAGTATAATAGACTAGGCGTGTTTACTAATACTAACGATATTTAAGTTATTCTAATCTTTCTAGTTAAGAGGGATTTCATTTACTAGGAAATAGTCTATTCTAGAATATAATTCTTACTTATAATTACTTATACTATTATTATTTATAAAGCTTAAAATATTATAGTAGATAAAGCAGTTCTAAATATATCTAAGAGAGATTTTGTAGTAGGTTTAGTATATATTACTATATCTAGAGTTAAATATTTAAGTAGTATACTATTTAATAAATCTTTCGATTATAGTAGGTTTATCTTAAAGCGTGTTTCTAAGACTAAAACTATAAGGTTAGTAGATATTATAAGAAGGTTACTTTAGTATATTCTAACTATTATCCTAGGTTTAGATAACGAGCTATAATAGGAGGTTATAAGTAGATAGATTTACTAGTAGTATAAAGATTATAAAAAAATATAGTATTTATAAATATATAAGTAGTCGCGAGTTTTCTCTATAGAAAGGCGACAACTAGAATAGAGCGAATATAGAGTATATTACTTATAATAGATCTAGAGTCGAGCTTTAGTAGAAGAAGAGATATATAATATAACTTTAAAGTCTAGTCTAGTCTAGTAATAGGTAAGGTACTCTATATATATAAATATATATATACTTTATAAAGATAAACTCTTAATTAGTTAATATTCTTCTTAGTTAACCTCGGCGTCTACGTAGTTCTATTTATTTTAAGTAAGTCTAGGCTAATATTAAACTATATTTACCCTTATATACCGTAATATATCGTAACCTTTAGCCTCTAACTTTCTCTAGTTAGATATTTTAAAAGAAAAGAATCTCTTATAATTATTATATCACGCTTCTATTAAGAGTAATCTATATACTCTATTATAGATTCCGATCTCTTGTTTTACTAATAACTACGTTAATCCCTTAAACTCTATAAGTCTATCTATTATTATTAACTCTCCTCTCTTTTATATCTACTACCTTAGCTTTTAAAACATATTCACCTATTACTACTTTACTCGGTACTACGCTAAGCTATAGATACTATTATATCTTCTCTTCTTAGTAACTTTAAACTTAACTCCCTTTCTATTCTTAGCGCTTCTCTAGTCTATAATATTAATACTTTATATTCTTAAACTAAATATATATCTCTACTCTCTTACCTCTCGTTTATTATTCTTTTAACTATATTACTATATTTAGAATTATTACGTTCTTAGACGCTACTTAAAACTCTAAATTATATATAAAATTTATCTTAAAGGAAATTACCTAGCGCTTCCTCGTCTTTATCTTTCTAATATCTATCTAATAAGGTTAAACTTCTTATTACCTTATCTATCTAATATCTTATATTTCTTTTAACTTTACCTTTACTTATCTCTAATCTAAATTATACCTCTCTCTTCTATCTCTTCTATATAATTTCTAAAATATAATCTTATTAGTACTATATCTAATCTTAGCCTAGACCTATTATTTATTTAATTATACTAATAGTTAGTAAAGAATCCTTCTCGTCGTTACTACTATATCTAAAGTCTTACTACTAGATAAGGTCGAATATGTTAGTAGTAACTTTAAATACTCTAGTATATTAAAAACTCCTATCTTACTTTTAGAATAACAGTCTCTCTATATTAAAGCCCTAGATTTATCTTTAGTTTCTGACTTCTTATAAGCTAGTAGTAATCTATTACCTAATTATTTCTAGAGTAGGTTATTTCTCTATTCTCTAAAACTTATAGTATTTAACCTTCTAGTTAAATCTATAGTAAAAGTTCCTTATAAGATATTAGAAAAGGCTTAATAAAACCTCCTCTTCCTCTATTATTCCTCTTCTCTTCTAACCTGTCTCTACTATCTTAGGCTCTAATAAGAGAGTAATGTTTTTTAAGGCTACTACGACTTCTAGTATATTACTATCCTTTTATTCTCTATTTAAAAAGTTGTTTATTTTAATATTCTCCTAGAAGTAATAGCTATAACAATATCTATAGAGTCTATAACAGAGACTACTACCTCTAGTAAGTCCTCTCTCTAAGTAAAGTTAATTAAAAGATAAGCTACTTTTAACCTTTCTATTAACTACTTAAAGTACTATTCTATCTAAAAAAGATAAATCTTATACTTATCTAGTAAAAGGTTAATTAAACTTATAAGCGCTCTACTTATAATTATATAACTATATTCTAACCTAAGAATTAGAACCGTAATCTAAGAAAACCCTCTATAGTCTATATTATCTAAAGCTTATATTAAATACTTATAATTTCTAACTAAGTACTATATATAATAGCGAGTATTTATCTATAGTCTATGTTATAACTAATAGTATATATAACATAGATAAAAACAGAGTCCTATTAATAGTAGAGGTACTAAAGAGTATTACTAAGAGTCTAACTTAGGTCTCTCTCGCCTATCTTCTAAACTAGATAATTATAATTACTTTCTAGAAGTCTTAAAATTCAGCTTCTATAAAGTAGCTTAATACCTACTTTTATATACTTAAGTTGCCTATAGATATACTTAAGGTTTATACTATAGTTAACGTACTTTATCTATAAGGTTTTCTTAAAAGCGCCTTATAGAGGGATCGTATTTGCTATTACTACGATTTTCTCTATCTAGTAATTAATTTCTTATAAATTAAGTTTTTCTATAATAAAACTAATTAAGATATAAGCCTCTACTAGAGTATCTAGAAAGATTCCTCTTATATACTTAGATAACTAGTAATTAATTCTATAGATTAGAGTGCTTTTATAACTCTAGTAGGAAAGTCTAAATCTACTAACCTACTTAGCTTTACTATTATAGTATAACCTATCTACCTTTAACCTTATATAGCTTACTAGAGTTAACTTTACTACGATAGAATAGAAACGTCTACTTAGGTGTTTTAATTAGCTATCTTAACTCTTAAGAAGGAAGAAAATAGACTAGCTATATCTTATTAGAATATATCTAATTATAAATCGCAATTATTATAGATATTTAAGCGTTCTAATTCTAAGAACCTAGAAAAACAGAAGATTCCTACTTATCTACTAAGTAAGTTTAAACCTAATAAGAAGCCTACTATTCGTTTAAATAAAGACTACTATTCTATTTATATTACTTACTATTAAGCTGCTCTATAACTAGCTATCTTAGAAATTAAAAAGATAAGAGCTTTAATAATAAAAAGAAAAAGAGATATAAGGTATAATATTAAAATTATCCTTTCTAAAGAGAGTAAATCTAAAAAAGCTAAGGCTTATTAAACATCCGTAGTCTTAAGTTCTATCTCTAACCGTCTTAAATATACTAGTAATACTAATTAAATAGCTTTATAGCTAGTTCTTTTAACAAAACTACTAGTAGATTATAATATATAGGAAAAGCAGAGTTTAACTAAGTTACTACGCGCCCTTACTACGCTATCTAGGGCTAGTTCCCTAGAGTCTACCGCCTCCTTGTTATATAAAGCCTAGAGTACTTTATATTAGCCTATTATAGACTTGCCTTTGAATTCGGTTAAAGAATTACATAATAATAGAGAGATACTAGACAGCAGTTTTTTAGAGTTCCTTCTCTAAGCGAAGAAAAATAAACTATTAAAAAGCCTAATTCTAGCTAATTCTCTTAATTACTAAGAAGGTAGGGATACTACGAGATATTATAATAACGATCTAGAAGTATAGACCTTAAAGGCTTATCTTATTATAGATAAGGACGAGTTCCTTCTTTAGGTAAAGAAAAATAAACTATTAAAAAACCTAATTCTAGCTGATTCTCTTAATTACTAAGAAGGTAGAGATACTATAAGATATTATAACAACGATCTAGAAGTATAGACTCTAAAGGCTTATCTTATTATAAATAAGGACAACTACTCCTCTAATAAGCATATTTCTGTCTTAGTATATTATAATTATAATAGAGTCTCGATTACAGATCCTATAAACTACTATCAACGTAATAATATATATCTTTATGATTCTAATAGTATAGAGATCTATTACGCCTCCGATTAGGAACTATACCTAGACCTACGCTAGGATCTTAAAGACCTTATAACGTTTCTATAAGATAATCTACAAACTAGTATAGTAAACACCTAATTCTATAAAGTTAACTACTTAAATAATAAGCTTATAGAATAGAATTCCGCCGAGTTTGCCTATATTAGATTAGATTATAGTATTACGCTCTCCTAGGTAAAATCTAATAATATTCAATTATATAGCAAATACCGGTTAACTAATAATCTAGAAGGATTCCTTATAAGGAACTATAAAGATTAGTAGAACTATGTTTTTATAAGCATATATAAAGATCCTATTATAGACGAGACTTACTATAACCTTATAAGTATAGTCTACTACTATAGATACCTCTCTAACGTAATCGCTGCCTTACTTAAGGCTACTATTAAGGGTTCTAATAATAGCTAGGTCTAGATTACTCTATACTTATATTATATATATAGTATATCCTCCTAGTAGTTAAATCTCTATATAGATAATAATATAGCTAGAAATTAACTTAATCGCTAATTTTATAATATAAGAATATGATCGGAAATTAAAGAAGCTATAAATAGTAAAGTATTATATAAGAGATCGTTTACTCAGCAGATTCTCTCTAGAAACTTAACCCTATAAGTAGCCGAAGACGATCTCTACTGTTTCTATATAAAGGCTAGAGATACGACCTATTATACTAATTAGCTATAGACTGATCAGCCTATAAAGAGGGGTAGCTAGAGTGCTCTAGGAAAATCTATTCTTTCTAGAATAGTATATAGACCGCGTCTATATAATAAATACTATATAATAGAAGGTTATAAAAATTAGCCCTAGACTAACTAGCCTAGAAAGGAGAGTAGTAAGAGTGCTTCGAGAAAAGATGTCCTTTCTAGAGAGGATACACCTAGTCTAGATATAGAGGGTTTAGTTTATTATATAAAAGAAGATTATAAAAATTAGCTCTAGACTAACTAGCCTAGAAAGAAGAGTAGCAAGAGTGCTTCGAGAAAAGGTGTCCTTTCTAGAGAGGATATACCTAGTCTAGATATAGAGGGTTTAGTTTATTATATAGAAGAAGATTTTAAAAATTAGCCCTAGACTAACTAGCCTAGAAAAGAGAGTAGCGAGAGTGTTTCAAGAAAAGGTGTTCTTTCTAGAGAGAATACACCTAGTCTAGATATAGAGGGTTTATTTTATTATATAGAAGAAGATTATAAATAAGCACTATAATACTAGAGGTATTACTAGGATAATGAAGAAATATTATTAATATTAAAATATATAACTATTAAAGAATAAATATATAATTGATTAAACAGAACAGAATATATACCTCCTTTCTAGTAGGCTATATTCTAGTTACTCAACTATCTACTTACTTATTAAAGTATAATAATATATTAATTATTCTTATTTTATTATTAAATTATAAAAGAAAGTAATCTAAATATTAGAGTCTAGCTTAAGTTATCTATATTCTCTAATTAGCGAATTTAACGCTTTATACTCTATTAAAACTCGAGTGTTAAGAGTAAATATCTTAACCTATTATAAAAAACAATTAGCTTCTTAAATATTACTCCTTCCTTCTACTAGTATACTTATATTCTCTTTATCTATTATATCCTCCTCTTTAATAGCTATATCCTTAGCTAACTTCTTCCTCTAAGCCTTAAATCCTTTCTCTACTACTAATATCTTTTTAATTAATTCTATTACCTCTTCTATATATCGTATTAAGTTATCTAGTATTATCTCCTTTCTTCTAAGTCTTTTAATATCTTCCTACTTTTCCTTTATTTTATCTCCTACTATATTCTTAATATACTTAATCGCCTCCTCTATCTCTCTTAGTATACTACTATTCTTCTACTAATCTATAGTTCCTATATTCTCTACTAATCTCGTTCTTATAGTAATTAACTTTTCTATGTTTCTTTAAGCCTAGTTATTATTCTAGAAAATTTCAATAAACGCTTTTTTAAAATAGTTCGGTTTATCTTCTTCTACGAGTCTGCTTAGCAACTAGATATTAAGCCCCTCTTAATCTAGTATCGACTAATAAAGCTAAGTAACTAGGATTTCCTCTATATATAGTTAATTCTTATTCTATACTTTTATTATTAGACAGCAGACGTCTTCTATCCTTAGATTCTTATATTTCATAAGACTTAGTATTAAAATCTATTAGTTATAAGAGTTTATAAATACTACTACCTCTAGATTATACTACTCTATCTACGTCTATAGACCTTTATTAGAATAGCCTATTATTATCAGAGCCTAATATTATCTCTGTCTACTAGGTATAGCTCTATTCGCTACTATACGCTTCCTTAATACCGCTCTTATATCCTTAGAGTCGTGAAAAGCTAATAAGCCTCTAGCCCTAGACTCTATATTATCTATTAGTTTCTCTAGCTTATCTCTCTTATAGAGAATCGCTTTATCTACCTAGGCCGTAAACTTATAGTATCTCTTATATAGTCTAACGCCTTCTGCCTAGTAGTACTTATATAAATAGCCTTAGAATATCGTCTATTCTTTCTATAAGAGATATTTCCTATTCTTATTAGCTATAGTTAAGATATATATACTAGGGCAGTTGTCTATCTTTAGTAGATAGCTCTTAAAATCTTTATTATTTTTAATCTAATAGCTAAATATGTTGCTTATTAATACTTTTAGTACTATAGAGTATATTATTAATAAAAGTTATAGTATATACTATTCTCTATTCTTAAAATCCTTAATAATAGTCTAGGTATCTTTTCGTGTTTTATCTATCTTTACGTTAATTCTGTTATAAGTATAAGTAGTAATACTTCCTACCCTTTTTAAATACTATAACTGCCTCTAAATATATTACTTCTATTATATATATATATGTTCCGTTGTCTAACACGTTACTTATTTACCGGCTTAATTAACTAATAATTAGAGTTGTTTCTTTAAGCTATAAGGCGTCCTCTTATATCTTACTACTCGAATATAGGTTAGCCTACTAGGACATCTTATTCGTCGCAAAGTAATAGATATAGCGAGATTTATAAGATAGGATTTTGTCGTAGTATATTACGTTTGTAGATAATCTTATGTCTTTCTAGAAGAGTATAGTACTCTATATACTAATATTTATTATTATTATAAGATAGAGGTATAAATAGTAACTTTCTATACCTCCTTAAATCCTCTCTTATCTACACCTTTTATACTCTAATAATACTAATTCTAAACTATTACTCTTACCTTCTCAGCCTATCTCTCTACCTTCTTATATCCTATTAGTTATCTAAGCAAACTTCTATATATTAGGTCTATCCCCTCTCTTTACTAACTCTTTATACCTCTTACTATTTAAACGCCTAGTAGCGAATCTTGAAATTCTACCTTATAACTTAGTCCTTTCTCTTCACCTTTCTATCTCTCTACCTTAATATAGTTTCCTAATTTATAACTAACTTAAATTAATAATCTACTCTAAGTATTATTTCCCTCTTAGCCACGTCTATTCTATCTACCTATAACTAAAAGGTTCTATCTACTCGTTTAACTTACGTAAACCTTCCTCTACCTATATGTTTATATTATTATATAGCTCCTTAATACCTTACGTATAGGTTCTATCGTTTTCTTTAACTCCTTTAATATATATTTAAACTTTACTCCTTTCTTTATATCTTTCTAATCTATAACTCTTATACTAACTTTCATTCTAGTTCTATAGCTATAGTAACCTATTAAGTCTCTTTATATTATATCGAAACGATATTCCTTCTATCTCAAGATTCCTAATCCTCTAATCTAGATAAACTCGTTATATAATATATTATAGGACCTATTATAAATCTTAGCTACTATTAATATCTTACTCTACTATATTAGAGTAAGATACTCTCTAGCACTTTAATATCGATTACTACTTATCCTTCGACTACCGGCTCTAAGGTTCTTAAGAGACTTTAGAGGCTATATTAATCTATTTTCTATAGTAAAGGAGTTATATAGCTATATCTATATAGAGTTAAGCTAATCGATATAACTCTCTTCCTCTACTTAACAACTATCTATTCTTTATAAAACTTAAACCCGGCTCTTCCTTTAGAACTTACTTAGAGTATTCTTCTTAAGACTTTATATCCTAGACGTGTCCTTCTTAGTTCTTTCTCGTCTATAATTAGAGTATCTATACTATAAAATAGTAATACTAATCTTATATCCGGCGGTGGCTCTTATCTTATATACAACTAGTATAGGATATAGAGTTTTAATCTTAATTTAACTTTAAAGTATTACTTAATCCTCGTAGTATATCCTAAATCTCGCGGTTATCTCTACTACTAGACAAAGTCGGATTAGGTTAAGATTTAGTCTACGATATTCTCTTAAAGAGCTATATACTTCTAACCTACTATAGATACCTTAGTAATACTTGCTAAGAAACTTGCTAATCCTTTAGACCTCTCTACTTAATATATTATCTCTAGTTTTATATTTATATAAATAGTAAGGCTAGAGATTATCTATCTATAGAGTATTCTACATAATCCTTTATATATATAGTATTAAATAAACCTTATAAAATCTAGATCCTAGTATTACTTAGGTAGATTTAGGTACTTATTACGCCTTAATATAACTGTCGAGTTTATACTAACTAACGAAGTTCTTTAAGTATAGGGAAATTGTCCTACTTAGAGCGACTAGATAGAGATAAACTACTAGATGCCTTATTAGTACTACACCTAAGTCTATAGTATAGTTTATCGAGTTTAATAGAATATAAGTAATACTACTACTATTCTTTATTAGTAATATAAACTCCTAAGCCGGAACTCTATAGACACCTTTCTAATACTAGCTATATTTATTAAAGTCTATATTATTATTAATAAGTAGAAATCATTTACTTTAGAGTATCGATTCAACTCTGCTACTAATAATCCTTATAGTCTATAGGATTTAATTTCTAATAATAGACTACTCTATAGTTTACTAAAACCTTATTACTACTATTACTTCTCTTCTAGAGAGAAACATAATACCTATAGTAATATACTATTGTTATAGAAATACTACGATCTATATAATAATAGATTAAGCCTTAATTAGTATATAAGTTAGAGTTAGGAGGTCCTACGTCTCTAGCGACTTTATATATTAACTTCTTCTTAAATTACTAGTAACTATCTAACCTACGATACTTTAGAGGTAGAAGACGATTTATATAATAAAGATAGTCCTACAAGTAAGAAAAGATATCAAGAAGTTAATTTAAATAAGAATACTAATAAGAATAGTAGCTCTTCTAATTCCGATTATAGTATAACTAAGGCGTTTCCTTATTATAGACTCTCTCTTACTATTTCTAATAACTAAGAGTTATATTAAGCTTTATATATTAATTAAATTTATAAGTTCGTAGAAATCTTTCCTTTATTAAAGGTAAATATAATAGTAATTTACGTTTAGTAGTTAGTAAATATACTAGTATCTTTTCTTAGTTCTTTATACCTTATATAGACTTATCTATACCTATAAAGTAATAAATCTCTTTACCTTCTCTCTAGTAAACGTAAACTAGGTTTAGTTTATAGTAAAGCTACTAGTATTTTTCCTAAACCTTTATTACTTATATATCTCTTACTATTAGTAAAAAGGCTAGTAAAATTTTACCTTAGTTTAAATAATATTAACTTACGCTTAGTAGTTAGTAAAAATACTAGCATTTTTTACCTAGTCTTAAGGTTATATAGAATTCTATAGTAAACGATTTTAAAGACTTTTATATTCTTAAATAGTTTGAATTTTTAATTTAAATTTTTATAATATCGACATCTTACTAGATAAACCCTTTGAAATAGTTCTTACTAGGATCTCCTCTATTCTAAAGGTTTATCCCTATTTACTACTCTCTTACGTAAAATCATATAACTACTAAGCTTTAGATTAATCTAAGCTTACTATACCGTCGTTAGTATCGAAAACTTAAAATCCACTTAATAAGAAACATATTATTCTAATCTTAAAATACTATACTCTCTACTATTCAACTATCGTAGCTCTTTCTAGGGTTATTAAGAGTAGACGTAGTTAGGATAGTTATAAAACTCTTCTAGTATTATATCTAGACTAATACCCCGTTCGTATAAATTAGCCCGTATCTTAGTAATATCGCCTTAATAAAAGCTATGAACATCTACTCTATAAAATATCATTCCTACGAAGACTATAAAGATAGTTTAGTATTTATTAATCGACGGTTCTCAGAATAGTTTAAGAAGGTTTTTAGTATAAGAGATATCTTCGTCTAAGACCTAATTATTAACTACTAGGTCTTTTATATTATAAGTTAGTAAGTAGTAGTATTAATAGTTATAAAGTAACCTACGCTTAAGAACCTATCGATAAAAGCCTTTAGAAAGATAACCCTTAAAACAGAGATAAGTAAGTTAAATAATAAGAATGTCGTCGGCGATACTATCGAAGAAGTAAGAGAGGCGTCCTAGGCTATATTAGAGGCAGATAAAGAATAGAGCTAAGAGTAGAACGTACTTAGAAGAGTAGTAGTTAGTATAAGAGATAGCGTAGAAAGAGTACTCTATAATTAAAGAGGATTTTCATCGGCAGTAATAAGAATAATACTAATAATAAATCTAATTTTAGCTATTATCTATAGAAGCGAGTTATACTAGTAAAGGTCTTTTATTATATTCCTAAGGTACTAGGTGTTTAGTTTAGCTATTACGACAGTTTATACTAGAGAGTAGGTCTGTTATATCTATAGTTAGGTTTAAAAAGATATATAGAAATAAGATCTTATAAAGCAATGTTACCTTTTTATCTTAGCACGTATAATACTAATAGCAGAGATTACTAAATAACGTACCTAGATATAGAATTACAAAGGTGAAGTATAAAATGTAAAGGTGAATTATTCTAAGGTTAAATAAGAGATAATTTTAATAAATTATAAAGGAACTTATTAATAAAGGTAATTAAATAAATTCATTAGTTACTAGTTTATAAGTAGTTTTTATATCTTTATTATTAGATTTTCTTACTTTTTAGTATATAAAAGTTAAAAGAACTAGTAAGTAACTAAAGCTTTAATTAAAAAGTTAAATATTTAATATATATAAATTAATTATTAAGAAATTATAAAAATATATAGTCTACTAGCTTCTAACTAGTTTTTATATCTTTATAATTAAATTTTAATACTTTTTAGTATATAAAAGTTAAAAGAACTAGTAAGTAACTAAAGCTTTATTTAAAAAGTTAAATATCTAATATAAATAGTTTAAGAATTAAAAAATTTATAAAATATATAGTTTACTAGCTTCTAACTAGTTTTTATATCTTTAATATTAGATTTTAATAGTTTTTAGTATATAAAAGTTAAAAGAACTAGTAAGTAACTAAAGCTTTAATTAAAAAGTTAAATATTTAATATATATAAATTAATTATTAAGAAATTTATAAAATATATAGTCTACTAGCTTTTAACTAGTTTTTATATCTTT